>CM074719.1:243308545-243687875 GCA_037306005.1 Rhinophrynus dorsalis | reverse complement strand
ACATGGCCTAGATCTGCAAATTAGTCTCCTGAGGTGGGATAAAGAGGGGGAGAAAGAGACAAGAGGGTGGACAGAGGCAAAAGAGGGAGATCAAGAGGGGAAGAGGCAAAAGGGGGAGGGCTTAAGAGTTAAAAGGGAGTGTCAAAAAGGGGAGAAAGTGGCAAGAGTGGGAGAAAGAGGTAAAAGGGGATCCTACCTAGGTTAGTGATTCTGTTACACACAGTAATTATATAGATACACCTGACTGCTGTATGATGGACTTCTACCTAGGTAAGTGCTTCAGTTACACACAGTAATTGTATAGATACACCTGACTGCTGTATGATGGACTCCTACCTAGGTAAGTGCTTATGTTACACACAGTAATTATATAGATACACCTGACTGCTGTATGATGGACTTCTACCTAGGTAAGTGCTTCAGTTACACACAGTAATTGTATAGATACACCTGACTGCTGTATGATGGACTCCTACCTAGGTAAGTGCTTATGTTACACACAGTAATTATATACATACACCTGACTGCTATATGATGGACTCCCACCTAGGTAAGTGCTTCTGTTACACACAGTAATTATATAGATACACCTGACTGCTGTATGATGGACTCCTACCTAGGTAAGTACTTCTGTTACACAGTAATTATATAGATACACCTGACTGCTGTATGATGGACTCCTACCTAGGTAAGTGCTTCTGTTACACACAGTAATTATATAGATACACCTGACTGCTATATGATGGACTCCCACCTAGGTAAGTGCTTCTGTTACACACAGTAATTATATAGATACTCCTGAGTGCTGTATGATGGACTCCCACCTAGGTAAGTAATTCTGTTACACACAGTAATTATATAGATACACATGACTGCTGTATGATGGACTCCCGCCTAGGTAAGTACTTCTGTTACACAGTAATTATATAGATACACCTGACTGCTGTATGATGGACTCCTACCTAGGTAAGTGCTTCTGTTACACACAGTAATTATATAGATACACCTGACTGCTGTATGATGGACTCCCACCTAGGTAAGTGCTTCTGTTACACACAGTAATTATATAGATACACCTGCCTGCTGTATGATGGACTCCTGCCTAGGTAAGTACTTCTGTTACACACAGTAATTATATAGATACACCTGACTGCTGTATGATGGACTCCCACCTAGGTAAGTGCTTCTGTTACACACAGTAATTATACAGATACACCTGCCTGCTGTATGATGGACTCCTACCTAGGTTAGTGCTTCTGTTACACACAGTGATTATATAGATACGCCTGACTGCTGTGTGATGGACTCCTACCTAGGTAAGTGATTCTGTTACACACAGTAATTATATAGATACACCTGACTGCTGTGTGATGGACTCCTACCTAGGTAAGTGCTTCTGTTACACACAGTAATTATATAGATACACCTACACCTGACTGCTGTATGATGGACTCCTACCTAGGTAAGTACTTCTGTTACACACAGTAATTGTATAGATACACCTGACTGCTGTATGATGGACTCCTACCTAGGTAAGTAATTCTGTTACACACAGTAATTGTATAGATACACCTGACTGCTGTATGATGGACTCCTACCTAGGTAAGTACTTCTGTTACACACAGTAATTATATAGATACACCTGACTGCTGTATGATGGACTCCCACCTAGGTAAGTACTTCTGTTACACAGTAATTATATAGATACACCTGACTGCTGTATGATGGACTCCTACCTAGGTAAGTGCTTCTGTTACACACAGTAATTATATAGATACACCTGACTGCTGTCTGATGGACTCCCACCTAGGTAAGTGCTTCTGTTACACACAGTAATTATATAGATACACCTGCCTGCTGTATGATGGACTCCCGCCTAGGTAAGTACTTCTGTTACACACAGTAATTATATAGATACACCTGACTGCTGTATGATGGACTCCCACCTAGGTAAGTGCTTCTGTTACACACAGTAATTATATAGATACACCTGACTGCTGTATGATGGACTCCTACCTAGGTAAGTCCTTCTGTTACACACAGTAATTATATAGATACAACTGACTGCTGTATGATGGACTCCCACCTAGGTAAGTGCTTCTGTTACACATAGTAATTATACAGATACACCTGACTGCTGTATGATGGACTCCTACCTAGGTTAGTGCTTCTGTTATACACAGTGATTATATAGATACACCTGACTGCTGTGTGATGGACTCCTACCTAGGTAAGCGCTTCTGTTACACACAGTGATTATATAGATACGCCTGACTGCTGTGTGATGGACTCCTACCTAGGTAAGTGATTCTGTTACACACAGTAATTATATAGATACACCTGACTGCTGTATGATGGACTCCTACCTAGGTAAGTACTGTTGTTACACACAGTAATTGTATAGATACACCTGACTGCTGTATGATGGACTCCTACCTAGGTAAGTGCTTCTGTTACACACAGTAATTATACAGATACACCTGTCTGCTGTATGATGGACTCCTACCTAGGTAAGTGCTTCTGTTACACACAGTAATTATATAGATAAACCTGACTGCTGTATGATGGACTCCTACATAGGTAAGTACTTCTGTTACATGTAGTAATTAAATAGATACACCTGACTGCTGTATGATGGACTCCTACCTAGGTAAGTACTTCTGTTACACACAGTAAATATATAAATACGCCTGACTGCTGTATGATGGACTCCTACCTAGGTAAGTGCTTCTGTTACACACAGTAATTATATAGATACGCCTGACTGCTGTATGATGGACTCCTACCTAGGTAAGTACTTATGTTACACACAGTAATTATACAGATACACCTGTCTGCTGTATGATGGACTCCCACCTAGGTAAGTGCTTCTGTTACACACAGTAATTATACAGATACACCTGTCTGCTGTATGATGGACTCCTACCTAGGTAAGTACTTCTGTTACATGTAGTAATTAAATAGATACACCTGACTGCTGTATGATGGACTCCTACCTAGGTAAGTACTTCTGTTACACACAGTAAATATATAAATACGCCTGACTGCTGTATGATGGACTCCTACCTAGGTAAGTGCTTCTGTTACACACAGTAATTATATAGATACGCCTGACTGCTGTATGATGGACTCCTACCTAGGTAAGTACTTATGTTACACACAGTAATTATACAGATACACCTGTCTGCTGTATGATGGACTCCCACCTAGGTAAGTGCTTCTGTTACACACAGTAATTATACAGATACACCTGACTGCTGTGTGATGGACTCCCGCCTAGGTAAGTCCTTCTGTTACACACAGTAATTATATAGATACTCCTGAGTGCTGTATGATGGACTCCTACCTAGGTAAGTCCTTCTGTTACACACAGTAATTATATAGATACACCTGTCTGCTGTATGATGGACTCCTACCTAGGTAAGTACTTCTGTTACACACAGTAAATATATAAATACACCTGACTGCTGTGTGATGGACTCCTACCTAGGCAAGTGCTTCTGTTACAGTGATTATATAGATACACCTGACTGTGGTATCAAGGACAAATGTCCATCCTTTTAAACAGACTGAGACACAATTTAACCCTTTCAGTGCCAGAGGTATCCAAAGCTTTGCAATACAAAGCAGGGACAAGAGGGAGGATAAAGAGGCAAGAGGTGGTATAAAGCAGGGACAAGAAGGAGGCTAAAGAGGCAAAAGTGAGAGAGAAAATGGGATAAAGAGAGAAGAAAGGAGAGAGAGAAAGAGACAAGAGTGGGATAAAGAGGGGCAAGTGTGACAGAGGCATGAATGGACTAAAGAGAAAGAAGTAAGGAGTAGTGATGAGCGAGCGTGCTCGGCCGATGCTCGGATCGGCTCGAGCATCGCTCTGCTCGGCACATGGCGGTACTCGTCGAGTACCGCCATGTGCTCGCCCGACATGTTCGGGTGAAGGGGATCTGTGCCGGAAGAGGCACAGATCTGAAGAAGCTCCGCTGGACCACCAGGGACTGGAGGTACGGGGGCATTGCGGAGATGAAGGGGGCATTGCGGAGATGAAGGGGGACATTGTGGAAGAGGGGCATAGACTCTATGCCCCTCTTCCACAATGTCCCCCTTCATCTCCGCTATGCCCCTCTTCCACAATGTCCCCCTTCATCTCCGCTATGCCCCTCTTCCACAATGTCCCCCTTCATCTCCTATGCCATAGAGGAGATGAAGGGGGACATTGTGGAAGAGGGGCATAGCGGAGATGAAGGGGGACATTGTGGAAGAGGGGCATAGAGTCTATGCCCCTCTTCCACAATGTCCCCCTTCATCTCCGCTATGCCCCTCTTCCACAATGTCCCCCTTCATCTCCTCTATGGCATAGAGGAGATGAAGGGGGACATTGTGGAAGAGGGGCATAGCGGAGATGAAGGGGGACATTGACCAGGCACCCTCCGCTCATCAGAGCAGGGGGTGCCTGGTTTAATGCTCGAGTGCTCCCATGCTTTTCAATGGGGCTCGGGTGCTCGGCCGAGCACTCGAGCCTCAGGGGGTGCTCGGTCAGAGCACCCGAGCACCCGAGCATCGGGGTGCTCGCTCATCACTAGTAAGGAGTGGAAAAAGAAAAGTGGGGAGAGAAAGATAAAGGTGCAAGGGGCAAAATAGTTATGAATTGAATAAAGAGAAAAAAGCAAGGTGGAGAAAGTATTTCTCTTGATCCTTGCTCTTGCCTCTTTCTCCTACTATTGCCCCCTTGCCTCTTGATCCCCTTATTCCATCCTTTTCTCCCCCTCTTGATCCCCTTTTACCTCTTTCTCCCACTCTTGCCACTTTCTCCCCTTTTTGACACCCCCTTTTTAACTCTTAAGCCCCCCCTTTTGCCTCTTCCCCTCTTGATCTCCCTCTTTTGCCTCTGTCCACCCTCTTGTCTCTTTCTCCCCCTCTTTATCCCACCTTTTGCCTCTTTCTCCCCCTCATGATCCCCCCTTTTGCTTCTCCCTCGCTTGACCTCCCCCCTTTCTCTCTCTCTCTCTCGATCTCTTCTGTCTCTTCCTCCCCCCTCTTGACTCTCCCCCTTTTGACTCTTGATCCCAATTTTGGCATCTTGACTTTCCCCCTCAACTCTTGACCCCCCCCCCTTTTGCTTCTCTTTCCCCTCTTGGTCTCTTACTCCCCTCTTGACCCGCCCTTTTGCCTATTTCTTACCCTCTTGATCATCCTTGTGCCTCTTGACTCTCCACCTCTTTACCCCCTCTTGATCCCCCATTTTTATCTTTCTCCCTCACTTAGCTCCTGATTTACCCCTTTTGTTTTTCAACTCTTTTAATCCCCCCTTTTGCCTCTTTCTCACCCACTTGCCTCTTTCTCCCCCTCTTCACCCCCCCCCTTGTTGGCTCTTTCTCACCCACTTGCCTCTTTCTCCCCCTCTTCACCCCCCCTTGTTGGCTCTTTCTCACCCACTTGCCTCTTTCTCCCCCTCTTCACCCCCCCTTGTTGGCTCTTTCTCACCCACTTGCCTCTTTCTCCCCCTCTTCACCCCCCCTTGTTGGCTCTTTCTCACCCACTTGCCTCTTTCTCCCCCTCTTCACCCCCCCTTGTTGGCTCTTTCTCACCCACTTGCCTCTTTCTCCCCCTCTTCACCCCCCCTTGTTGGCTCTTTCTCACCCACTTGCCTCTTTCTCCCCCTCTTCACCCCCCCTTGTTGGCTCTTTCTCACCCACTTGCCTCTTTCTCCCCCTCTTCACCCCCCCTTGTTGGCTCTTTCTCACCCACTTGCCTCTTTCTCCCCCTCTTCACCCCCCCTTGTTGGCTCTTTCTCACCCACTTGCCTCTTTCTCCCCCTCTTCACCCCCCCTTGTTGGCTCTTTCTCACCCACTTGCCTCTTTCTCCCCCTCTTCACCCCCCCCTTGTTGGCTCTTTCTCACCCACTTGCCTCTTTCTCCCCCTCTTCACCCCCCCTTGTTGGCTCTTTCTCACCCACTTGCCTCTTTCTCCCCCTCTTCACCCCCCCTTGTTGGCTCTTTCTCACCCACTTGCCTCTTTCTCCCCCTCTTCACCCCCCCCTTGTTGGCTCTCTCACCCACTTGCCTCTTTCTCCCCCTCTTCACCCCCCCTTGTTGGCTCTTTCTCACCCACTTGCCTCTTTCTCCCCCTCTTCACCCCCCCTTGTTGGCTCTTTCTCACCCACTTGCCTCTTTCTCCCCCTCTTCACCCCCCCTTGTTGGCTCTTTCTCACCCACTTGCCTCTTTCTCCCCCTCTTCACCCCCCCTTGTTGGCTCTTTCTCACCCACTTGCCTCTTTCTCCCCCTCTTCACCCCCCCTTGTTGGCTCTTTCTCACCCACTTGCCTCTTTCTCCCCCTCTTCACCCCCCCCTTGTTGGCTCTTTCTCACCCACTTGCCTCTTTCTCCCCCTCTTCACCCCCCCTTGTTGGCTCTTTCTCACCCACTTGCCTCTTTCTCCCCCTCTTCACCCCCCCTTGTTGGCTCTTTCTCACCCACTTGCCTCTTTCTCCCCCTCTTCCCCCCCCTTGTTGGCTCTCTCACCCACTTGCCTCTTTCTCCCCCTCTTCACCCCCCCTTGTTGGCTCTTTCTCACCCACTTGCCTCTTTCTCCCCCTCTTCACCCCCCCTTGTTGGCTCTTTCTCACCCACTTGCCTCTTTCTCCCCCTCTTCACCCCCCCCCTTGTTGGCTCTTTCTCACCCACTTGCCTCTTTCTCCCCCTCTTCACCCCCCCTTGTTGGCTCTTTCTCACCCACTTGCCTCTTTCTCCCCCTCTTCACCCCCCCTTGTTGGCTCTTTCTCACCCACTTGCCTCTTTCTCCCCCTCTTCACCCCCCCTTGTTGGCTCTTTCTCACCCACTTGCCTCTTTCTCCCCCTCTTCACCCCCCCTTGTTGGCTCTTTCTCACCCACTTGCCTCTTTCTCCCCCTCTTCACCCCCCCCTTGTTGGCTCTTTCTCACCCACTTGCCTCTTTCTCCCCCTCTTCACCCCCCCTTGTTGGCTCTCTCACCCACTTGCCTCTTTCTCCCCCTCTTCACCCCCCCTTGTTGGCTCTTTCTCACCCACTTGCCTCTTTCTCCCCCTCTTCACCCCCCCTTGTTGGCTCTTTCTCACCCACTTGCCTCTTTCTCCCCCTCTTCACCCCCCTTGTTGGCTCTTTCTCACCCTCTTCATCCCCCCTTTTTGTCTTTCCCACCCACTTGACTCTTAATTCCCCCTTTTGCCTCTTTCTCCCCCCTCTTGATCACCTGTTTGCCTCTTGACCCCCCTTTGCCTCTCTCTCTCCACCTCTTGATACCCCATTTTTGTCTCTCCCCCACTTAGCACTTGATTTACCCCCTTTTGCCTTTCTCCCCTCTTGACTCAATCCCCCATTTTGCCTCTTTCTCCCCCCCTCTTGATCACCAATTTGCCTCTTGACTCTCCACCTCTTGACCCCCCCTTTGTCTCTCTCTCTCTCTCCCCCCCTCTTGATACCCCATTTTTGTCTCTCCCCCACTTACCACTTGATTTACCCCCTTTTGCCTTTCTCCCCTCTTGACCCCCCTTTTGCTTCTTTCTCCCCTCTTGACTCTTATCCCCCCCTTTTTGCCTCTCCAGCTCCCCTTGTTGACTCTCTCACCCACCTGCCTCTTTCTCTCCCTCTTCATCCCACTTTTTTTTCTCTTTCTCACCCATTTGCCTCTTGATTCCCCATTTTGCCTCTTTCTGCCCTCTTGACTCTTAATCCCCCCTTTTACCTCTCTCCCCCTCTTGATCACCTGTTTCCCTCTTGACCCCCATTTGCCTGTCTCCCCCTCGATATCCCATTTTTCATCTTTCTCCCCCAACTTAGCACTTGATTTACCCCCTTTTGCCTCTTTCATCTCTCTTGATCCCCCCCTGTTTCCTCAAGTCTTCCACTCAAGTCTTAATCCCCCCTTTTGTTGCTCAATGCCTTCTTGGTTTCCCCCTTTTGCCTCTTTCAGTCCTTGTTGACCCCCCTCTTTATTCTTTCTCCCCATCTTGACCCCCTCCATTTTCCCCTCTTGCCTCTGTCTGTGAGGAGGGAAGGTGCTGGCGAAGTCCTGTCCTCTTCTCAGCACTGCCGTCTCTCTGCCACCACTGCTCACATAGATGACAGCCAGCCAGGACCATCTGACAAGCGGCGACACAGAAGTGGTGCATACTGGAGGTTTCTTCTTCTTTCTGGGCGCCACTTTCAAACTTGTTTTGGATACAGTGCAACTGTGCAAGTTTCAAAGTGGCGCCCAGACAAATGAAGAAAACCCCCAGCATGCGTCCGCGTCGCTGCGTGTCACGTGTCCCCGGATGAGTCGCTGTGTATCTTAGTTCCGGCTGCTGACTTCCAAGTCCATTTTTTTGCCCCCTCCCCCGGCGATGCTACTGCTTATAGGTAGACACATTCTGGAGGCCCCCATGAGTTCAGTGGGGCCTCTAATACAAGCGATTATGGCTGGGCATAACTTTTTTTGGGGCCCCTGAGCCTGGCAGGGCCACAAATATTATATATGGCAAAAAAATTTCTGGGGGCCCCTAAATCTGGCGGGGCCCCCCCGCACCGCAGGGGCTGCGGGGGCCTCCGCTACGCCTCTGGTGGGAGGTAAGAGAGATCAAGTGCTAAATATATATATCTTCTGCTCCAGCACTTTTTTTTTTAAGTATATAACCCTTAAAGTGCCAGAGGGGTACCACAATTCGTTGCATATCCCTCTGATACTGTAAGCGTTAGATTGGTGCTACTTGTACCAGGAAACCAGAGGGAAATGTCCTGCTGGTCTTGTGTTTTTATACAGTGATATCTTTAAAGGGATAGTAATACCTAAAATGTAAAAAAAAATATGTTGTAGGGTTTATCCCCCTGAGTAAAACAAGGATACTCCCACTGCTGAAAGATGTTTAATTCAAAAGTTATTAATTTTACAGTGGTGCTGTTGCTACACCATCCTATGGAGATTTATGGTCCTGAGACCAGAGCTGTCCATAGGATCGTGTAGCAACAGCGCCACTATACAATTTCAGGCCACTGTGATATTGCACCTAAAAAATTCAACTTTGAAAATTAATAACTTTTGAATTAAACATCTTTCAGCAGTGGTAGTACTCTTGTTTTACTCAGGGGGATAAACCCTACAACATATTTTTTTTTACATTTTAGGTATTACTATCCCTTTAAGTTGTTGTATATGAATGGCTCCTTGTGGACTGACTTAATTACAGTGAACAGGGACACAGTGCAAATAATCTAGATTATGGGAATTTTAACCCTTTGAGTGCCAGAGAGTTATCCAACACATTGCAACGTAATTTATTGAATACCCTGCTGGCAATTAAAGGTTAATATTTACAAGATTTCAGTGTCAAAGTTCCCTGTTATTCCTATAGAACTTTTAAAATCACCTACAGTTAGGTCTGTAAATATTTGGACACTGACACAGTTTTCATAATTTTGGCTCTGTACGCCACCACAATGAAACAACCAAGATGCAATTGAAGTGCAGGCTTTCAGCTTTAATTCAAGGGGTTGAACAAAAATATTGTATGAATGCAACCATTTTCATACACAGTCCCCTTATTTCAGGGGCTTAAATGGGCAAATTCAGGGACGTGCACAGACATTTTGGGGGGCAGGGGCTCAAATGAAAAAAAGGCACTTCTCATAGTTATTATTTTTTATCTTTTTGTTAAAAGGGCACTATCTGTGCACGTGCCTGGGCAAATTAACATAATCCTATATAATAATTGCTAAATTGTGTGTAACGCTGCAACATGCGCAGTAGACACTGCTGCACGTGCTGCAGTCATGCGCAGTAGAGAGTGCCCTGCGACCCGGTGGCAGTGGCACTGTGGCCCGTGTAACGGGCTGTTCAACTAGTCATAAATAAAATGGTGTAGATCCATCCGGTTGCACCACGGTACGCTTGACCTGTTACTGCTACAAGCTGAGGATGTTCTGTTCCTGGGCGCCTCAGGCGGTTCTCACTATCTGGTAGTCGACTCCAGGTCTGAGCGTTCGTTAACCCCTTGTGGGTTGGTGCCATTATACATTGGGTCATTGTCATAGTCATTGCAGTCTCAGTTTGGAGTTACTCTGTACCTACAGTTGAAGTCCTCATTACTGCTCCGGCAGTCTACCTCTTGTCCAGGACCTTCGCTTACTCCCGTGGCCTTAGTCACTATTGTGTCACTCTCTGTGTAGTGAGTATCCTGTGGGCCTTTGCGCTGTTAGGGCCTGTCTGGCCTAATAGCAACCTTTTCACCACTGTCTCGTTTGGAATCACCGAACTGTATCTGACCTGTGTCAGTATTATATTTGCCTATAGATATATACTGGACCCGTGTGTGTATTGATTACTGTAACCTGACCTGTGTCAGTATTTTATTGTCTATATATATACTGGACCCGCGAGGGTTATTCTAATTCTGTGTCTTTTCAATAAAACTGCATTTTACCTAAACCTTCCGTGTCTGAGTGTCCATAAAACCGTTACAGTACGAAAGGGCCATAACCTCAGACGGTACAGGTGAGGGTAATGCACAAAGCATCCAGTGGAGGATGGATATACATGAGCAGCGTTTGGACCAGTTGGCATTGGCCGTACAAACAATATTAGAGCGCACCGCTCATCTAGGTAAACCAGTACAAGCCTCTGTGGTCTCCCCCGTTACGACACCGGAAGCTCAATCCCTGACGCAAGCCAGCTTGAGCAGAGGGTTAACTGCCACTGCTCCATTACCTCTAAGATATGATGGCGAACCCACGCTGTGTAAAGGGGTTTATTAACCAATTGGAGATTTTCCTGGAGTTAACTCCTCAAGCCTTTCCTTGTGACCGAAGTAAGGTGGGCTTTATGATTTCTTTGCTAACGGGCGGAGCATTGGCATGGGCCAATCCCTTGTGGGAATCAGCTAAACCATGTACTAAGAACTTCAGAGAGTTCTTGAGTGCGTTTCGTAGAGTGTTTGAAGTCCCAGGAAGAGCCACCTCTGCTGCCAAAAGATTAATGGAAATCCAACAAGGGCCTCGAACGGTTGCGGATTATGCTATTGAATATTGTACATTGGCAGCGGAGGTAGGCTGGAACAATGAGGCGCTGGTGGCAGCATTCGCTCAGGGACTCGGTGATCGTATCAAAGTTGAGACGGCAGCCAGAGACTTGCCGAACGATCTGGATGAGTTCATTGATTTTGCTATATTAATTGAATCCCGCATCAGGGAGCGAATTGCGGCCAAGGACCACAGGCAGCGGGCCAGAAATTTTGGACAGGCAAGTCAAAGTTTCCCACCCATGCCTCCCTCACCTCCCATGCCTCCTGAGCATAACCAAGAGAGTAGTGAACCAATGCAGTTAGGGTTCACTAAGTTGACCAAGGAGGAACGGACTCATCGCTGCAGACAGGGCCTGTGCCTATATTGTGGCCAAGCTGGGCATTTGCTGCGCACTTGTCCTATACTGCCGGGAAACAGACGAACCTAGGTTACCTTGGGGGACAGGCCCTAGGTGGCGTTCGGCAGTCCCTAGACCCAGTGAATGTGTCCAGGTGTCACGGATTTGAAGACTCTCAGACTTAAGGTTTGGTAAAATAACTTAACTTTATTAAAAGTTAAAGGCAGTCCCCGTAGGGTAAACATACATAACAATACAACAGTAATATAACATATAATAGGTTCTACCGGCCTTGCCTAAATACCGGGCAAGGCAACCCAAGTGACAGTTTTAATGACAGGCTCTACCGGCCTTGCCTATACCGGGTAAGGCAACCGTGAGATGACATATACCGGTTCTACCGGCCTTACCAATACCGGGCAAGGCAGCCCCCACAGAATGCTGAATGTAGGCTCTACCGGCCCTGCCAATACCGGGTAAGGCAACCTTAAAGATGGTGAATTACAAGGTTCCACCGGCCTTACCAATAACGGGCAGGGCAGCCCAAAGGAGTACTGGAGTAGGCTCTACCGGCCCTGCCAATACCGGGTGAGGCAACCTACGGGATGGTATCGTCAAGGTTCTACCGGCCTCACCAATACCGGGCAGGGCAGCCTGAGCGAGTAGACCAGCTGTCAGGTGACTAAGACAGCATAGAGCATAAGTATAGAGGTCTTACTCAGCAGGAGTCTATTGCCAGGGATACTCAGACAACTGCAAGGAAGTGGACAGCGACTGACCACAGTACTGGATGTTCAGGAGCAAATCAACGTCCGCACGTTGGGACTAATGGTAATAGCGCCACCAGGTTTAACCCCTTCGCGACAAAGGACGTACATGTACGTCCTCTGTGGCTGTCACTTAGTGACAGAGGACGTACATGTACGTCCAGGAAATCCGGATCCCCGCACGGGCGTTAAGTGACGGCCGCGTCTGCACGCGGCCGTCACTAAGGGGTTAATGGAGCAAACCAGCGACCGCACGCTGGAACCAACAATGTATATCGCAATCAGGTTTAGTGGAGTAAACCAGCGTCCGCACGCTGGGACCAACAATGTATATCGCAACCAGGTTTAGTGGAGCAAACCAGCGTCCACACGCTGGAGCCAATAATGTATCTCGCATCCAGTTTAGTGGAGTAAACCAGCGCCCGCACGCTGGGACCAACAATGTATATAGCAACCAGGTTTAGTGGAGTAAACCAGCGTCCGCACGATGGGACCAACAATGTATATCGCAACCAGGCTTAGTGGAGTAAACCAGCATCCGCACGCTGGGACCAACAATGTATATCGCCACCAGGTTTAGTGGAGTAACCCAGCGTCCACACGCTGGAGCCAATAATGTATCTCGCATCCAGTTTAGTGGAGTAAACCAGCGCCCGCACGCTGGGACCAACAATGTATATAGCAACCAGGTTTAGTGGAGTAAACCAGCGTCCGCACGATGGGACCAACAATGTATATCGCAACCAGGCTTAGTGGAGTAAACCAGCATCCGCACGCTGGGACCAACAATGTATATCGCCACCAGGTTTAGTGGAGTAACCCAGCGTCCGCACGCTGAGACCAACAATGTATATCGCAACCAGGTTTAGTGGAGTAAACCAGCGTCCGCACGCTGGGACCAACAATGTATATCGCAACCAGGTTTAGTGGAGTAAACCAGCGTCCGCACACTGGGACCAACAATGTATATCGCAACCAGGTTTAGTGGAGTAAACCAACAAAGTATGATCAGCAGCGAGAAGAACAATGTCGCCAGAGCGACGGCTGGAGCAGGAGATTCAGGAACTCAGTAAGATTAACCCGCGAGGTGCTGGAACACTGGAACTCAGTAAGATTAACCCGCGAGGTGCTGGAACACTGGAACTCAGTAAGATTAACCCGCGAGGTGCTGGAACACAGGAACTCTGGAACACAGGAATACTAGCATACAGGAACACTGGAACACAGGATCAGCAAGTACAGCAGGAACAGGCCCAGAAGCCTGACAAGCAGGTCAGGCAGAGTGGAGTCAGAAACACCACGAAAGGGCAACCTGGAAGTGCTCAGCCTGTGAGGAGGGCTAATCACAGACAGCCAATCATGATACTCAGCAAGTGTCTGACACTGAACAGCACCAATCACGGGCACCGTGATAGTACCCCCCTTTCAAAGACCCCCTCTCCCAGAGTAGGGTCTAGGCTTCTGAGGGTATTTGGCATGAAATGTTCGTAGTAACTTGGGTGCATGAAGGTCCTTACTGTCTACCCAGGAACGATCCTCAGGACCATAACCTTTCCAATGCACCAGATACTGTACCCCTCCTCTACCTCTGCGGGAATCAATAATGTTTTGTACTTCATACTCCTCCTGCTCCTCGACTTCAACAGGACCTGGCCTCACAGGTGTGGTAGTATAACGGTTACAAACCAGAGGTTTAAGGAGAGACACATGGAATACATTATGAATGCGCATAGAAGCAGGTAATTCCAAGGCATAGGAAACAGGGTTAATTTTGTGAATGATCTTGTATGGACCAATGAACCGAGGTGCCAGCTTATTAGATGGGACCTTAAGCTTTAGATTCTTGGAGGACAGCCATACTCTCTCCCCAACTCGTAAGGAAACCGCTGGAAGCCTTCTGCGATTGGCATGACGCTGATGTCGCTGAAAAGACTGGCCCAATGCCCTCTGAACTTGTGCCCATGTGGAACGGAGTTGCTCTATATGCTCATCCAGAGCTGGAATCTGCTGTGATTGAAAGGAATCCGGGAGCAGACAAGGTTGGAACCCATAATTGATCAAAAACGGAGAGCTTCCGGAGGAAGAATTAACTGCGCAGTTCCTGGCGAACTCTGCCCAAGGCAACAAGTCGGCCCAATTATCATGATGGTCAGTCACAAAACATCGCAGAAACTGTTCCAATCCTTGATTGGCCCTCTCAGCGGCCCCGTTAGTCTGGGGATGATAAGCCGAGGAAAATGATAGCTGTATGCCCATCTGTTCGCAAAATGCCCTCCAGAATCTGGACACAAACTGGCTCCCCCTGTCAGACACCAGCACCCTGGGTACTCCATGTAACCGAAATACTTCTCGAGCGAATACCATTGCCAGTTCCTTGGCCGAAGGAAGGCCACGGAGGGGTACGAAGTGTGTCATTTTAGAGAACCTGTCTACCACCATCAATATGAAGGAGTACCCTCTAGACCTGGGCAATTCTCCCATAAAGTCAATAGAGACGTGAGACCAAGGGCGTTCACCATTAGGCACCGGCTGAAGCAAGCCCACAGGGAGATGTCTAGGGGTTTTGGCACGGGCACAGGTGGCACAGGCATTCGTAAAATTGGCACAATCTGCTCTCATAGAAGGCCACCAAAATAGCTGAGAGAGAGACCAGAACAATTGATCCCTACCAATATGTCCCGCAGCTTTAGAGGAGTGGTAGGTCTCAAGTAATCGAGTACAGAATGGCTCAGCGACAAAACATTTGCCCACTGGAGTCTCATGAGGAGCAGAGGCTTGGGATGCCAAAATCTCCTCCCCTAGTTGTGAAGTAATATTAGTACGTATGGTAGCCAATATTCGATCGGGTTGAATGATAGGGGTTGGTACCTCTTCTCTGTCAACCTCTGCTTCAAACTGTCTAGACAGAGCATCAGCCCTAACATTCTTTGATCCCGGCAGGTATGATGCAACTAAATTGAATCGGGATAGAAACAGTGCCCATCTGGCCTGGCGAGTGGAGCAAACCAGCGTCCGCACGCTGGAGCCAATAATGTATCTCGCAACCAGTTTAGTGGAGTAAACCAACAAAGTATGATCAGCAGTGAGAAGAACAATGTCGCCAGAGCTACGGCTGGAGCAGGAGATTCAGGAACTCAGTAAGATTAACCTGCGAGGTGCTGGAAAACAGGAACTCTGGAACACAGGAACACTAGCATACAGGAACACTGGAACACAGGATCAGCAAGTACAGCAGGAACAGGCCCAGAAGCCTGACAAGCAGGTCAGGCAGAGTGGAGTCAGAAACACCACGAAAGGGCAACCTGGAAGTGCTCAGCCTGGGTTTAAAAAGGCTGTGTGAGGAGGGCTAATCACAGACAGCCAATCATGATACTCAGCAAGTGACTGACACTGAACAGCACCAATCACGGGCACCGTGATACCAAGCTGTATTTTCTTGGGCAGAACTCTTGGTGGAGGTTGTGGCCCTGGCCGTATATTTTATGGATAATTCGTTTGCTGTGTTACACAAGATTCCGCTGGGTGAAAGGGAATCTCCCTTGGCTGTCAAAGCCATTGATGGCAGACCATTGGTACCAGCCCAAATCACTATGGAAACTATACCACTGTCTATGCGTATTGGGGCGCTCCACATGGAAAAACAGTGTTTCCAGATTATCCAGTCTCCTCACCATGCTGTCATCCTGGGGTTTCCATGGTTGCATCTGCACAACGCTAGGTTTGACTGGCAGACTTGCGAGATAACGGCTTGGTCTGAATATTGTATTAAACATTGTATTTCACACCCTACCAAGATCATGTGTACCTCTCCCTCCGTGCCAGCTGAATATCATCAATTCAGCGACGTTTTCAGTAAGGGAGAGGCTAGCACTCTGCCACAGCTTACAAGTGCGCCATTGATTTGCCTCCTGGTGCCGTTCCTCCTTGGGGACGTACGTACCCGTTGTCTTGCGAGGAGAATCGGGCCATGGAGGAATACGTTTTGGATGCCTTGGAGAGGGGTATTATTAGAAAGTCATCCTCGCCCGCGGGGGCTGGTTTCTTCTTTGTCAAAAAGAAAAGTGGCGAGTTACGACCCTGTATCGATTATCGTGGCCTGAATAAACTCATGTCCAAAAACGCCTACCCGATACCACTCATCCCTGAACTGTTTGACAGGTTGAAAGGCTCCTCTATTTTCACCAAGTTAGACTTACGTGCTGCATATAACTTGATCAGAATAAGAGCCGGTGACGAGTGGAAACAGCGTTCAATACCAGATCTGGACACTATGAATACCTAGTGATGCTTTTTGGGCTATGTAACGCTCCCGCAGTGTTCCAGGAGTTTATCAATGACACCCTCCGTGACATGTTACAGTCTTGTGTAGTGGTTTATCTTGATGATATACTCATATATTCGTCCAGTTTGTTGCAACACATCAAGGAGGTGTCCGCAGTGTTGCTCAGATTACGTGAGAACAAATTATACTGCAAAATTGAGAAATGCGAGTTCCACAAGTCTATGGTGCCTGTTCTGGGCTTTGTGATTTCTAAAGACGGCATTGCTATGGATAAAGATAAGCTTAAAGCAGTTCTGCAATGGCCATGTCCCAAGGGGCTCAAGGCTATCCAACGCTTTCGTGGCTTTGCCAATTATTATAGGAATTGATTCAAGACTTTTCCACGATTGTAAAGCCACTATCCGACCTTACGCACAAGGGTGCTAATCCCTCCCAATGGTCTGAGGAAACTGAGCAAGCCTTTGCGACATTGAAATCTGCTTTTGCGTCCGCTCCTCTACTGTCTCACCCCAGCCCCTTCCTTCCATTCACTTTAGAAATTGATGCCTCTGAGACTGGGGTAGGGGCAGTACTATCTCAGCGCCTAGACCCAGGGAGTGTTCTAAGACCATGTGGATTTTTCTCCAAAAAGTTGTCTAGTGCTCAGAGTCACTATGAGATTGGGGACAGAGAAGTGCTGGCGGATGCCCTGTCCAGGCAGTTTGGTCCAGAGACGGATAAAGATGAGGTTCCTGCACCCATTATTCAGCCAGATCGCATTTTGGCTACTCTGCGGACCAGCATTACTTCGCCACTGGGGGAGGAGATTCTTGCTACCCAAGCTGCCGCACCCCCTGATACCCCAGTGGGCAAGTGTTTTGTAGCTGAGCCTTTCCATACCCGCCTACTCGAAACCTATCACGCATCTCGGGCAACTGGGCATGCAGGTAGGGACCAATTGATTTGGTCTCTTTCACAGTTGTTCTGGTGGCCTTCCTTATGTGCTGATTGCACCGCCTTCACAGCAGCCTGCACTACTTGTTCCCTGTGCCAAATCCCCTAGGCACCTCCCAGTTGGCTTGCTTAAACCAGTGCCTAATGGGGAACGGCCTTGGTCCCATGTTTCAATTGACTTCTTGGGAGATTTGCCAGTGTCTAGGGGATATCCATTTATTCTGATGGTGGTTGATAGATTCTCTAAGATGGCACATTTTGTGCCTCTTCCTGGCCTTCCCTTTGCCCAGAAGTTGGCTATTGTCTTTGCCAGAGAAGTATTTCAGTTGCATGGTGTACCTAGGGTGCTGGTGTCGGACCGCTGGAGCCAAATTGTGTCCAGATTTTGGAGGGCATTCTGTGATCAGATGGGCATACAATTGTCCTTTTCGTCTGTCTACCATCCCTAGACCAACGAGGCCGCCGAGCATGCCAATCAAGGATTGGAACAATTCCTACGCTGTTTCGTGTCCGATCATCATGACAATTGGGCCGACCTGTTGCCGTGGGCAGAATTCGCCAGGAACTGTGCGGTTAATTCATTGTCCGTGAGCTCCCCGTTTCTTATCAATTATGGGTTCCAACCATGTTTGCTTCCGTACTCATTTCAGACGCAGCAGATTCCAGCTCTGGATGAGCATATCAGGCAACTCCGCTCCACTTGGGCACAGGTACAGAGGACCCTCAGTACTTCGTTCCAGCGTTATCAGCATCACGCTAATCGCAGACGGTTGCCGGCAGTCTCCTTCCAGGTTGGGGATAGGGTATGGCTATCTTCCAGAAACCTCAATTTGCAAGTTCCTTGTACAAAGATGGCTCCTCGGTTTGTCGGTCCCTTTAAAGTCATCCGCAAGATTGACCTAGTCTCGTATGCCCTGGATCTCCCAGCATCTTTGCGGATTCACGATGTGTTCCACGTATCCCTTCTGAAGCCATTGGTATGCAACCGTTATACTACCACTCCTGCGGTCCCCGGTCCTATTCAGGTGCAAGGTCATATTATTGACTCCCGAAGGTTCAGAGGGAGATTGCAATATTTGGTTCATTGGAAGGGCTATGGCCCTGAAGAGCGTTCTATCACGGTGCCCGTGCTCCCCTTGCTATTTTCTGTCAGTCTATACTGTGCCTTGCTCTCATTGGCTATTTTGTGTTTGTCCCGCCCAGTATGGCCTTTATATACTGGGCTCTGGCACCCCTCCGGTGCCCTTTCGTGGTGTTCCTGTACCAGTGCTTGTTTCTGCTCAGTGATTCCCAGTGTACCAACTTGGCATGCCTGACTACTCGGCATCCCGTCTCCTGCGTGTGCACCGACCCAGATTGCCTGACCATTCTTCTGCGCCTGCTCCTGTGTACCGACCCGGCTCGGCTGACGTTCCTGCTCCTGTGTACCGACCCGGCTCGGCTGACGTTCCTGCTCCTGTGTACCAACCCGGCTTGGCTGACGTTCCTGCTCTGTGATTCGACCCTGCTTGGTTGACGTTCCTGCTCTGGCTGCCTCTGTGTCACCTTGGCGACATTCCTATCCATCAGGCAATTGTGTCTCCATACTGCTCCTGCAGAGTGCATGTGGCCTAGTTTCCATTACTGCTACGGCAGTGTGCCTTTGGCCTTGTCTTCGTTACTGCTCCTGCAGAGCGCAAGTGGCCTAGTCTCCGTTACTGCTACGGCAGTGTGCCTTTGGCCTTGTCTCCGTTACTGCTCCTGCAGAGCGCAAGTGGCCTAGTCTCCGTTACTGCTACGGCAGTGTGCCATTGGCCTTGTCTCCGTTACTGCTCCTGCAGAGTGCAAGTGGCCTAGTCTTCGTTACTGCTATGGCAGTGTGCTATTGGCCTTGTCTCCGTTACTGCTATGGCAGTGTGCCATCGGCCTTGTCTCTGTTACTGCTCCTGCAGAGTGCAAGTGTTTGTGTCCGTTACTGCTACAGCAGTGTGCCATTGGCCTTGTCTCCGTTACTGCTCCTGCAGAGTGCAAGTGTCTGGCTCCGTTACTGCTACGGCAGTGTGCCATTGGCCTTGTCTCCGTTACTTCTCCTGCAGAGTGCAAGTGTCTGCCTCCGTTACTGCTACGGCAGTGTGCCATTGGCCTTGTCTCCGTTACTGCTCCTGCAGAGTGCAAGTGGCCTGTCTCCGTTACAGCTACGGCAGTGTGCCATTGGTTTTTGTCTCCGGTACTGCTCCTGCAGAGTGCTAGTGGTCTGGTCTCCGTTACTGCTACGGCAGTGTCATATGTTGCTCAATTCCTGATATTACTATGGCAGTTCACGTTTGTTCTGCTAACCTATTTCTGGGGGTTACGTATCCTTAAGCTCTCTATATGGAGTGAGCTCCATCACAGACCTCTCTTCACATGGGACTGTTTACACTCATTAACCCATGCGGTACCTTTCTCCTGGGAATTCAACGTATTGTTCCTGACCTGTGTCAGTATATGCTGTTATGGACTTTATGGTTATACTGGACCTGTGTAGGCATATGTATATGTAACATGTCGTGTGTCTGTATTATTCTGCTTAACCCTTTGAGTGCCAGAGGGGTACGCAACACATTGCAAAGTAATGTGTTGCGTACCCCTCTGGCACTCAAAGGGTTAAATACTACAGGACCTGTGAGGGTTATTATATTACTGTGATTTCAATAAAACTGTTTTATCCTAAACCACTGTGTCTGTGTGTCAAACAAATCGTTACGTGTTCCTGGGTAAATCAGAATGACCTCCATTCTCCTAGGTTGCTGCGCAGATTTTATGTCAAATACCCTCAGAAGCCAGGTCCCTCCTCTCGAGGAGTGGGTCTTTGAGAGGAGGGTACTATCACGGTGCCCGTGCTATTGCTGGCGACATTTTGACAAGTGCTACTTCCTGATGCCTTTTATTGGTTAACGTGGCTTTGTGTAACGGTTTGTTTGACACACAGACACAGTAGGTTTGGATAAAACACAATTTTATTAAACAATAAAAAATATAATAATCCTTACAGGTCCTGGACTCTGCCGTAGCAGTAACGGAGACTAAGCAACTGGAGCACTGCCTTAGCAGTAACGGAGACTGAGCAATAGGAGCACTGCCGCAGCAGTAACGGAGACTGCGCAACTTTAGCACTGCCGTGGCAGTAACAGAGTCTAAGCAACTGGATACTGCCGTAGCAGTAACGGAGACTTGAGCAGCTTGAACACTGCCATAGCGGTAACAGAAAACTGAGCAACTCGCCCTGAGAGGCACCCAACCTGGAACTGCACGTAAGGCAGGCAAATAGGAATGTCGCCTGGGCGACACGGAGGCAACTGAGACCAATCTGCAGAGCTGTCCGGAGACAGCGAGGGACTAGTGCTACCCTTAACTGGAGACCAGCCAGAGCGTGCAGAGGAGGCACGACCCCACAGCAGCCCAACCGGGCAGGAGTCACACAGAGCAGGAACATAGGACAGTCTGGGTCAGTACACCGTGCAGGAACATCAGCCAATCCAAGTCGGTACACGTAGCAGGAACGTTAGCCAATCCAAGTCGGTACACAGAGCAGGAAAGTCGGCCGGGTCAGTACACAGAGCAGGAACGTCAGCCAAACCGGGTCAATACACAGGAGACAAGAAGCAGAATGGTCAGGCAGTCCGGGTCGGTGCACAGGCAGGAGACAAGATGCAGAGTAGTCAGGCAGGCCGGGTCGATACACTGGGAGCTCACAAGGATCAGGAACAAGCGCTGGTACTGGAACACCATGAAAGGGCATCGTAAAAGTGCCAGAACCCAGCATTTAAGGACAAATGCTGGGCGGGACAACAACAGGGCAGCCAATGGCGGAAGCAGGAGTGGAATATTGACAGAATGTCGCCAAATAGCACAGGTACCATGATAGTACCCCCTTCTCAAAGACCCCCTCTCCTAGTAGAGGGACCTGGTTTCTGCAGGTATTTAGTATGGAAAATGCACAGCAATTTGGGAGCATGAAGATTACTCTGATCAACCCAGGAATGCTCCTCAGGACCATAGCCTTTCCAATGAACCAGATATTGCAATTTTCCTCTGAATCTACGTGAATCAATAATGCTTTGCACTTCGTACTCCTTCTGACCCTGAACTTCCACAGGATCGGGGACCGCAGGAGTGGTAGTGTAACGGTTGCATACCAGAGGTTTCAGCAGAGATACGTGGAACACATTGTGAATGCGCATGGATGTTGGAAGGTCCAGGGCATATGAAACAGGGTTAATTTTGCGGATCATCTTGAAGGGACCAATAAACAGGGGAGCCAACTTATTACACGGAACTTGTAAGTTTAGGTTTCTGGAGGAAAGCCATACCCTGTCCCCAAACTGGAAGGAGACCGCTGGCAGCCGTCTGTGATTAGCAAGGCACTGATAACGCTGGAATGAATTACTGAGAGTCCTCTGAACCTGTGCCCAGGTGGAGCGGAGTTGCTCGATATGCTCGTCCAGAGCTGGAATCTGCTGCGACTGGAATTAATCCGGGAGCAAACATGGCTGAAACCCGTAGTTGATGAGAAACGGGGAGCTCCCGGATGATGAATTAACCGTACAGTTCCTGGTGAAATTTGCCCATGGCAACAGGTCGGCCCAATTATCATGATGATCGGGCACGAAACAGTGCAAGAATTGCTCCAGTCCTTGATTGCCATGCTTAGCGGCTCCATTGGTCTGGGGATGGTAGGCAGACGAAAATGACAGCTGAATGTCCATCTGGTTACAAAATGCTCTCCAAAACCTGGACACCAATTGACTTCCACGGTCCGACACCAGCACTCTAGGTACCCCATGCAACCGGAAAACCTCTCTAGCAAAGACAACAGCCAGCTCCTGGGCCGAGGGAAGGCCAGGAAGGGGCATATCAACCACCATAAGAATGAAGGAGTAACCCCTAGACACTGGCAGTTCTCCCAGGAAATCAATGGACACGTGGGACCAAGGACGCTCGCCATTAGGTACTGGTTGGAGTAAGCCCACTGGGAGGTGTCTAGGGGATTTGGCACGAGCACAGGTGGTACAGGCTGCAGTGAATGCGGAGCAGTCGGCCCGTAGGAAAGGCCACCAAAATATTTGTGAGAGAGACCAAATTAATTGATCCCTCCCAATGTGCCTAGCAGCCTGAGATGAATGGTAGGTTTCAAGCAAGCGGGTATGAAATGGCTCATCTACAAAGCACTTGCCTACTGGGGTATCAGGAGGAGCCACAACCTGGGTAGCCAGAATTTCCTCCCCCAGAGGCGAAGTGATGCTAGTACGTAAGGCAGCCAAGATGCGATCAGGCTGAATGATGGGTACGGGAACCTCATCTTTATCCATCTCTGGTCCAAATTGCCTGGACAGGGCGTCAGCCCTAATATTCTTGGAGCCAGGCAAGTAAGATACGATAAAGTTAAAGTGAGACAAAAACAAGGCCCATCTGGCTTGATGTGAGGACAATCTTAGTCTCCGAGAGATACGTCAGATTCTTGTGGTCTGTCAGGATTAATACAGGAGTTCTTGTACCTTCAAGCAAGTGATGCCATTCTTTCAGAACAAGAATAACAGCCAGGAGTTCTCTGTCCCCAATTTCATAGTGACTCTGGGCACTAGACAGCTTTTTAGAGAAGAACCCACACGGTCTCAGAGTACTCCCGGCGACCGGGCGCTGTGACAGTACTGCCCCTACCCCAGTTTCAGAGGCATCAACTTCCAACATAAATGGAAGGGTTGGGGTGGGACAGTACAGGAGCAGATGAGAAAGTGGACTTAAGTGACTCAAAAGCTTGATCAGCTGCCTCAGACCATTGGGACGGATTGGCACCCTTGTGCATGAGGTCAGACAGAGGTTTAACAATAGTGGCGAAATTCCAAATAAACTTCCTGTAATCATTTGCAAACCCAAGAGACCGCTGAATAGCTTTGAACCCTTTGGGTTGTGGCCATTGCAATATGGCTGCGAGCTTCTCCTGATCCATAGCAATGCCATCTCTAGAAATCATGAAGCCCAAAAAAAGGCACCACGGACTTGTGAAACTCGCATTTTTCAATCCTACAGGAAAGTTTATTCTTGCGTAATCTAAGCAACACTTCGGACACGTCCTTGATGTGTTGAGACAAGCTAGACGAGTGTATGAGTATATCATCAAGGTAGACTACTACGCAGGACTGTAGCATATCACAGAGGATATCATTAATAAATTCTTGGAATACAGCGGGTGCGTTACATAGACCAAAAGGCATAACTAGGTATTCGTAATGTCCAGATCTGGTATTAAATGCCGTTTTCCACTCATCTCCAGCTCTTATTCTGATCAGGTTATATGCAGCCTGTAGGTCCAACTTAGTGAAAATAGAGGAACCTTTCAACCTGTCAAACAGTTCGGTAATGAGTGGTATAGGATAGGCATTTTTGGACATTAGTTTATTCAGTCCCCGGTAATCGATGCAGGGTCTCAACTCGCCATTCTTCTTTTTGACAAAAAAGAAACCAGCCCCCGCGGGCGAGGTAGACTTCCTAATAATCCCTCTTTTAAGGGCATCATCAATATATTCCTCCATGGTCCGATTCTCCTTGCACGACAACGGGTACATGCGACCCCTAGGAGGCATGGTGCCAGGAGCCAAATCAACAGCACAATCGTAAGCCCTATGCTGGGACAAAGTGCTAGCCCCTCCCTTACTGAAAACGTCACTGAATTGGTGATATTCAGCTGGCACGGAGGGAGAGGTACACATGATCTTAATCGGATGAGTCACGCAATGCCCCATACAATACTCAGACCAAGACGTGATCTCACAAGTCTGCCAATCAAACTGGGGATTATGCAAATGTAGCCATGGGAACCCCAGAATGACCGCATGATGGGGAGAATGAATAATCTGAAACCGCTGTTTCTCAGTGTGGAGAGCCCCAATAGTCATAGACAGCTAATAGTTTCCATGGTTATCTGAGCTGGTTCTAACGGTCTGCCATCAATGGCCTCAATAGCTCTCGATCAACGGAATCTGATGTAGCACAGCAAATGAACTGTCCATAAAGTATCTGGCTGCGCCGGAATCAAGCAGGGCCAGAACCTCCACTGAGTGTTCTGCCCAGGAAAATGCCACCTGGATCGTGGGTTTCTGCATAATAGGGTCTAGGACTGCTGAACACCACCTAGGGCCTGTCCCCCAAGGTAACCTAGGTGCGTTCGTTTCCCGGCCGTACAGGACAGGTACGCAACAGGTGTCCGGCTTTGCCACAATACAGACATAAACCCTGCCTTCGATGATGTGCCCGTTCCTCCTTAGATCATTTGGTGAACCTAAGCTGCATTGGTTTACTGGTGTCGTGTGTACGCTCAGGAGGCGAGGGAGGCATGGGTGGGACATTAAAACTGGTTTGTCCAACATTCCTGGCCCGCTGCTTGCGGTCTTTGGCCATTAGTCTCTCACGGATGCAAGAATCAATTAATATAGCGAAATCAATAAATTCGTCCAAATCATTAGGCACTTCTCTAGCTGCCGTCTCATCCTTAATACGGTCAGCAAGTCCTTGAGCAAATGCTGCCACCAGCGCCTCGTTGTTCCATCCTACCTCTGCTGCCAATGTATGGAATTCTATGGCATAATCACCCACTGTACGATTGCCCTGTTGTTTCTCCATGAGTCGTTTGGCAGCAGAGGCGGCTCTACCCGGAACCTCAAATACTCTTCGAAAGGTACGCACAAACTCCCTGAAGTTCCTAGTGCAGGGTTTAGCAGTCTCCCACAGGGGGTTGGCCCATGCCAGGGCTCTGCCCTTCAGCAACGATATCATGAAACCCACCTTGTTGCGGTTTATTAGGAAATGCATGGGGAGTTAACTCCAGAAAAATCTCCAACTGATTTATAAACCCTCTGCACAGTGTGGGTTCGCCATCATATCTGAGCAGTAACAGAGCTGAGGTGGTTAACCCTTTACCCGAGGCCACATATGTCATGGATTGAGTCTCCAGTGTCGAAACGGAGGGGACCACTGGATTCTGAGCAGGCCTATCGAGGTGAGCTGTGCGCTCAAGGATAGTTTGTATGGCCAGTTCCAACTGGTCCAATCGCTGCTCATATAAGTCCGTCTGAGGTCATGGCCCTTTCGTACTGTAACGGTTTGTTCGACACACAGTCATAGTAGGTTTTGATAAAACACAATTTTATTAAACAATACAAAACACCATAACCCTCACAGGCCCTGTAATATATACATAATATAGTACAGCCACTAGATAGGTTATACAGAGGTAGGCCCACACAGGTCCAGTATAAGTAGAGAGTCCATAGAACAATATACTGACACAGGTCAGGCAGATCTTGTGTGAGTCCCAGTTTGTCAGTACTGCATGGGTTAATAATTGGCAGAGAATGTTGACAGGCCCTAATAGTGCAAGGCTCTTTAAGAAGCTCAGAGGTGAGAGCTTCAGTTCGAGTAATGCCCTAGATAATGGATACCAGACAATTGTGGACTGCCGTAGCAGTAACTGAGACTGAGCAACTTGAGCACTGCCATAGCAGTAACGGAGACTGAGCAACTTGAACACTGCCGTAGCAGTAACGGAGACTGAGCAACGTGAGCACTGCCGTAGCAGTAACGTAGACTAAGCAACTTGAGTGCTGCCGTAGCAGTAACGGAAACCAAGCTACTGGACTCTGCCGTAGCAATAAAGGAGACTGAGCAACTGGAGCACTGCCTTAGCAGAAACAGAGACTGAGCAATAGGAGCACTGCCGTGGCAGTAACGGAGACTAAGTGTCACAGTCTGCCCCTGTCTAGGCAGACTGCCAGGCGTGGTCATCCCTCCGGCGTATCATGGTGGAATTGAACCGGTGTCCTCATGTACTCTGTTCCTGCTTTCTTGCCTTTGAGCCATTGCTGAATCTGTTCCATCAGTGTGATTCTAGCCTGTATTATCTGCTTTGCCTGCAGCACACGGGGGCTGGACTGCTGCTATCAGATTTCACCTATCATTCAGAGTCCACCTAAGGCAGCTTGTTAATTAAGCTGCTGATTACCTGGGTATAAAACACTGCCTCTCCCTGAGGGCTGGGTCAGTTCATTGTTGTGTTTCTGTTCCTGTTGTTTGTTTCCAGATTCCCAGACTGATTTGGCTTGTGACCACAGCTTGCTGTTCCTGACTACTCTTCTGGATTTGCACTTGTCTGATTCTACGCATCCGTTTCCTGTTCCTGCCTGCCCCCGTGCACAGATTCACAGCCCAGGTGGCTTTTTACCTGGTCACTTTGGGCTGTGTTTATCTGCAAGAGTGAGCTAACATCTCTGCACTATGGACTCCAACCAAGGTAAACTGCTACACTAAGCAACTGGATATTGCTGTAGCAGAAAAAGAGACTTGAGCAGCTTGAACACTGCCGTAGCAGTAACGGAATCTGGTCAGCGTGAGCACTGCCATAGCAATAACGGAAAACTGAGCAACTCGCCCTGAGAGGCACCCAACTTGGAACTGCACGTAAGGCAGGCAAATAGGAATGTCGCCTGGGCGACACGGAGGCAACTGAGACCAATCTGCAGAGCTGTCCAGAGACAGTGAGGGACTAGCGCTACCCTTAACTAGAGACCGGTCAGAGCGTGCATTGGAGGCACGGCCCTACAGCATCCCAACCGGGAAGGAGTCACACAGAGCAGGAATGTAGGACAGTCCGAGTCAGTACACTGTGTAGGAACGTCAGCCAATCCAAGTCGGTACATGGAGCAGGAACGTCGGCCGGGTCAGTACACGGAGCAGGAATGTCAGCCAAGCCGGGTCGATACACAGGAGACGAGAAGCAGAATGATTAGGAAGTCCAGGTCGGTGCACAAGCAGGAGACAAGATGCAGAGTAGTCAGGCAGGCTGGGTCGATACACTAGGAGCTCACAAGGATCAGGAACAAGCGCTGGTACTGGAACACCACGAAAGGGCACCTGAGAAGTGCCAGAAGCCAGCATTTAAGGACAAATGCTGGGCGGAACGACAACAGGGCAGTCAATGGCGGAAGCAGGAGTGGAATATTGACAGAATGTCACCAAATAGCACGGGTACCGTGATACTTTGCTCCGCCCAGTGCTAGCCCTTAAATACTGAGCCCTGTCACTTCTCTGGTGCCCTTTCATGGTGTTACCGTTGCTAAGCGCTTGTTCAAGTATTTGTGTGATTCCAGTGTATGACCCGGACTGCCTGACTACTCTGCCTGTATACGTTCCTGCTCTGTGTACCGACCCGGCCTGGCTGACGTTTCTGCTCTGTGTACTGACCCGGCCTGGCTGACGTTTCTGCTCTGTGTACCGACCCGGATTGGCTGACGTTCCTGCTCTGTGTACTGACCCGGCCTGGCTGACGTTCCTGCTGTGTGTACTGACCTGGCCTGGCTGACATTCCTGCTCTGTGTACCGACCCGGATTGGCCGACGTCCCTGCTCTGTGTACCGAACCGGTTTTTGGAAGACGTTCCTGCTCTGTGTATCGACCCGGCCCGGCTCACTGCTCCATCCGGTATCCGGTTTGGGGCTGTCCTCCATTCTCCTCTCTGTCCGCAGACAGATCCTCTGGTTGCCTCGTTGCTGCTCCGGCAGCCTAGTTACTGTGACCCGGTCACCGAATTGTGCCTAGTGACCCGACACCCCGGTGTAGTAGATCCATCTGGTTGCACCACGGTACGCTTGACCTGTTACTGCTACAAGATGAGGTTGGTCTATTTCTGGGCGCTTCAGGCGGTTCTCACTATCTGGTAGTCGACTCCAGGTCTGAATGTTCGTTAACCCCTTGTGCGTTGGTGCCATTACACATTGGGTCACAGTCATTGCAGTCTCAGTTTGGCATTACTCTGTACCTACAGTTGCAGTCCTCCATTACTGCTCCGGCAGTCTACCTCTTGTCCAGGGCCTTCGCCTACTCCCGTGGCCTTAGTCGCTATTGTGTCATTCTCTGCGTAGTGAGTGTCCTGTGGGCCTTTGCGCTATTAGGACCTGTCTGTCCTCCTGGCCTAATAGCAACCATTTCACCACTGTCTCGTTTGGAATCACAGAACTGTACCTGACCTGTGTCAGTATTATATTTGCCTATAGATATATACTGGACCCATGTGGGTATTGATTACTGTAACCTGACCTGTGTCAGTATTATATTGTATATATATATACTGGACCCGTGTGGGTATTGATTACTGTAACCTGACCTGTGTCAGTATTATATTGTCTATATATATACTGGACCCGCGAGGGTTATTCTATTTCTGTGTCTTTTCAATAAAGCTGCATTTTACCTAAACCTTCCGTGTCTGAGTGTCCATAAAACCGTTACACTGATACACCCGATGTTTGTTGGAGATGCGGCCAGAATCATGGTACAGTGATGTCAGCATTCTATGCGGCGGCTGCTCGAACCGACCACAAGTACCTCTGGCGGCTCCAGCTGCATTGCCGTCCTTTGGGGCTGCCGCCGGTGAATCATACCCTAAGAGCTGCCCCAAGACATGCTCACAGACCTGCCACAAGGCCTGCCCCTCATCCAGAGCCTAGGGAATGGGTACCACCAGAAGGATTAAGTCCAGAAATACCCAATTTCACAGGAAGCCCAGGAATAAATATAGATGTTGCCGGTTTTAACCAGGAACAGTTTTTTAATTTATATTTGGGGGAGGACATTTTGGGGGTGATTGTAGAACAAATATTTATGCAGCCCAGTACATTGCAGCCAGTCCCACATGCTATATTTCAAAGGAGCAATCATGGTACCCCACTGATGTTGCTGAATTCAGGAAATTCTGGGCCCTAACTATGGCTATGGGGATTATTAACCCCTTCAGTGCCAGATGCTTGGGCAATTTCCTGTACCCTGCAGGCCAAGTTTTTTCAGAACAAATTGAGCTTTCTTGTGGTACCTTACATGAAGAGAATTTTACATCGTGCAAAAAGCTATGATGTCATAATGACAAAAAAGTGAAAATTTACTAATTTTGTTAAAATCACATACTATGTCTCAAAAACATTTACCTTGATTGAAAAAGTTTCAGTTATTTGAAAAGTCCCCGAGTAAAAAAATTTGTATAGTTTTACCTACGTCCAGGGCTAGCGCAGAGCCCTAATCAACAGCAGCGCAAAATTACATTTTCAACTTTATAAACTAATATGCGCATTCTAGGGTTTTTGTGGTAAAACTACCCTAAAACAGTGGAATAACTATATAAAACTATATATTTCTGAACAGTAGACAACCTGCTGCATCTAATGAGGGGTGAATTGCCTTTTTGCCCCAAGCCTGTTGTGCCCAAATGCTTCCAGAAGGTGGCACTATAGGAAAAAATGGCATTTTCTTACATTTCTGCCCCTTCATCTGTATGGAAATCTGTGAAAACCATGGAATTTCCAACTGTATTCATTAGCTAGTGCTCTTAGGAGAAAAATAACACCTCATTGGTATGAGTTTACCTACCTTAGGGGGCGCTACAAGTACAAAACTACACCTACTACAACCTTTAATTTTTCTAACATTTTCTCAAACATTACTTGTCTATACAAAAATGGTTATAGCAACTAGAGAAGTGAAGAAAGGGTAGACAAACCATACCATTTTGGAAAGAAGACAACCTGCCGCATCTAATGAGGGGTGAATTGCCTTCTTACCCCAAGCCTGTTGTGCCCAAATGCTTCCAGAAGGTGGCACTATAGGAAAAAAATGGCATTTTCTTACATTTCTGCCCCTTCATCTGTATGGAAATCTGTGAAAACCATGGAATTTCCAACTGTATTCATTAGCTAGTGCTCTTAGGAGAAAAATGATACCTCATTGGTATGAGTTTACCTACCTTAGGGGGCGCTACAAGTACAAAACTACACCTACTACAACCTTTAATTTTTCTAACATTTTCTCAAACATTACTTGTCTATACAAAAATGGTTATAGCAACTAGAGAAGTGAAGAAAGGGTAGACAAACCATACCATTTTGGAAAGAAGACAACCTGCCGCATCTAATGAGGGGTGAATTGCCTTCTTACCCCAAGCCTGTTGTGCCCAAATGCTTCCAGAACGTGGCACTATAGGAAAAAAATGGCATTTTCTTACATTTCTGTCCCTTCATCTGTAAGGAAATCTGTGAAAACCATGGAATTTCCAACTGTATTCATTAGCTAGTGCTCTTAGGAGAAAAATGACACCTAATTGGTATGAGTCAACCTACCTTAGCGGTGCCAGAAGCACATAACTACACCTATCTGTTTCCTTCCCCAAAATTAGCTGATTGTACTAAAATGTTCATAACTGTTAGAGACATGAAGGAAAGGTATAAAAGGTATACCATTTTGGAAAGTAGACATTCTCCCTCATCAAATGAGGGGTCACTTGCCTTTCTATCCTTGGGCTGAAGTGCAAATTATTTCCAAAAGGTGGCGCTATAGGAATAAATACATTTTTTTTTACATTTCCACCACTTCAAAGATATTAAAATCTTTGAAAACCATAACATTTCCTGCTGTATTCAGTACCTGCTACCAACATGAGAAAAATGGTAGCCCATTTGTGTGGGTTAACATACAATATGTAGGTGCTAGGAACACGTACGTAAACCTGACACTTTTGTTTTTGAAATTATCTGGTTGCACTAAAATGGTTATAACCATAATAGAAATGCAGGAAAGGTAGAGAAACAATGTCATTTTGGAAAGAAAACAACCTGCCGCATCTAATGAGGGGTCACTTACCTTCTTACCCAAAGGCGGTGTGCACAAATGCTTCCAGGAGGTAGCGCTAATTAAAAAAAAAGAAGGCATTTTGTTACATTTCTGCCACTTCAAATGTATGGAACTCTGTGAAAACCATGGAATTTTAAACTGCATTCATTAGCTAGTGCTCTTAGGAGTCAAATGACACCTCATTAGTATGAGTTGACCTACCTCTGGGGGTGCTAGAAGTAGAAAACTACACCTACTACAACCTCTGGTGTTTCTAACATTTTCTCAAACATTGTACAAAAATGCTTATATCAACTACAGAAGTGAAGAAAGGGTACAGAAACCATGCCATTTTGGAAAGAAGATAACCTGCCGCATCTGCGGGGTCACTTGCCTTTCTACCCCTAAGTTCGTGTGCACAACTTTTTCCAGGATGTGGTGCTACAGAAAAAAAAAACATTTGTTGTTTTCACAAATCGGTCACTTCAAAGATACGCAAATGGTTCAACAGCATAGGATTTCCTAGGAGGACCTCCTGAAAGCCTACAAAAATGGTACCCCACTGCTGTGGGTTGACATACCATATTGGATGCCAGGAGCATGGCTACCGGTGGAACAAGGATAGGGAAGCAAACAGTGTATGTATGATTCTATTGCTACCCGTGGTCAGTCAGTGTACGTGAGGTCCTGTGACTGCCAGTGAAACCAGGTCGGGGAAGGGACGAGGGGTCAGGCAGTGTATGTGGGTATATCTACCAGTGGACAGTGAGCAAGTGTGGCGATGGTTGTGGGGGAGGTAAGTGCATATGGGGGATCTGTGGTTACCAGTGTGCACTGTATGTCCCCCACATACACTGTTTGATTCCCAGCCTGAATCCAGTGCGTACTCACACTTGGGTCAACCAGTAGGCAGTGGAATCAGGCTGGTGGGGTCAGACTGTGGGAATGGGACTGCCAGTGGGCTGTGGAACTAGGCTGGGGGGTAGGGTACGTGTAAGGTTGGGGGGATTGGAGGCATTTTGTGTGCATGCCACAGGGGTGTCCAATGCATTGCAATGCACTGGACACCCTCTGTTGCACACAAAGAGTTATTTTTTTTTTAAGCTATTATTTTTTATTCATACCTCATGGGGGGCATCAGTACCATTTCTCATGCCCCCCAACAATGTCTGAATAAAAAATAATGGGAAAAAAATGTGCGTGTGCCACAGGGGGTCCAGCACATTGCAGAGAACTGCGTTGGACCCCCCCTGTGGTGCACGCATGGTTTTCCTATTTTCTTATATATTTTTAGTATTTATTTATTTTACACCTTGTTGGGGGGCTTCAGGACCCCTGATGTTACCCAATGAGGTCTAAATAAAGTAAAAATGAAAAAAAAAACAAAAAAAACCCTTTGTCTTCCACAGGGGTGTACAGTGCATTGCAAAACAATGCTTTGGACCCCCAGTGTCACACAGAGGGTTAATTTTTTTTTTTTTACTATTTTTTATTCATAGCTTGTTGGGGACATCAGGGCCCCCCAACAAGCTTTGAATACAAAGCAATGCAAACCAAAGTCCTGTGTGTGCCACAGGAGGTGGGGTCTGCATTGGACCCCCCCCCCCCCGTGGCACGCACAAGGTTAACTTTTCTCTCTCTCTCTCTCTCTCTCTTTTTTTTTTTTTTTTGTTATAGACCTCATTGGGGGGCATCAGGACCCTTGATGCCACCCCAATGAGGTCTAAATAAAAAAAAACAAAAAACAAAACCTTTGTCTGCCACAGGGTGTCCAATGCATTGCAAAGCAATGCATTGAACCCCCTGTCGCACACAAAGGGTTATTTATTTATTTTTTTAAATTATTCTTTATTCATAGCTTGTTGGGGGGCCTCAAGGCCCCCCAACAAGCTATGAATGTAAAGTAATAGTAAAAAAAAGTCTTGTGTGTGCCAGAGGAGAGGGGATCTGCATTGGACCCCCCATGTGGCACACACAGGGTTAAAAAAAATTATATATATTGTTATAGACCTAATTGGGGGGCATTCTGAGCCCCCAATGAGGTCTTGGATAAAGAAAATCCCCCCCCCCAACATTAGTAACCCTGTGAGTGCCACAGGGGTCTCCAGCGCATTGCAAAGCAATGTGCTGGATGCCTCTACGGCACTCATAGGGTTAATTTTTAGCTTTTTTTTTTTACTTTTTTAATTCTTGCATTCAGACCTTATGGAGGGACATCAGGACCCCTTCTGATGTCCCCCCCCCCCAGTTATTGATCTCCCAGTCGATCAGCTGGGAGATCAATATGGCGACTGCAGGAGAGCAAAACCGCTCCTGCTCTTCTCTCCTACCACCGGTAGGAGTGAACTGGACCGGGGAAACTTCCCTAATGTCATCGGTGACTATGTCACCGATGACGTTGGGAGGCTTCCCCCGGTCCCGCCCACTCCTACCTGGAAGTTCGGGTAGGAGAGAAGGGAGAGGAAAAAAATCTGTTTCTCCTTTGTATTTATTGATCTCCCAGCACGATCGGCTGGGAGATCAATAACTGGGGAGGCATGAGGAGTGATCCTCATGCCTCCCCATGAGTGCCAGGCAATTTTTTTTTTTTTAAATGCGGCCACTGCATGCCGGTTATACCGGCTTATGCAGTGACCGCATTTCACTCTTACGGCGTACGAGTGTGGCACAGCAGGTACAGCTGTGTCCACTCGTACACTGTAAGTAGCTGGCACTCTTGGGGTTAAAAAGCCAAGCATCAGGTCATACTGGAGCAAAAATCCTGTATGTGTTACCCCTATTTTCGGCCAAACAATGAGCAGGAGACGCTATGAAGTGCTTTTGCGATTCATGCATTTCAGTAATAATACCCTGTGCCTCCCCAAATATCACCCCCAGTATGACAGGCTGTATAAAATTTGCCCCCTTATAACTCATTTGCAAAAAAAAAATTTCAGAAAACCATACCCCCAAAAACAAATATCTGTTGATGAGTCCTTAATGAAGTATAAGGGAAGGTTGGGTTTTAAGCAATATATCCCCTCCAAGCACTCCAAGTTTGGTGTAAAATTGTATAAATTGTGCGAAAGCACCACAGGATACACCTATGCTTTTTATATTTATGAGGGCAAGGACAGTCAGCTTGATCCTCCTGGTTGCCCTGAATATCTGGGAACCAACGGCAAAATTGTTTGGGATCTCATTTCCCCCCTATTAAATAAAGGATACCAGTTATATGTAGATAACTATTACACAAGCCCCCTTTTATTCAAATCACTTATTTATTTTGACACTGTGGCCTGTGGCACTGTTAAGAGAACTTGTAAAGAGATGCCCAAACAAATGATAAACTGCAAGCTACGAAAGGGAACGTCCTTAGCTTTGTGCCAAGAGGAGCTGCTGGCAGTGATGTTTAGAGACAAAAAGACGTGTACATGCTGACAACCATGCATGACAAGGAAACTGTGCCAGTCTCTCTCCGTGGCACGGTCCTCAGGAAACCAGTCTGCATCAGAGACTACAATAAACACATGGGGGGTGTTGATCTTTGTGATCAACTCATGCAGCCTTACCTCACCATGAGAAAATCTATAGCCTGGTATAAAAAGGTTGCCATTTTCCTTACGCAGACTGCAGTTTATAATTCGTATATCATTTTTAAATTGGCAAACCCCACTCAAAAAAACACTTTTTTGCAGTTCCAAATGCATGTCATTTCCCATTTTTTGTTTCAAAGGGCAACAGCAGTTTTATAGCAGAGACCCAGTTTAGGACACTTTGCATTTAAAATCCCCCCAACCCCCCAAAAGAGTAAGCCCCAGAAACGTTGCAGGGTGTTCTACGCCAATGGCAAATGGACAGAAACCACCTTCTACTGTCCTGATTGCCCTACAAAACCTGGGCTCTGCATTGGTGACTGCTTCAAGCAGTATCACGTACATCCAATGCACTAATTCTGTAATTTAATTATTTGGCAACGCTTTCCCCCTGAAATATCCTGTTTTTTTATTTTTTCCCCAAAACACATCCCTTCTTAGATCTAACACTATGAAAATATAATGGGAACAACCCCCGTTTTTTCCATGTCTGAAAATGGAAACGTACATGTTCTCAACTGAACCCAGTAAATCCCGCAAACCCTGACAAACCTATGCATATGGGGCATTGCCATACTCAGAAGATGTAGTTGAATTGTGGACAATGCAATTTTATGAATCTCCAAATATCCTGTACTTGAAATCCACAGCAACACCGAAATATAGCTGCGAAAATACAGGGATTTGTTTCTTACTGCAGGTTTTGTGAGGGATTGGTGGTAAAATGACTGAGAAAAAATTGCCAGAATGCACCTAGACTAAAACTCAGGGTTGTATTCCTTTCTAAAAAAATATACTTTGGGGGTAAAATATTAATTGCAACCTTGCTAAACACCACAAATAAGACAAAGGCACCAGTTAAGCAAGCTGTAAAAATGCCATGTCTGAAAATGGAACGAGCATGTTCCCAGCGGCCCAGTAGATTCCCCAATCCCTGACAAACCTATGCATATGGGGTGTTATTGTACTCAGAAAAAGCAACTGAACATTAATCCAATGCATTTATTTAAATGTTCACCTATCGTGTTTGAAATCCATATCATAATTGGAGTCTAACTGGGAAAAGAGCTGATTTTTTAATTTAAATAACATTTTACGAGGGATTGGTGGTAAAATGGCTGCGTAAAAAATTTGAAAGCATGCCTAAAATAAAAGCCTGGGATGTCTACTTCCCAAAAATATACACTTTTGGGGGGAAATCTTAAAATGGAGCACTGTTACATAGCCCCAAATGAAACATGGTACCAGTTAAGCAAACTGTGAAAATTTGATGTTTGTTCAAATGTTGGCCTGTAGCTCCCCCAAACCTTGAGAAACCTATGCATATGGGGTATTGCCATACTCAGATGAAGGAGCTGAACACGAAACAATGCATTTTTAAAAATCTTCACGTATCCTGTGCTTGAAAATCACATCAACATTGAAACCTAAGAGTGAAAAACGCTCAATTTTTTACTTACATCAAGTTTTACGAAGGATTTGGGGTAAAATGGCTGCGTAAAGAATGTGAAAACATACATAAAATGAAAGCCTGGGGTGTCTACTTTCCAAAAATATATACGTTTGGGGGGAGGTTTTAAAGTGTAGCACTGATACACAGCCCCAAATGAGACATGGCACCAGTTACGCATGCTGTGAAAATTCAAAGTGTGAAACTGAATAAGCGCATGTTCCAATTTGGGCCCCGTAGCTCCCCCAAACCTTGAGAAACCTATGCATATGGGGTATTGCCATACTCAGAAGAAGGAGCTGAACACTAAACAATGCATTTGTAAAAATCTTCACCTATCCTGCATTTGATATCAACAGTAATATTGAAATGTAAGTGTGAAAACTGAAAAAAAACTAAATATTACCACAATTTTGGAACATATTTCTGGAAAAATAGCTGCATAAAAAACTCCAAAATGTTCCTGATTATTTACCTTATGTTGTCTAGTTTTCAGTAACATATACCTTTGTGGGACATTTTTGGGTTCTGGCACCGTTAACTAAGCTATGATGCTCACATACTAATTGTTGAAAAATTACAGGTTGGAAATAATGGTGTCCATCTTGTAATACTTAGCTTGTAAATGTGAGAAAGGGGTTGAAATACTAGGCATATGGGGTATTCTCATATTCAGGAGAAACAAATGATTATATTTAGGGGTATTTTTTTGTAATGAACTAATAGTATACAAATGCTGACAGGAAAATGTAAGCAAAATGTTGTTTTTTTAAAAAATGTTTCCTCTTTTTTTCTATTTATATCAAATTAAACAATGAGGTATTCATATAATTATGGTATCAAAAGAAAGCCCTACTTGTGCTAAAAAAACAGTATATAATTTGTGTGGGTGTGAAAAAGGAATTAAAGAGAAAATATGGTTGAACAAAGACATAGTCAAAAAAGTCAAAATTGCTCCGGTCCTTAAGTGAAATCCACCTCAGATTTGCTGGTCCTTAAGGGGTTAAAGAGAGGATTTTTTTTACCCTTGAAAGCTAAGGTACTAAACAGAATTGCATTTTTGAAAATGAAATGATTTACAGTGGACGAATAAAATTTCCCCAAATTATCCTTGATTTAAATGGGATTTTTAACTCCATGAATGCCAGAGAGATGTCCAGGACATTGCTGAGTAATGGTGCGGAGACCTGCCTAGCAAGCAACTGGTTGAAAGCCCAATTTAACCCTCTGAGTGCCAGATGAGAGCCACTGAATAATTCATCTGAGAAATCCATGTTTCACATAGGTTATATGCTCTTTAATTAAAAAGGGGGCAATTGTCGCCCCCATGCTAGGGGGGTGTCATGAGGGGTCATGATACCCCTCCTGAGGTCTTAAGTACTGTCGTAATAAAAATAACATATATAATTTATTTAAAAAATATTGTTTAATATAAATAAAATATTTAATTACATCTATAATAACAAACACCTTTTTATACATATACAGGTTGCCTATAAACCCTATGAGTACCCGAGGGTTAGCAAACACATTACAATACCTCTCTGGTACTCATAGGGTTAATCTTGCAATACAACATACAAGGGCATGTCGAGTATAATAGGATAAGAAAAATGACGGATGAAAATGGTGAAAGAAAATCATGGGAGTACTGTAGTTGACTTTTCAAGGGGGAGGGGGGGTTAAAATGTCAGAAAGCACTGTAAGTTGACTTTGGAAGGGGAAGGGTTAATTGTCGACTATGAACAATATTTGTCGGATTAATATGGTGAAAGAAAGAACAGTAAGTCAACTTTTAAAAGGGGGGGTTAAAATGTTGAGGAGGGGCACTCTGTCGGATTTTCTTATGTGGAGAACACTATTTCCTAAGACTTTGATATTTTGTGCGTTTTTTGTAGGCAGTAGTCTGGAAAAAAGCAGACAACGCCAGTTTTGTTACAACTCTGAAAAGTGCTGTCTATGCCAGTTTTGTTTTACTGTGGTTCAGCAATAGAATACCTTGAATAGCTTGAATACTGTACAGACAGCCCTATTTAAACCCTTGCATTGCGTACCCCTCTGGCACTTAAAGGGTTAAAACTAGGATCAGAAATATGATTCTCATGTTATCCCTGGCCTTGGGCCCCTGAAGCTTCAGATGCTCACCCTTTCTCATCTTAGTGGCTACTATACAGTTTCTTACAAATCTCATCCATCTGACACTTCAATGTCTAACACTAGCTGAAACCTCAACATAAGAGGGAAAAATAAACCTCCATCTCAAAGCTGCAAACAGACATAGAGCATCCTACCTACCCCTCTGGGTCCTCTCACTCACAATCCACGTGTGCATGCGTTGCAAAGCTGCCGTCCCCGCTGTCTCTTACCACTAACACCCCAAACAGTCGAGGACAAACCACCTTGAGCATATATGCTCTTTAATTGGCTGGTGGTGGTGGTGTTGGTAGGCTGTGATGTTGTGATCCCTGATGTGAGCACACAGAGTGGTGTGTCTGTCACTGACGCAGCACCGTTAAGCGAGCCACTCAGCCACAGCTCAGGAGCAGATTTTCGGGACTTCTTACTGTCCCGGTGGGGGGTGATGCAGGACACAGACCTGCCTCCCGAAGCGAAAGAACATGCCTTGGGGCAGCGAATTGCCGCCCCGTCAAAGTGCCGTCTGGGTCCCATGGACCCACCGGGACCCTTGTAAAGGCCGTCTCTGAGGCTGACACAAATGAGATGAAATGAATGGGTAATGAAATGTTACTTGGTTATTGTTCCTTTTTGTCTCACTGTTAATTCATGAGTCAGTACAAACAGGATATGAAAACTGGATTAATAGATGAGGCGATTATATTGAGTATAGTAACAGGACCTCCGGTCTCCTATTTCACTTTTATAATACCCACTTGGTTGCATATGGCCTGGTTCACACATGAATGCAGAAATTTAGGATTTAAGGGTACAAACAAAGAGTGAATAACTAAAAGCAATGTTTTATTTGTATGACTTAAAAGTCTGCGCATGCACACATTGCACTTACAGGATTAAAAACAGAAAAAACGCATATCTGTCTCCCAATTATTGAGTTCCACGATACTGTGCCCACAATTGTCTGTCACTTCCATGTCTCCAGGGGTTCTGCTGATGTCCAGTTTTGCAAAGCCCTACAACTGGATATATAACATGTTCGATGTTGCTCCACACTTTCAGTGTTGGTTAGACAGCAGAGGGATTTTGCACAGGGGGAAATAACTTGGAGCATCAAATAATTAAAATTGATAAAAGTAACAAGTAAGCCTACACGTATCACACACTTCTCTGTCCTCTTCCTCAAGGGTGATTACAGTCACCCATCTGAATGTTCCTTAAGTGGACTCCTGTGGGTCACATCAAGAAACTTAATTTTTTAATTGACTTCTAAACAATTGTTAATTAGTTTCATTAAACACGCTAATTCAATTGAATCCTAGCTTGGTTAGTGACCAGTGGTTTGAGGTTATTCTTACTCTGTCTGATGTTAATTAAACACATTTCGTTATAAATTGGTCTCTTTTAGTTACTTATTCTATATAAGTTATTTGAGTGTTAACAAATCTTTTTCAAAACTTTATTTCCAAACCAAATACCGGACTCAGCTTCCCTGCACTGTGTCTGGCCACAAACGCTACTCCGATTCAGTTGCTTCTCACAAATAGACTTGCATGATTGTTTAAACCATCTTGCCTAAAAATATCTGCTTAAAAAAGCTCACATAAGAACAAATAAAGGACTCTTCTTTACCTATACTGCACCTGGCCACAATCGCCGCTCCATTTCAATTTCTATGGTTTTCACAGATTTCAATACATTTCAAGGGGCAGAAGTGTAAGAAAATGCCTTTTTTTTCATTAGCGCCACCTTCTGGAGGCATTTGTGCACTCCAGGCTTAGGGTAACAAGGCAAGTCACCCATCATTAGATGCGGCAGGGTGCCTTCCTTCCACAATTGTATGGTTTGTGTACCCTTTATTCACTTCTTTAGTTGTTATAACCATTTTTGTACAGACAAGTAATGTTTGAGAAAATGTTAGAAAAATTAGAGGAAGTAGTAGTGTCGTTTTGCACTACTAGCGCCCCCTGAGGTAGGTAAACTCATACCAATGGGGAGTAATTTTTCTCATAAGAGCACTAGCTAATGAATACAGTTGGAAATGGCATGTTTTTTTCAGATTTCAGTACATTTGAAGGGGCAGAAATGTAAGAAAATGCCTTTTTTTTCATTAGCGCCACCTTCTGGAGGCATTTGTGCACACCAGGCTTGGGGTAACAAGGCAAGTCACCCCTCATTTGATGCAACAGGTTGTCTACTTCCCAGAACTATATAGTTTTATATAGTAATTCCACTGTTTTAGGGTAGCTTTAGCACAAAAACCCTAGAATGTGCATATTAGTTTATAAAGTTGAAAATGTAATTTTGCGCTGCTGGTGATTAGGGCTCTACGCTAGCCATGGACGTAGGTAAAACTATACAAATTTGGTATTTTTTTACTCGGAGGACTCGAGGCTTTTTCAAACAATTGAAACTTTTTCAATCAAGGTAAATGTTTTTGATACATAGTATGTGATTTTAGCAAAATGAGTAAATTTTCACTTTTTTTGTCATTATGACATCATATTCATGTAAGGTACCACGAGAAAGCTCAATTCGGTCTGAAAAAAACAATATATAGTTTTCCATATGTAACTAAAAATCCCCAGAGGAAATCAAGTCTAAAAAGAAGGATAGCAAAAATGATGAAAAAGTGTCTGGCCTACATGGTACAGGAAATGGCCCGAGCCTCCGGCACTGAAGGGGTTAAATAATGAATGAAAATCTCTACGATCTAAACTATTCTTATAATGATATGAAAAGGGGACGCCGGTTGGAGCAGGCGGATGTTAATGTTAACTAATAAACACGGCCAAATCTAGATCTACATTTAGCATGTTTTGGAGTCAGTCCCCATTTCATATATTCAGTAAGTTTCTAATTGTCTTAGACTTTTAATCCTATCTCAACGCCTTCTATCTTTCTGCACTAGTCTATAGCCATATTAGATATATCCTTCCCCTTTTGGAAGCAGTGTACACAATGCAAAATGCGTTACTTATATTTTTTTATGGTCCTTGTTACTTATTTATTCCTAATTAAAGGGATAGTAATACTTAAAATGTAAAAAAAAATATGTTGTAGGGTTTATCCCCCTGAGTAAAACAAGAATACTCCCACTGCTGAAATGTGTTTTATTCAAAATTGAATTTTTTAGGTGCAATATCACAGTGGCCTGAAATTGTACAGTGGCGCTGTTGCTACACGATCCTATGGACAGCTCTGGTCAGTTGACCATAAATCTCCATAGGATGGTGTAGCAACAGCGCCACAGTACAATTTCAGGCCACTGTGATATTGCACCTAAAAAATTCAACTTTGAAAATTAATAACTTTTGAATAAAACACCTTTCAGCAGTGGGAGTACTCTTGTTTTACTCAGGGGGATAAACCCTACAACATATTTTTTTTTACATTTTAAGTATTACTATCCCTTTAATGTTTTTATTGTTTTAATAAATATTTTTCAAATTAGATTAAACCACCTAGGATCTCTTCTATACAGCAATGATTTGGGATTTCCTCCACATAACAGTGAAAGGTAGAACAACCGCTATATCCGAACGGAGACGGATTTGTAATCTCTGTATTCTTGTTTGTCAGTTTCTGAGAAGCGCTGACAACTACTCTTGTGAGTATATATACATTTTTCTGCTTATTCACTAGATTTGCACAACTGTACTATATGATTGGGTGCCCTCTGTACCTTATTTTCCCTAATATCAAATGAGCTCTAGCACTGCTGGCCAGGCAGAAATTCTAAGTCTCTGGCAGTACTCATTAATGAGGAGTCTCTGGAGGCAATGCCGTAAGCTCTTGCTCTTTGCCTCCTCCATCTCGCAGATGACTTATGGTCCTGGTCCACAAGATGAGCTAAGGATTCATCTTTATTCACTTCTTCATCAACTCTAGTACTGTTAGGATTTTTATAGACCTTTCATCATCTAAACAACAGGGGTTTCCCAGTAAGTTCAAGGACTTACCATTGGCAGTTTCTACAGCGGAAGGCAAGCCTTTAGGCGACAGCATGATTTCTTTAGAAACAGAACCTCTCCAGATGACCACAGGGGTCTTACACTCCAAAGATGTCACCTTTGATTTGATTAATCCACCCTCTGCACCAGTAATTCTGGGTCTTCCATGGCTTTCCCGTAATCAATTGGATGTCAAACCAACTTGTTTCCAGGGGAACGTTGTATCAGAACAAGTGCATTGTCAAGCTATGGCCTCTGTTGGTGGACATTGCTCTGGCTTAGAAGCAATCATTGCAGCTGTTCCCGGCACCATATAGGGAATATTTTATGTTTTCTTAATGGCCAGAATAAGACAGATCCCCTAGACCTTGTGGTCTTAAGAAGATCACCATGAAGAACTGCTACCCATTACCACTGATACCGTAACTTTTTGATTTATTAAAGGGGCTAAGTTGTTTACGATACCTGACCACATAGGGGGTTTACAACCTGATTCAGATCAGACAAGGAGGTGAGTTGAAGACTGCCTTCAAATCTAGGTTTGGCCACTACGAGTACCTAGTCGTGCCCTTTGGTTTATGCAACACCACGCAAGTCTTCCAAGCCTTTGTCAATTATGCTGATGTCCCATGTTGTAGTATACCAACATCCTTGTGTTTTCCACTTCTCTGGTGCTTCAATAGATCCATCTGATGGCTGCACTACAATACCTGCCTGATCATCTCTTGTTTGCAAAAGATGAAAAGGGTGTGATTTTGAGAGGATTTGGCTGCCCTTTATGTGCTATATCGTTTCTGAGTCAAGTTTGGATATGGATCCAACCAAGGTTCCTGCCGTCAGTCAATCTACAGCTCTGCATGGAATCTAGCATTTTGTGGGTTATTCTAATTATTAGATGAAACTTACTAGCAATTTGTCTAAAGCAGCAGTTCATCTCACAGCCCTAACTATGAAGGGGGCTAATCCGTGGAACTGGCCCAAAGATGCAGTTCTGGCCTTTGAACGATTAAAGCAGACATTCCCCTCCGCTCACATTCTGTGCTTTCCAGATCTGTCGAAATATTTTTGGGTCAAGGTTGATGCCTCTGAGGCGGGTTCATGGGCGATCGTGTCCCAAAAGGATTTAATCTCTAACCACCTGCACCCATGTTCTTTGTTTTCCAAATAGTTCTCCCAATTAAAACGTAATTATGATGTAGGGAATATTGAATTTGTTGCTTTCAAAGTGGCCTTAGAAGAGTGGCGACACTTACTAGAGGGATCAGAGGTACTGGTTACCATCCTCTCTGACCACAAAAATCTGCAGTACTTAAAAACAGCAAAGCATCTGAACCCACGACATGCTACATGGGCTTTCTTCTTTACTATTTTTTTCTTCCTTTATTCAATTTTGTTTTCTCTTACCAACCAGGTTCTAAGGTTTGCAAGGCTGGTGTCCTAACTTCCTCTAAAACCCATTATTCCATCCAATAAATTCATATCAGCCCTCTCAGCATCTACTTTGTTTTGGATTCAACAAGTACAAAGCACTGTAAATTTCATGGTTCCTTCTAATAGTTTCTTAGAGAATAGGCAAAATAAATCTTACTCGCTAAAAGCACTTAGAATGGTTGTAACATCCTGCATTGTTTGGCATTAGTTAACCCTTGAAATTGCTCTGTTATCATTTGATATATATATATATATATATATATATATATATATATATATATATATATATAGCTACTCATATTCAGGATATTGTTTATTGTAATCAATCAATCCCAGTGCTTTAAACATAATATGCACATCTTAATTGAGAATTTAATAAAGCTGAACAGTTAATACCAAGGGATGTACACCAAAGTCTATTTTAAAGGTAGTATTGAACTGGTCTCTTTTTCCTCGGTAACTGGTCAAAGCTGGTGACAAATTAACAAAAAAACTTTGATCAGACTGAAATACCATTATTTTTTTCCCGTCTCCTTTTTTAACATACAATTTTGTATTCACAAAGCTTTGCACAACTTTCTTTCCCCAATGCCTCATATTCACATGTGGCTACTTGACAGAAGTGACATGGAAAGGTGGCAGTGCCCACTTTCTGTCCGTGTAGTTGGATAAGGGAAATTTCCTCAGTCTCCAAGAACTGATTGGTCTGTAGGTGTCGTTTCAAGGAGCAACCTAAATTCACCATCCAATCAGAGGTTGTGATAGTCATTATATTGTGTAGTCGAGCTAAAATACTGTACAGATATATCTAGCATTCATGGGGTTAATGCAGAATGTTACACATTTGGACACATAAAACAAAGCTGTATTATGTAGACCTTTCCGAAATAAATACTTACGGTTTAGCTCAAATACGCAATAACTACTGACATTTCACATTAAAATGTATTACCGCAATAATATTTAATCTTTAAAACTAGAAAATATATTGTGTGGTCTCATGGGTCATGAAATAAATAGGTTTCCTCGTTTTTTTCAATTATCATAAAATACAAATCCGTCAATTTTATTACAATACGACCACCACAACATGGCTGCTGCAGCTCCCGTTGGACCAGGGAAGTTAGGAACAGTTCAACCTCTAGTCCAGAAAAGTGATATAGGGAATTACGGAGCATGCAGCGGAGGATGACAGGAGTTGGATGTCCAACAACTGATTTCCTCTGCTCTAGCGTTTAGAGTTCTGTTTGACTTACACTACGAGACAATGGCTGCGTAGTACAGCACCTACTGCAGTCAGTAAGTTGAGCTCAGGTCAACCGCTAAGTGATTAAAACTCAGTGCGAAGTATAGTGGCAGGTATACCCTACGAGAAAATGGATTCTGCAATGACGGTCCTGTTTGAGCCAGGAAGTAGGCGTCTTTTAGTCTACGTTTTAGTACTCTTTGACCCGGGGTAGTCCGGAAATTACGGTTTGTTGCTATAGTAACACATAGTTTAGTAAAGAAGATGGCATCGCAAGAAGCTGTGTTGGGCATGGTGGGGATGAAGCATGGTTTACAATTGTCATCTTCTTCGCAAGAAGCAAAGATACTGCCTGCTAGCACACTGGGTATATATGGTCAGCCAGATACCGCTCGAGACTTTCACCGGCATTTGAGCAAGTTGAACAGTTTGCGGCCCTCTGATTCCGAGAGTTTCCGTACTGAGATCAACCTCCTCCTGGACCAGCTCATCTCCCAGGACTACGCGCAGGGGGCGCCAGGGATCAGAGAAGAGGTGCGGGTTGTATGTCTTGAGTGCTGATTTGAAAACACAAGATACTGCTGCTATATAGAAATGTCTTGTACATTACAACGCAGATACCACGTCTACAATGGCGCAGTAATTAGATTCGTATGTTAAATGAGTAAGATCTCTGCGATTTATGCCTTATAGGGAGAGATTTATAAAAAAAAACCGTTTAGTACTTTTTAATCCTTTGCGTGCCAGAGAGGTATCTAATTGCAATGCACTGGTTATCTTTCTGGCGCTCAAATGGTTAAAGAATTGTCCTTAAGTCATGGCATCTGGCAATAACGTCAGGTATGATTTAAAAATGAGTAAGTGCATTTTTATAAATATGGCATTATTATTCTGATGTTAACGCCTGGAATGCTTAAGAACCTATTACACCTGGAGTTAAGATTTTGAAGAAACTTCTGTCACTAAATTGTCACAGTTAGCCGCATTTCTGTATACATTCACAGCGCCAGAATTTTCCCCTTCTGTACCGTCACTTTTCCTAAAACACAAGTACATGGTGTTAAGACATCCAAAACTGGCTTAACTCTTTAACGTCCAAAAACATACATGTACGCCATGTGTCATTGTGCGATAAGGACCAATACCATACATGTACGTCATGGATTTCACGGCTCCCTGCGAGACTGCACGCCGCTGGGGGAGCCCTGAATCAGATTTAAAAAAAAAAATGCGACGTGGTCTTTAAATGCTGGCCACGCGTTTGCGCCAGACCTTAAGGGTAAGCTGCTTTATAAATGCTGAACTTCAGTTTTAGCAGAAATTACAGCTATTCCTTTCTCTACTCCACTTTTATAAATCTCCTCTATAGTGTTTATCAAATACTCAGTTAGTTGCTCAGTGTGTAGCTTTGCAATGTGTTGTGATACCATCTTGTGCTCAAAGGGTTAAAGGATCCAAAGGAGGAATGCATGTGTATGAGGTGAATTAGCTGATGTTATAAAATACAAACTGAAGTGTATGTATTGGTGACTTTCTCCTTTTTTTACATATACTTTTTCCTGAAGTGTTAATAACATAGTAGATTTGTAAAATGACATATGATAGAACTGACACTTTATAATGATGGGTGATTTTGAAATAAACGTAACCTATACTTACATTAATAATTTATGAGATATTTAGCTTTTTTTATTTGACAATTTCAGTATGGGCTGTACTGACTGGCACAGCTTTAGACTTCAGATACTAACATTCCACACTCCCTCCCAGCTATCCTTTCCTACCTGGGAGTACTGAGAACATTATATACCATTTTTTTATTACTTTTCTTTAATGATGAACAACCATGGAATATACAGCAAGCAAGTTTATGCAATAAGTATAAATAATGAATAAAGTACATATGGTTAGACAGCACAATGAAGAGTAAACAATTTCCAGCCATTGCCATTTTTGTTTTGTTGGTTATATTTTCTCTATACAATACCGCTAACATTCATTCCCTTTAAAGCGGAACTACCACCTGTTTTAAAGTTTGTCATTTATAATAATTACCTGGTTAAATATAATAAGACCCTGCTCCGGGGCTGGCAGGCAGTAGAGTGCACAGACATCTTTCCGTAGTGACGTCTTCGCGCCTGCGCTGTCAGTCCCTTTTGGAGGTGAACAGCTCCTAGCAACTCCTCATAGAGCCGGCGGGGACTGACAGCGCAGGAGCGAAGATGTCACTATGGCAAGATGTCTGCGTGCTCTACTGCCTGTCAGCCCTGGAGCAGGGTCTCGTTCTATCTAACCAGGTAATTATTCTGGCGACTAGCACTTCTGAGCAGATAGTTGCCGTATGGGGAATTAGATTACATAAACTTTAACACAGGTGATAGTTCTGCTTTAACCTATTGGATAAACTCCCTTCTACTCTAGGTACTTAACTAGACTTACTATTCCAACAAAGTTAAATATTTAATAAACTGTAGTTTCAAAGGGATACTGTCACCTTAAATAAACATTTTATCCATCTTGGTCTATATGCAAAGCTATGTATATGTTGGATTGTTTTAATTCCTTTTCACTCTCTTCAACTTAAAGTTACTCTGAATTGTCTATTCGCCCTCGTGTGTCCACTTCTATATTTTCAAACGGTATGCTGTGGAACTTTTTTCTTTTCTACTTCATGTTTAGTCCTAGCAGTCAAGTTTGAAAGGGGGCTTGCCTTTGTATAGAATCTCACATGGGAGCAAGGCTGCCAAGGAGAAGGCCAACCTTGGTAGAATGCAGATGACGAGTCAGAGCTTCTCAGCAACAGGGGAATTAATTCTGCTGCAAGAAATGGCCAATAAAGCTGCTTCTTTCCCTGAGCTAGTCATGTATACAGTTTTAGCAGTTTTCCCACTACAGTGTTTAAAGTCACAGGTCTATAATTCCCAGAGCAGAGCAGACATCTTAGAGGAAATGTACCTCTGAGTCTGCTCTGCCTGTCCTGTTCTCTGCCAGCATTGGTGAGTGGTGTTCCTTGGTGCCTTAAGGCACCAGAAGAGACTGACCACACAGGTGCACAGAACTTCTCTTGTAAGCTCCGTGCTGCCCTATGCCTACAGAAGATGTGTTGTTTTTTTTTTCTTCAATACCCCTGACTTAGTGACCTTAAGAATAGTATAACTGCATATTGCCAGGTTATATTTGGGTGCAATTTTATTAACATAAAAGTTCTGCTTTAAATAAAGGCACCATAGACCATTTCCTGCTGAATAAAGCAAGGTCATTCTCATCGCTGTCAGATGTTTTATTGAAAAATTATAGCAGTTTAAATAACCAGGAAGTGAATTTACTGTGTTTACTTCCTGATAGTTCTAACTGACAGGAAGTGACAGGCAGTTTCTATCAACTTCTATGGAGAACTGTATGGCTCTGACTTTTCTGACTTTCCTCTCCATTAGAATCTAACAGGAAATGTAATTAGAATGTGACCACTAGAGGGCACTGCTAATGTATAAAAACATAGGTTTAAACTGTAATAACTCTGGAAATATAAATCTCTCGGCAGTGGGAGCACCTTTATTTTACTCAATAGGAAAATCCCTACAATATATATTTTTTCTTAAAAAAAGTTTACTGCTCCTTTAAAGGAGCAGTACATTTTTTTTTTATGAAAACAAGTATTTTGTAGAGATTTTCCTGCTGAATAAAACAAGGACTCTCCCACCTCTGTCAGATGTTTTGTTCAAAATTTATAGCAGTTAAAATAATCAGGAAGTGAATTTACTGTGCTTTACTTCCTGATCGTTCTAACTGACAGGAAGTGACAGGCAGTTTCTATCACATTCTATGGAGAATTGTATGTTCTGACTTTCCTCTTCATTGGAATCTAACAGAAAAACTAATTAGAATTTGACCACTAGAGGGCACTGCTAATGAAAAAAAAAAAACGTGGGTTTAAACTGTAATAACTCTGGAAATCTCTTGGCAGTGTGAGTGCCCTTATTTTACTCAGTTGGAAAATCCCTACGATATATATTTTATCAGAAAAAAAGTTTACTGCTCCTTTAAATAGTAAAAAGAGTGGTCTTGCTAACACTGCACTGAGTCCCAGAAGAACACTTGGATGTATAACATCAGGACCAGGTGCTTTGTCAGTCTTAATTTTGTCCAGTCTTCCCTCTTCTGGTCTTAACCCGATATCTGATAAAGGTATGGTTTAATTTATGTGTTAAGGGTCTTCTACCTTTCTTATTCCCTTGTATATACCAAAAAAAAAGCGTTCAGAGCATCAGACTTTTCCCTTATCCTCCCTAATCAACTCATCCGTTTTATTTTTGAAAAGTCCAAAAGTAAGCACACGTAGAAGACCGTTTTAGTGAAAGATTTTTTTTTTATTATTTATTTATTTATTTATTTTTAATAACGCAATCTTGGCTCTGCTGCAGAGCCACCTGATGATCGTAAAACCGGATTTCCCTTCATCAGCTACAACACTGACTTTGGGGAAGGGGGAGGGAGGGGGGACTTTAGGAGCGATTATCTCTCAAACCTTAAAGGTTTGAGAGGTGACACTTGGGGCAGTACATTTCTTTTTAATATGACTTTAATATAGGGATTAGTAATTATTAAGTATTACTATCACATTAAATAGTTTAAATGCCTTTTTTTTTTTTTTTTTTTTTTTTTTTCTTGCCACTTCTTTCTTTATATTTGCATTTAACCACATTGGTTGTGGTCTGATTTCAAGATATACACCGAATGAGAACAGAGAGACCAATTAAAGTGACGCCTAACAATCTCAGTCGCTGCCTTTAAAAAATGGGGGGGGGGAACCCAAAACAACACTAACTTATTGGGTGGGAGGTAGAATTATGCAGAGCATATAACATGCCTTGAAGTAACCTCTCAGCCAATCACAATTCAGATTAAGGGGGTCACAAATGTGTGTAGCGTGATTCCCCTTCCCTAGGGCCCGAGTAGGAATATGGGGGTGGAGGTATTTTCTTACTTACAGGGTATAATCATCTTTAATGCCTCCAAAGCTAAGAAAGACATGGACCAAATTTGTGGCTAAGCATCTTGGGCAAGCTTGTCTTACAGCTTACCAGGGATCCCACATTGTACTGGGCCACCCGGTGGTTCCAAATAACGCTGCAGGAAGTTTGCATTATGTGTTCCACCGGAACGCGTACTCTGCGTGCGGCGTTCCTCTCTACAGGGAAGATTTAAAGAGGCAGTTCCAGCTTCTCCAGCCTCTAGTAAGTGTGTGTGTGTGTGTGTGTGTGTGTGTGTGTGTGTGTGTGTGTGTGTGTATAATATATATAATATAATATATTACCTTTAGCTAGTAGAGTGATCTCAGTTTAACCTCTCTACTTGCTCCACATCATGTCCTCTTCTACAAAAGCCCCACAAACAAAGAACACTAAAAACTTTTGGGCAACCTATCCTCAGTTACACACATTGTACTGCAAGGTGCCACATGAGGAGGACCCAACACAACTTCCTGTAGTTTTGGAAGCAGCAAACGTAGGACTTCTCACTAGGGCTGCAACTAACGATTATTTTGATAATCGATTAGTTGGCCGATTATTTTTTCGATTAATCGGATAAATCAAACAATATGCTAATTTTTCATTATTTAAAATTATTTAATGAACAAACTGAGTGTTAAAAACAGCAGAATAAAAAACTTTACACATTTAACATGCGTCATTGTTATTATTTTACTATGGGGTCTATGCACCTCTCTTTCTCCCCCGTGTACTTCTTTCTCCCCCCCTTGTACCTTTCTCCTCCTTGTGCCTCTCTTTCTCCCCCATGTGCTTCTTTCTTCCCTCTTGTACCGTTCTCCTCCTTGTGCCTCTCTTTCTCCTCCATGTACTTCTTTCTCCCCCATGTGCCTCTTTCTCCCCCTTGTGCCTCTCTTTCTCCCCCATGTACTTCTTTCTCCCACTTGTGCATCTCTTTCTCCCCCATGTACTTTCTCCCCCATGTGTCTCTCTCCTCCCTTGTACTTCTTTCTCCCCCCTTGCACCTCTCTTTCTCCCCTTTGTACCTCTAGACTGTCACTGTCTCTCTCTCCTTCTCACTGCTGCGTTGAGTTGGCGGGCTAGGGGGTAATCTGAGTGGCATCCGGTCCCCTGTGGCTGGCTGGCTCTGAGTTCCCTCCTGCCCGCCCGCATCATCACGCGCCACTGCGGGCCGTGATGACATACATACAGAGAAGGGGAAGAGGGCAGAGGCACCGGAAGAGAAGCTCTTGCTGCCAGACAGTAACGATCAGTCTGCTGGCAGCAAGCGCTTCTCTTCCGGTGCCTCTGCCCTCTTCCTCTTCTCTGTCTCCGCAGGGGCGCGTGATGATGCAGGCGGATGGATCTTGTCATATTGACACTGGCGGCGGCAGTCTGGGGCTGCAACTAATCGATTATGAGAATCGTTGACAACGATTCTCATAATCTATTTTTATCGATAATATCGATTAGTTGTTGCAGCCCTACTTCTCACAGGGGATTCCAGTAAAAAGATCCACAAGACTGGAATTAACCTGGTTGCTGAAAAAACAAAATATTTCAAGGGGAAGACCTCTAAGTGAGTGTAACGATAGACCCTCTAGTACGGGAAGGGAGGCCTGAGTGGAGGATTCCCCAGAACAAGACTGAAGAAGGTCAGCCTCCTCCAACAAAAGATTAGGGAGCGAGATGCTAGAGTGCGATGCTAGAGTGTGTAGCTCGGGCACAGTGGTTGCCTATACAGAGTTGTGCTGTGGCAAAAGCCGGTTAAAGGTGCTGGCCGCGAAGCCAGATTGGTCCCCTTTGGTTGAGCCAAAGGGGGCCCGTGATAACTGTATAGCCAGACTCTACTACCTAATCCCCAGGGAGGATAATATCTCCAAAAGAAAGCAGGGTACTTACTCAGGCAGAGTAGTTATACTAATGCAGGAAGCAGGTGAGTAGACAGGTGACCAAGGCAGGTCATACACTGATATTGGTAATGCAGGGTGCTGGAGAGTAGTCAAGGAACTAAGCCAGGTCATACACGGAAAATCTGCTGGAAGACAGAACCACAAGAAAAGTCAGGAAACGGAGCCGGGTCATACACAGGATTCCAAAGTACAGGCTAGGTACAAAGGGGCTAGACTGGAGCAAGTCTGGAGGTAAGCCAAGTCATACACAGGATACTCAAAAGGCTCGATACACAGGGAAAGGACGCTATACTAACGCGCTCGACAGAAGATAGTGGCACCATTAATAGCCCCACCCCGGAAGCCCAGTGGCGTCCCTAGTAACAGGAAACCAAGCCGTGACTAAGCGCAAACGTCACAGCCGGCAGAAAGACGGAGCCTGCCGACACCGCAAACGGCAGGACGGACAAAGACAAGCAGACTCCAGAAGTGACAGCGAGCTAGTATGGCACATTCTGATGACAGATGCCTGCAGTATAGGTTGAGAACCTTTATATACCATTTTTTTTTTAAATTACTTTTCTTTAATTATGAACAAGAGTGGAATATACAGCAAACAAGTTTATGCAATAAGTATAAATAATGAATATAGTACATATGGTTAGACAGCAATGTAAAGCAGAACTTTCACATTATTAAAAAAGCTCCGCAGAGTATAGTTACATTAGCAATATAGACAGATTTATGCTTCAAAATAAAACAAATTGCTTCATTAAAGGGATAGTAATGTTTCACAAAAACAGCAGCTCCAATTAATCTTCATAGTATTTGAGCCATAGAGAGCTATTTCAATACTATCAGAGTTGTAGTTCGAGTAATTGAATGATAAAGTTTCTCCCTCCTGCTTCTTTTACCTAGAGTAAGCCACCTCCCTTCGGATGTGGAATCTGGTCCATAGACCAGACAGCTCACAGCAAGGAACAATCTGCTTACTGTGAGAACAATGAAAACCTTCCCCCTTTACAGGATTTTCAGCTATTTCCCTTATCTTAATTGAAGATTGTCCCTCTCTGCAACCTACCTGGACACACCCTGCTGCTCTGAGCTGAGCAGTGTTACATCAGTAAAAGGGGTGGGAGGGGGATACTTTATCATTCAATTACTCTTGAACTATAGCCCTGACAGAATTGAAATAATACTCTCCAAGACCCAAATACTATGATGATTAATTAGAGCTGCTTTTATTATGAAACATTATTATCCCTTTAATGAAAAAAATCACCTTTTAACTAGGTAGGCATCGGGGAACAGAGCAGACATCTTGCAGAGCCGGTATGGTATCTCTGCATCTGCTCTGTCCGTCCACTTCAAATCCAGGGCTGGCGGTTGACTGCCACTGTACCATATGGTACGGGAAGGGACTGATGGCACAGCGAGCACTTCCTGTAAGATCCCTGCCGGTGCCTGCCTGGTTAAAAGGTGATTTTTTTTTTTTTTTTTTTTTGTTAATGAAGCAATTCGTTTTATATTGAAGCATAAATATGTCTATATCGCTAATGTAAATATGCTCTGCGGATTTTTTTTTTTAAATCATGGGAAAGTTCCTCTTTAAGAACAGCTCAGGGTCTTTGGACAGAGTAGGAGTTAGCACTTCACATCAACATCCTGGAACTGGAAGCTGTATGGAGGTCTCTCAAGCACTTCAGAGCAAAATTATCAAACCTAGCAGTTTGCGTCAGGTCAGAAAATATGACTGCAGTAAGATACATCCTCAACCAGTAAGGCACCTCAACCTTCTAGCAGCCAAAATTCTATCCTGGGCAGAAAATAATATACTAATGCTCACAGCATCAAATTTCAGAAGCACTCAAGCAAATTTCCTCACTTGTCAAATTTTGGATCCAGGAGAATGGTCCCTCAAGACTAACATTTATGAAGAAGTCATCAAAATCATAGGCAGGTCAATGATAGACCTTATGTCTCCAGGATCCACCTGGAAATGCCATCTATTCCTATCCAAGTGGAGAAGAAGCAAGGCTCTGTGCTAGGATGCGCTCAAGATCCGGTGGGATTTTCCCCTTGCTTACATATTCCCTCCTATTCCTTTCTTTCTAGAGATTGTAAGGAAGATCAAACAGGACAAGGCAAGAGTCATCCTAATAGCTCCAGCCTGGCCAAGGAAAATTTGGTTGCAGACCTAGTAAAAATGTCAGTTCAGCCTCCCATACATCTTCCGAACATTCTGGACCTACTTTCTCAAGGCCCTGTTCTCCACCCCAATCCAGTCTTCTTGAAGCGGATGGCTTGGAGGCTGAACTGCAATCTCTAAAATTAAGGAACATTTCAGATGAAGTGGCAAATACCACTTAATCCAGTATACGACCATCTTCATCCAAGATATACTACAGATTGTTGACCGTTTTCTATGGTTGGTGCCAGAGAAGATCCTTGTCAAGGGAACACATTTCTGCCACCACTATTACAGAGTTCCTGTAGGAGGGTTTCTGGAAAGGACTTAAGCCCTCCTCTCTTAAAGTCCAGCTCTCAGCCCTTTCTGATGTCTTCACAGAGGATTACATTATCAGGAGGTACATGAAGGCTATATCTAAAATCAAGCCAACCATTAGAGAAATTATCCCTGCTTGGGACCTTAACCTGGTCCTAAATCAGATTGCCTCAGATAAGCAATTTGAGCCTCTACAAACCATCCCTTTTTGAAGAATCTCACACTCAAAACTGTTTTTCCTACAGCAATCACTTCTGCCAGAAAAGCTCCAAGCACTCTCCTGTTCTCCACCTTACAAGGCATTTCATCATAAGGTGGTCCTTTGAACCAGACCCTCCTTTAGATCCAAGGTAACATCCAAGTTTTGCCTCAGTCAGGAGAGTGTCATTCCTGTCACAGTCTTCCTTAGAGGCCTAAGCGATCCTGTGCATCCTTCCTCTGTGGTGGTGGTGGTGTCGGTCGGCATGATTGTGGCTACTTCCGCATTGGTGACATCATGAAACAGGTACTGGTACGGATGCCTGTTTATGGACCTATTCTCTTTTGCCTAAATGGGTCCCGCCTTCTGCTGCTCCTTTATATACCTCCCTAAGAGTCATTGCCCTTACGTGGTATTTCTGCTAGTATCTCTTGCACTTCGTTGTGATCTATGCCTGTCTGAGAATCTGCTCTGTGTATGACCCCGGCTTGTCTGACTACCCACATCGGTTCTGACCTGTGGCTCTGGCTGACTAACTCGCTCCATGTTGACACTGGCTTGTCTGACTACCCACACTGGTTCTGTCCCCTGGCTACTGACTCGCTCAGTGTAGTCCCCGGTTTGCCTGACTGTGGCTTTGGCTGCCTACTCGCTCCGTGCACTCCTAGCTTGCCTGACCAGAGCCACGGAATGCAGAGGCTAAAGTCCTGCTCTCGCTCCCTGTTGCCTCTGGTCGCGAGACCCAGAGTGGTGACTTACGCTATATACACTGTTCACTCTGTTGTTCTACTCGAGCCTCTTTCCTAGTCTCGGTATCGTGAGTAATGTAGTGCACAGCACAGTGTGCAGCTCCGGGTTGGAGCCTGGGTCCTATCATCCTGTGGTCTGGGGTTGTGTGGGCTATACTATTATTGCTGTATATATTCTTAATAAAGGTGGTTACATTTTATATTGTATCTGTCCTTCTCTTATTCTGTTCAAACCCACAAAACACTAAAGAGAAAGAACTTCATAATTTAGACCTGATAAGATGCCTTTCAGTCTACCTTGAAAGGACCAGAGAATTTAGGAGACCTGAGGGTCTCTTGGTATACTTCTTCATCACCTGATGGATCAGAGACTGTATTAGACTTGCTTATTCATCAAACAAGTGTCCTCCACTGGGTATTAAAGCTCACTCTGCTAGAGCCATAGTCACTTCCTGGGCTCAGAAAGCTGTTGCTATGCCGGAAGAGATCTGCAAAGCTGCAACCTGGGTGTCTGTCTCTACTTTCATCACACACTATAGCCTTGTTGTCCAAGCGTCTGCAGATGAAAAGTTCCGTAGAAAGGTTCTACAGGCATCGATCTCTGATTAAGGGTAGGATCTTGCCTTGTCTTTCCCTCCCTTTTTTTGGTACTGCTTGGGGAAGTCCCATTTTCTTCCCTTGGTAAGGTCACAGAGAAAAAAAGTGAAATATACTCACAGATATTTGTTTTTTCCTCTGTGTCTGTCCACAGCACACCTTCCTCTGGTTTAAAGTTCTGATTCTATGCTTTACTATATTATTAACCTGTTTATTTTGGGGTGCTTGTTTGTTTGAATTCCTAAAAACTTGTGTGTATGTGTAATATATAAATATATATATAATAATATGTAGTCCATAGTTCAAAAACTAATGTGATGAAGCACTCAAAAGGTCTTATCCAAAAAAAGATTTATTAGTTTACATTGTTGAAATATCAATGTTTCTGCCCTCACAGGGGCTTTCCTCAAGGCCGAAACGTTGATATTTCGACAATGTAAACTAACAAATCTTTTTTTTTTTTTTTTTTTTTTTTTTTTTTTGGATAAGACCTTTTGAGTGCTTCTTTACATTAGATTTTGAACTATGGACTACATTCACATTACTTTTAAGAAGCACCAAGGCATAATACAGTGCATCAAGTATTGTTTGTTTTGGAGTGACCACTTTAACTTATATATATTATAATACATACAATCCCTATGAGGCAAATCTTTTTGAGACTACTAATTTTCCCTTTTTCACAGCTTTCACAAAAGTTTAAAGTGTTAGTAATGTCCAAAAAAAGTTTTTTGCACATAGAAGAGCTTAAAAAGCTGAGCTATATGCAAAAAAACGTATCTCTCAAACCGCTATGGTTTAAGAGATACAGGCGTTTAATGTTAGCTGTCTCCTACTGACAGCTGTAAAGCTGTCAGCAGGAGATTCGTGTCGGTCGACACGGTGGCACTTGAGAAGTGCCGCAATCTCGTTACTTACAAGGAATCCCGTCATTGGAATGGTCTAAAACGTGTGTCTGGTGTTCAAGCACAACTTTTAGACCATTCCAATGACGGGATTCCTTGTAAGTAACGAGATTGCGGCACTTCTCAAGCGCCACCGTGTCGTTCGACACGAATCTCCTGCTGACAGCTTTACAGCTGTCAGTAGGAGACAGCGAACTTTAAACGCCTGTATCTCTTAAACCATAGCGGTTTGAGAGATACGTTTTTTTGCATATAGCACAGCTTTTTTAAGTTCTTCTATATGCAAAAAACTTTTTTTTTGGACATTAGTAACACTTTAACTGAATATTCTTTCCCAGAAGGCTCCTTTATGAGATTGGTGATTGGTCCACCAGCTGAGAGATGGCTTTAGCCCATTTTTTTGCCATGGACGGACACAGAGGAAAAACAAACATCATTGATTAATTTCACCTTTTTGTCTACTTCTAGCTGGGCAGGCCAAATCAAAGTGTTTATGAGGTAGGCTTCAGATAACAGCCCTCAGTTATTTTTGGTCCTATCTAACTGGAGGATGGAGGTTTCTACCCCCCCCCCCCCCCAAACAATCACTTTTCCAGGTGCAAGGGGAATATGAATATTTTATAATTAAAATTTTCATGATAGACAGTAAGATTAAGAAGATAATCCTGTATGTACTATCCTTTATTTGGCTACAACTTCTTAACTATGTAACGTGTTCAAAACAAAAGTGGAGTCATTTTGGGGCAAGCCAAATTCACCATAGTGATCAAATAAAAATTTCAATGAATGTAATTTGGCTTTTAACCCCTAGAATGTTAGGTCACCAATGCAAAGATTTGGTGATCATTTGGTTGAATTTGCCATGAACATATGAAAGTTCAGGGTTTTTGGGATCAGTCCGGGAGGGCCTTCTACTCACCGTATTCTTTATCCAAATTTTCAGATTAAGAACGATTAGTAGGAAAAGTAGCCATAATTAGGAACTACATTTCCACAATGCAATGTCTCGAAGTTGTATAGTCTCCCAAACAGATAATTTACTCTTTGAGAAAATTTTTTTGCTATACTGTAATCTAGGTCATAGTTACTTGTATAGGGATAGGTCAGAGGTTGGCAACATTACCTATCCCTTAAATTCGGAATACATGGAACTGTACATTAGAAGCCAGGCCTTGCTGGACGAACATCAGGGCTGGTGCAAGGATTTTTGTCACCCTAGACAAAACCTAATTTTGCCGCCCATTTGGCTCCGCCCCTTGTGTCCCACCCCTTTATACCCCACCTACTTATACCTCACCTCTTTTCATGATTGTCCTCTCTCTGCCCCCTGGGCCAGTCTTCCCCCTGGGCCAGTCTTCCCCCTGGGCCAGTCTTCCCCCTGGGCCAGTCTTCCCCCTGGGCCAGTCTTCCCCCTGGGCCAGTCTTCCCCCTGGGCCAGTCTTCCCCCTGGGCCAGTCTTCCCCCTGGGCCAGTCTTCCCCCTGGGCCAGTCTTCCCCCTGGGCCAGTCTTCCCCCTGGGCCAGTCTTCCCCCTGGGCCAGTCTTCCCCCTGGGCCAGTCTCCCCCTGGTCTGTCGATGCCTATAAGAGATGCTCCCCATCAGCTCCACTTTGCTCCCCATCAGCTCCACTTTGCCCTCTCACCAGCTCCAACTTGCCCTCACCAGCTCCAACTTGCCCCCCATCAGCTCCAACTTGCCTCCATCAGCTCCAACTTGCCTCCATCAGCTCCACTTTGCCCCTATCAGCTCCACTTTGCCCCCCATCAACTCCAACTTGCCCCCACCAGCTCCACTTTGCCCCCATCGGCTCCAACTTGCCCCCATCACATACCTGTAGCTCCCACGCAGTCTACTCTTCAGTAACGCAGAGTGCGCCAGGAGATCATGACTCCCAGCTCGCTCTGCATTACTAAAGAGCCGACGGAAATGAGGGAGCGCAGTAGCGACACGGACCTGTGTTGCGTCTCCCGGCGTGGTGCGTGCAGGCGCAGCTCTTCTCCTCTGCATGCCCGCGCCCCCAGTACCTGTGCGCCCTAGGCCGGCTCCTACCTCGCCTATAGGTGGCGCGGGCCCTGACAAACATACATAAGACTTACTGGAAGCAGAAGCCAACTATGAGAATATAAGAATCTGACTGTATAACTGCAACTTTAATACTCATAATGCAAATCTGTAAAATATAACCGCAGCAAAGAAAATAATTAATAAAACCAGTGACAGACAAAAATAAATTTCATTTCAGACTTATTGTTCCCCAAAGCCCTAAACAGATCCATTCCTTCTTTATGCTGTCAAAGGCAGTACATGCACGGTTACATTCAGCATTACTTGATTTATGAAAAGGCACATTAAGAAACCAACGAGAGCCATGTTTAACACACGGATTTGTCATAAATTTCTGCAAATTGCATTAGCTATTCTATATCTCCAAGAAGCAGTGTTAAGTTAATTACTGCCCTTTTAGTTATCAGCTACTGGAAGCGAGACTTTATCCCAAAGTCAGGGGGCTTGACTGTAAATGAAACCTGAAATAAGATTTAAAAACAAAATTGTGATATTAGACAGTCAGCCAGTATCCGTTAAGGGAACTCTGTTAGCTAACGACAATTTTGAGGATTCTGAAAGAGCTTTCAAAATCACCTACATATTACGTATGTACTCGGAAACAGGTGACCCCAATTGTAATGCAACCCCAACTTTTCTCTAGAAAATAAAAAAAAAAGACCCCAGAATATAAGACAACTCTGTGTGTGTCTCTCACGTGATCTCTCTCACCTTCCCCTGATTTCCATCTCTTCATCTCCATCTCCTTCAATTCCCTTCATCTCCCTCCACCTCCGTCTTTCTCTCTTCACCTCCCTCCATCCCCCCTCCATCTCATCTCCATCTCCTTCATTTCCCTTCATCTGTCTTCAACTCTCTCCATCCACAGTCATCTGCTTCCATGCCTCTCCATCTCATCTCAGTCTCTTTAATTTCCCTTCATCTCTCTTCACCGCTGTCTATCTCTCTTCACCTTCCTCCATCCCCCCTCATCTGCCTCCATCTTATCTCATCGCAATCTTCTTCATTTTCCTTCATCTCCCTCCACCTCTGTCTTTCTCTCTTCACCTCCCTCCATCCCCCTCCATCTCATCTCAATCTCCTTCATTTCCCTTCATCTGTCTTCAACTCTCTCCATCCACATCTGCCTCCATGCCCCTCCATCTCATCTCATCTCATCTCATCTCAATCTCCTACATTTCTCTTCATCTCCCTCCACCTCTATCTTTCTCTCTTCACCTCCCTCCATCCCCCTCCATCCCCCTCCATCCCCCTCCATCTCATCTCATCTCATCTCAATCACCTTCATTTCCCTTCATCTCTCCAACTCTCTCCATCCTCCACTCATCTGCCTCCATGCCCCTCCATCTCATCTCATCTCAATTGCCTTAATTTCCCTTCATCTCTCTTCACCTCTGTCTATCTCTCTTCACCTTTCTCCATCCCCCCTCATCTGCCTCCATCCCCCTCCATCTCATCTCAATCTCCTTCATTTCCCTTCATCTCTCTTCAACTCTCTCTATCCTCCACTCATGCCCCTCCACCTCATCTCATCTCAATTGCCTTAGTTTCCCTTCATCTCTCTTCACCTCTCTCCATCCCACCTCATCTGCCTCCATGCCCCTAAATCTCATCTCATTTCCATCTTCTTTATATCCCTTCATCTCCCTCCACCTCTGTCTATCTCTATTCACCTCCCTCCATCTTCCCTCCATCTCGTCTCAATCTCCTTCATTTCCCTTCATCTGTCTTCAACTCTCTCCATCCACCCTCATCTGCCTCCATGCCTCTCCATCTCATCTCATCTCATCTCAATCTCCTTCATTTCCCTTCATCTCCCTCCACCTCTGTCTTTTTCTCTTCAACTCCCTCCATCCCCCCTCCATCTCATCTCAATCTCCTTCATTTTGCTTCATCTGTCTTCAACTCTCTCCACCACCCTCATCTGCCTCCATGCCCCTCCATCTCATCTCACCTCATCTCCTCTCAATCTCCTTAATTTCCCTTCATCTCCCTTCACCTCTGTCTATCTCTCTTCACCTCTCTCCATTCCCCTCATCTGCCTCCATGCCCCTAAATCTCATCTCATTTCCATCTTCTTCATATCCCTTCATCTTCCTCCACCTCTGTCTATCTCTATTCACCTCCCTCCATCCTCCCTCCATCTCATCTCAATCTCCTTCATTTTCCTTCCTCTCCCTTCACCTCTCTCTGTCTCTCTTCACTTTCCTCCATCTCATCTCATCTCCTTCATTTCACTTCATGTCCCTTCACATCTCCATGTCTATTTACCTCCCTCTACCCCCCTTCATTACCGTCCATTTCCATACTTCCCCCTCCATCTCCTTAATTTCCCTTCATCTCACTGCACCACTCTGTATCTCTAATTACCTCCCTCAATCTCCCTTCATCCCCCTCCATCTTCCATCTTCTTCATTTCCCTTCACCTCCCTCTATCTCCCTTCATCTCATTCCATACCACTCCACCTCCTCCATCTCCTTAATTTCTCTTCATCTCCCTTCACCTCCCTCTATTTTCATTCAGCTCCCTAAATCTCACTTCATCTCTCTCTATCTCCCTCTCTTTCATCCATTCCCCTCCATCCTCCTCCATGTAATCTCTCTTTCCTTCATTATCCTTTATCTCCCTTCACCTCCATCTATCTCCATTCAATTCCATAAAAAACGGTCAAAGGGGACAGAGAGAAGGCAGATATTTTAAATAATTTCTTTTCTTCTGTTGTTACCAAGGAAGACCCATTGGACAAGAATCTGCAAACTACTTTTACAAAACAGTCACAGCAAGCATGGGACTGGCTAATACAAGAAAAAGTGTTAAAACAATTGAATGGTTGTGCGTTGAACTCAGATATATCAAACGATGAGGTTACAGCAGCTCTCAAATCCATGAAGTCCAACAAAGCTCCCGGGCCTGACGGGTTTACGGCCTCTTACTTCAAATCCTTTTCACATGTTCTTCTCCCTCATCTCACTACTCTTTTTAACTATCTTATTTGGGGTTCTGCTCCTCCACCTGAAATGTTGGAAGCTAAAATTGTGGTGTTACCCAAGGAGGGCAAAGATCCTACATTATGTACTAGTTACCGCCCAATCTCTCTTATTAATGTGGACATCAAACTCTGTGCGAAAATCTTGGCTCTGAGAGTGGCTCGAGTAATTGGCTCTTTAGTTCATACAGACCAAGTGGGCTTTATTCCGGGTAGAGAGGCTCCCGACAACACGAGACGACTGTTGAATTTAATTCAGGCTGGTCATTCTAGCTCGACACCCCTAATGTTACTTTCCCTGGATGCCGAGAAGGCTTTTGATAGGGTGGATTGGCGTTATATGTGGGAGGCACTGAAAGCATATGGTTTTCAGGGACCCATACTTACAGGTATTCAAGCCTTATACTCGGCACCTAGCGCAAAAGTGTCCGTTCCGGGAGCTCTTTCTTCCACCTTTCCGGTCCTCAGTGGGACTCGTCAGGGTTGCCCTCTCTCCCCATTGCTTTTTGCGCTCTGTATTGAGCCTTTGGCATGTGCTATCCGTCAACATTCGGATATCTCTGGGATATCGGTCAATGGCGAACAGTATAAATTGAGTCTCTTTGCTGATGATGTCTTGTTGACACTTACTTCTCCTTTGATCTCTCTCCCGAATCTATACTCTTTACTTACGCTTTTTTCTTCCTTCTCAGGATTTCGCATTAATAATTCCAAATGTGAAGCACTTAATATATCTTTGCCCCCAGAGATGGAAAAACTTCTATCTCTAAATTTTGACTTTAAATGGAACCCTTCCTCGATTAATGTCCTGGGCATTAGTATCACTAAATCCCTGTCGTCCCTTTATGTGCATAATTATCGCCCCCTCTTTCGCAATCTTCGACTTGATCTGCGGAAATGGGACTCCTACCACATATCTTGGCTGGGACGAGTTAGTGCGGTCAAGATGAATCTTCTTCCACGACTTTTATATTTGTTTCGTTCTTTGGCAATACCGGTACCTCGAACAGACTTGGCTTCTTTGCAACGGGATATTTCGCGTTTTGTGTGGGCCTCAAAACGACCTCGTATCCGGATATCGATTCTTTATAGATCTCGCCATGATGGGGGTCTCGCGTTACCTAATTTATGGAATTATTATAGAGCGGCTCAATACGCTAAGATTGTTCAAATGCACAATGTTTTTGACCCCCCACGTTGGGTTTCTTTGGAATGTGGTGCGGCTTGCCCCCTACCTGCTCCTATGGTAATGTGGTCATCTTATCGGTCCCAGAGAGGGCGATTTCACAGTCCAACCTTAGCTTATACACAATCTTTATGGCGGCGACATAGCATTAGAGATGCTCTTGTAGGCCCGATTTCTTTGCTACAATCCTTTCTTTGTCATCCAGATTTTCCTCCGGGCTTTTCCCTAAGCTCGTTCTCTTGGTGGATTGACTCGAATATTCTTCGAGTTCAGGACTTGCTACAGTCCTCTACACTGGTGACCTGGGAGTCATTCCGCTCTCACTACAATACTCCCCCTGGGGAATTTTTTCGTTTTCATCAGGTCCGTCATTTCGTGCGCTCCTATTTGAATAACTCCGCCCCTCCGAAGCGCACTTTCTTTGAGGTCTTATGCAATTCCCTCCCTCGGAGTAGAGGGATCCTCTCCAAAATTTATTCTCATCTCTTACCTGTCTCGTTTCCTCAGGCTCCTTCATATCGTGGCTCTTGGGAGCAAGATCTTGGGGAACATTTAAGTGAGGAAGAATGGTTGGTAATTACGGACAACACCTCTAAATTGACTCCGTGTACTCAAATCAGGGAAAATAGCTCTAAAGTGCTGTGTCGCTGGTATCTTTGCCCCACTCGGCTTGCACGCATTCTTCCATCGACTTCTGACCTATGCTTCAGAGGTTGTGGCTCCCGAGGAACGTATTTACATATGTGGTGGGAGTGTGCAAACCTTGTGGTCCTACGTGTTTCGATATCTGAGTTTGGCCTTGGGGGTCACACCTAATCCTTGGACTTGTCTCTTGAATAGACCTTACAGAGCTTGTGTACTATCAGTTCCTAGCAACCAATTAGTTTTCAGGATTTGTGCGGTGGTGCGCTGCCATGTAGCTTATCACTGGAAGTCGATTCCTCCGGACCTAACCAGGTTAGACAGCAGGTTTTGGCACCTGTTGAAGATGGAGAAATTAACTGCTTACTCACGTAACTCCTCAGCTTCTTATTTTCGTGTCTGGGCTCCCTGGGTGGATAATGTTCTCCCTCCTGACTTCTGTCGGGATCTCCTCCTGTGCTGACCCTTCCCGTTGTGGGACGGAGAGACTTAGCTAGTGGGAACCACTTTATTTCCCTTTTCCACCTTTCCCAAATTTTTTTTTTTTCCCCTCTCCGCGTGTCCTCTCTTCTCTTTTTTTCTTGCTCGTTCCCCTTTTTTCTCTAATCCCCGTATCTTGCATACATGTGAGTATGGTATATTATACAGTGCAACATCTCATCAGCCTAGGTGGACTCTATATTGTGGCCAGGTGTGCTCTGGGGTAGTCAGGGTGAATTCTCATTAGGGGTATTTTTGTTTCTTGTTAGCGATATTTGTTGAGCATATACTCATTGTTCTGTTTTGTATCTTATTTTTATTGTCTTTGTGAAATCTTCAATAAAGTACGAATTAAAAAAAACCCAAAAACAATTGAATGGTGTCAAGGTAGACAAAGCTCTGGGGCCAGATGGTATACACCCACGGGTACTTAAAGAGCTAAGCCAGACCCTGGCCAGACCGATATATCTGATTTTCAGGGATTCTTTTATTTCTGGTATGGTGCCCATATTTAAAAAGGGATCAAAGTCCCAGCCAGGAAATTACAGACCTGTAAGCTTGACATCTGTGGTAGGGAAGCTGTTTGAAAGGTTGCTAAGGGAATATATTCAAGAATTCTGCTGGAACAGGAATATCATTAGCAATAGCCAACATGGCTTTGTGAAAGATAGGTCTTGTCAAATGAACTTGATCACATTTTATGAAAAAGTAAGTAATAATATAGATGAGGGAGTGGCGGTTGACGTGATCTATTTAGACTTTGCCAAGGCATTTGATACAGTTCCGCACAAGAGGTTACTGTACAAATTGAATGAAATTGGACTAGTGGAAAATGTTTGTGTGTGGATTGGAAATTGGCTGAAAGATAGAATGCAAAGAGTGGTAGTAAATGGCAAGTTCTCCAGTTGGATAAACGTGATAAGTGGAGTGCCTCAGGGATCTGTCCTGGGTCCTCTTCTTTTTAATTTGTTTATTAATGACCTCCCAGAGGGCATAGGAAGCCATGTATCAGTGTTTGCCGATGACACAAAATTAAGTAAGGTAATAAAGTTTGAACTGGATATGTCTTCATTACAAGAGGATTTGGACAAATTGAGTAACTGGGCAGGCAAATGGCAAATGAGATTCAATATAGACAAGTGTAAAGTTATGCATTTTGGGTATAATAATAAAAATGCAACATATAGTTTAAATGGTGTTTCTCTGGGGAAATCTACTAATGAAAAGGATTTGGGAGTAATGGTAGACAATAGACTTAGCAGTAGCATGCAGTGCCAGCTGGCAGCTGCAAAGGCCAATAAGATATTGGCATGTATTAAAAGGGGTATTGACTCAAGGGAGGAAGATATAATTATGCCTCTTTACAGGTCCATGGTAAGACCCCACCTAGAATATGCTGTTCAATTCTGGGCGCCCTTTCTGAAGAAGGACATTATGGAACTAGAGAAAGTGCAGAGGAGGGCTACAAAACTAGTAAGGGGAATGGAAAGTTTTAATTATGAAGAGAGGCTAGAAAAGTTAAACTTGTACACACTAGAGAAAAGGCGTCTTAGAGGGGATATGATAATACTATATAAATATGTTCAAGGCCCATATAAAGGGCTTTCAAAAGACCTGTTCATTAACAGAACAGTACACAGGACAAGGGGCCACCCGCTTAGACTTGAGGAAAGGAGATTTAATCTACAACAGTGGAAGGGTTTCTTTACAGTAAGGACAATAAAGGTATGGAATGCACTTCCGGAGGAGGTGGTGCTATCAAATACATTAGATGCCTTTAAAAGGGGCCTGGATACTTATTTAAAAGAGCATAATATAGAGGGCTATGTACGTTAGTATTGGGATTAATATTTAGTTAGGGCTTGTTGATCCAGGGAGAAGTCTGATTGCCATTTGGAGTCAGATGCCTTCTTTTGGGTCAGCGATGGTAAACAGGAATAGGAAAAGGGTTGAACTGGTTGGACGCAAGTCTTTTTTCAACCTAAATTACTATGTAACTATGTAACGCCCGTCCAGAGGTTAGATCCACTGAAGCCCCCTGGATCTCCGCAATGACCGCTTTCAGTGAGAAGAACTGCAAACCTTTCTGACCTGCACATCAATATTATTTTTGCACAATTGCTGGTTTTCATTCCAAGACCAGTAAGGGTCACTGTTTGCAGGGATGCCTCTCTGTCCTAAAGCCTGCCGGGTCTCAGGTTGCAGAGTGCAGGTGGAAAACAAGAGGCCTTTATGTTCTCTGGTTTTTCAGCCCGTGTCTGTGGGAAGGCATTTGCTTTCCATTGCTGGAATGCACAACAAGTTTTTTCATGCATGTTTAAAGGCCACTGTGTTTTCCTCTGTGTTCCCTCCCACGGCTATAGAGTGTATATAGTCTCCTCACACCAGCTGATGTAGGGCGAATCATAAAAATTGATAAAAGCCTCCCCCTTGTGCTCAACATCAGTCTTTTTGCCCTGCAGCTGTAGTGGGGAGAGCTGCTATGCAGCTCCGGTATATGCATCTGTAGTCTTAAACAAGAGGAAATCAAAATTGCACTTACTCTGATCCGGCCGCATTTATGCCGTCTAGGCCAGGGGGGCACGGCGGTTAGTGCCTTCCTGAAGACCTGACTCCACCGGTAGGTCGGTCAGGGATCCTCACGTTCCTCTCCTCCCTAAGCGCTGAGCACGCCGTCGTGCTAGCGGAACCAGATGTGACGCTCCTCTCAGTCCCAGGAACCCAGTCACAAGCTGAAAAACGAAACAACGAAAACCAGCAGACAAAGGTATGATCAGACCTGGAAGGATTCGGGGAGGAAGCGGAGGCACCTGTCATTGCACTACAACAGCGCTAAAAGGGCAGGTAAGAGGCATTAGCCGGTGTTTTATATCGTCAGGGCTATTTTCTGGGAGGTGGGCCTTGCGTTCCAACATGACATGCACGCCATAAAAGAGGCTATTTAAGGTCCAGGGATAACAATAAGTGTTTTTATCTGGCAGGCTATAGGTTTTATTGTTTTTTAACTTATTTATATTAAAAGTTATATTTTACTAGAACAATGTCAAATCAGAAGCCCATGCCTTCAAAAGAGAAGGATTCTTCAGACCCCAAAGATGATAGAATATCATAGAATGTTAAACCTTGTTCAGGTTGTGCTGCCCAGCTCCCAGTTGCAGACCCAAATTTGCTTTGTATGGACTGTCTAAGAAAGGTAACAGGACAAAGCATGCAAGGACAATCTCAGGACTTCCTTGCATGGATGAAATCTTCTATGCAGGACACCTTTTCATCCATCCAGTCATCATCAAAGAAGCGTCAGAGGATGGAGGACTCCGGGGAGGGTACATCTTCCAGAATGGAAGATATGGAAGATGACAGGGGATCAGATTTATTAGCCTATTCCTTGGAGGAGGAGGGTGAAATAATTGAAGAAGAAGGCTCCTTTAATACTGATAAAATGGAACCATTCTTAAAGCAGTTCAGAAAGTCCCTGGGGCTATTGGAGGAGCAGAAAGAGCTTAATGTCATAGATACCGCCTTCCTAGGGAAAAGAAAGCAGGTTCTAGTATTCCCAGTTCACAAAGTTGTCTCAGATATGGTTCATTCTGAATGGAGTAAGTCAGAGAAAAGAGTATCCTTTTCCAAAAGGTTTCAAAAGATGTATCCTTTTCGCAGAAGAGGAGACAGAATATTGGTCCAACCATCCGAAGATTGACGCATCAGTAGCCTATGTCGCAAAAAAGAACCACCATACCAATGGAAGATGGTTCATCTTTAAAAGATAGTATGTATAGAAAGATGGAGGCAGCTTTAAAAAAAAAAAAAAAAAAAAAACAATTTACCTTTCTCAGACAAAGCCTAAAGGTAGCTACTGCAATGGCCTGTGTCTCTAGGGCTATTAGAATCTGGTTGTCCAACCTAGAGGAAAGTATAGAATCCTCAGTATCAAGACCAAAACTGATGAAAGAGGTAGCAAACATTAAAGAAGCGCTTGGTTTTTCATGTGACTCTTCAATGGATGCCATCAGACTGTCAGCCAGATCATTATCTTTGGCAGTGACAACGAGAAGGGCCTTTTTGGTTAAGACCTTGGGGTGCTGATCTATCTTCAAAATCCAAATTTTCATGTAATCTATTGTTTGGGGAACGTCTTGCTGATATAATTTCCAAAATGACTGGGGGGAAAAGTTCATTCCTTCCCCAAGACCGAAGAGTTAGATCCTCTCTGCAGCACTCATCTTATAAAAATCAGAGACATCTTTTTCGAGATCCAAAGCGTTTCTCAACCTCGAGACCTTATGATCAGAGAAAGCAATCCTCAGCTCAGGGGCCAAGAGGAACCTTCAGAAAAGATAACATCAGGAAGCCATATAGAAAAAAAAACTTCCCTGAAGGTCCGGGGGCCCAGCCTCTAGCCCCAGTGGGAGGTCGGCTGGGGTCATTTGTTCACATATGGAAATCTATAACAAAGCAGGACAAATGGGTCTGGAAAAATTTAGAGGCTGGCTATCAGATAGACCTTCAGTCCAGTACAATGAGGAATGTCTTCAGAAAATCAAATATACCATCAAACCCTATCAAGAAAAGAGCTCTCTTAGAGGCAATAGAAGACATGAGCAGGGAGAGAGTTATAGAACCTGTACCAGAGATCTTCAGGAAACGGGGAATCTATTCAATAATTTTCCTAGTTCCAAAACCAGGGGGCTCTGAAGAAGGTGAACTCCTACATAATACCGAAGAAATTCAAAATGGAAACGATTGCGTCAGTCCTGAGAGCGGTCACTCCAGGGAGTTTTCTGACAACTATAGACCTGAGAGAGGCATACTACCACATTCCTGTGAGGGAATCCCACAGGAAATTCCTCTGGTTTGCCATAGCGGATCAACACTGGCAGTTTACTGCCCTCCATTTTGGTCTTTCCTCTGCCCCGAGGATTTTCACAAAGACTCTAGCAGAAGCATTGCAGACACTCAGAATGGAGGGCATCTGCAATGTTCCATACCTGGACGACTTACTTCTAATTTCAGAAACCAGCCACCAATCAAAACTGGAAACCCAGAGAGCAGTCTCTTTTCTACAACAATTGTGATGATTAATACATCCGAGAAAGAGTCAGCTAATTCCCTCAAATCGACAGATATTCCTCGGAATATTGTTCAACACCAGAAAATCCACAGTAACACTATCCCCTCAAAGAAGGGAAAATCTAAAAAGAGGCATAAAGCATTTCTAAGGAACTCGCACCCCACAGCTCAAGATTTCAGGAGGCTCATAGGGCAAAAGCCCATATGAGGACCATTCAGGCGTATTTCTTAAAGAAATGGAACAGGGACTCCCAGAACACATCACAAGGGATATCAATTCCTCAGATGGTGAGAAAGGAATTAAAGTGGTGGCTAGATTCCAGGAACACAGAAAAAGGAAGATCATTCCAGGATTATCAGTAGGAATTGGTGACCACGGACGCCAGTCTATACGGATGGGGAAGTTACTGGAACAGCATGTCAGTCCAAGGAAAATGGACGGCATCAGAAAGAAAGTTACACATAAATCTGCTAGGGCTCAGGGCAATCAGGTATTGCCTACAACATCTAAAGACCCACCTAAAGGGGAAAGAGTACAGATCCTCTCGGACTACATAGGGTCCGCTATGTATATAAGAAATCAAGGGGGAACAAAGAGCGTGTCTCTCAACAGGGAGGCACAAAAAATCTTCAAATGGGGAGAAAGAAACATAAAAGAACTAACGGCAGTCCACATACCGGGGAAAGAGGTAGACCAATCAGAATGGTCCCTAAATCACGAGATCTTCAGACAGATCTGCAGGAGATGGGGGAATCCATCGATAGACCTTATGGCCTCAGCGGAGAACACAAAATGCCGCAGGTTCTTTTCCAGATTTCATCACCCGAACGCCCTGGGGGAAGATGCCATGAGTTTCCAATGGGATTTCAGCCTAGTATACATTTTTCCTCCAATACCAATGATTCATCTAGTATTGAAGAAGATAAAACTAGACAGGGTCAATGCTATTGTGATTGCTCCATTCTGGCCCAGGAGAATTTGGTTCCCGGACTTGATAAAGCCCTCAGTGGAAAACCCCTGGATGCTGCCTATCAGACCGGATCTTCTTCATCAGGGTCCAATCCTGCATCCAGATCCATCTTTCTGGAATCTAATGGTATGGAGGTTGAAAGGTGGTCGTTAAGTCAAAAAGGTCTGTCTGAATCGGTAATTCAAACTATTATATCTGGAAGAAAGGTTTCTATATCCAAAATATATTATCGTGTATGGAACACCTTCAGGAAATGGGGAATTCCGAATAATATTTCTGACAATTCTGTTTCAACAGGAAAGATTCTTGACTTTCTCCAAGCAGGTTTTGAGCTAGGTTTGAGCCCAGCCTCTTTAAGGATACAAGTCTCAGCACTCTCATCCATACTGGCAGAGCAGTTTGCAGAAGACAACCTGGTGAAAAGGTATATCTCTTTGCAGCATCCAAAACAAGACCTAGGATCAAGAGGGTGGTTCCTCCTTGGGACCTGAACTTAGTCTTAAGACAATTGTCAAGTTCAACAAAATTTGAACCATTGGATAAAATTTCTCTGACAAACGTTACCCTCAAGACTATATTCTTAACAGCAATCACCTCTGCTAGGCGCATTGGGGAACTTCAGGCACTCTGGTCAAAATCTCCTTACCTGGTGAGTCTCCAGGATAAAGTAGAATTACGTATGAAGCCAGGATTCAGATCTAAAGTGGTCTCTCATTTTCATCTGAATCAAGAAATCGTTCTCCCTACTTTCTGCGGAAATCCAGAAACTGAGGAAGAGAGACTTTTACATAACTTAGATGTGATCAGATGTATTTACTCATATCTGGAAATAACAAAGGAATTTAGAAAATCAGATTCCTTATTTGTGTGCTTTCAAGGAAAATACAAAGGTCTTACCCATTCCAAATCTCCTATTGCAAGATGGATTACAGAATGTACAAAGATTACATACCTGGAAGCAGGTTGTGACCCTCCTAAACTTCTGAAAGCCCACTCTACTAGGGCAGTTTCCACCTCATGGGCATCAATAGCATCCGCATCTGCTGAAGAGATTTGTCGAGCAGCTACATGGTCTTCGATATCGACATTTATAAAACATTGCCGTCTGGATGTCTATTCTTCAGCAGATGCAAGGTTTGGTAGAAAAGTTCTCCAAGCAGCTACGTATCTGGAGGGGTAAGCGGGTCTGTGGCCCAAAAGAAGTAGTGTATACTTGTTTGCTATTAATATGTTATTCATCTGTCATGTATTAGTACTCATTTGTATTTGGTATGTTTATTGTATAATATGGTAACTTGACTTTCCCACCCTATATTTCACTGCTCTGGTATTACTCACTCTATAGCCGTGGGAGGTAACATAGAGGAAAGGGTGAAATTCCTTACCGTTATTTCCTTTTCCTCTGTGTTCCCACCACAGTGCTCCCTACCCTTAACCTCTATGTGCTATGTGTGTGAACAGCCTATTACTAAAGATGAGAAGTCCCAGCAGAAGACCAGAAAAGAGAGAAAAAAACACCAAATGGTTTAATGGTCAAAAGATAATATAGTGCAGATGTGATGATGATCTTAAATGTCTGACGAGATATTACTAAGTACCACAGTCCTGACGCCACCTAAGAACAGCTCCAAATAGGCAATCAGGCACATAAATACCCAGATTGACCAATTATATGAGAGACATATAAAGTAGCTTTATGATATTAACCCCTTAAGGACCGGCCACTCATGCACGCGGCGGTCATTTAAGGACCATAGAGCTTTTTTTTTTAAAATCAGATTCCGGACACCCTGAATGACGTGCAGCCGCGCATGATGGTCCTGGTACGTCATCAGTCCTTAAAGCAAATCCAGCCATGATGTACCAGGACTGTCAAGGGTCCTTAAGAGGTTAAAGAATACATTTACTCTCCATTTTATGTGCATCAATGGGAGATGATAGAAGTATAAAACTACAATATTGGTTAATTTCATAATAGACCCACTGATATTATTGTTCCCAACTACTTACTGCCTACTCCAAAAAGGTCTCCCGTGTAAGGAAAGTATGTGATAGAGGAGATAATCACAGAGTCTTCTGTACAGGGGCTACTTAGCGTATACACAATTAAATTAAAGTGAGTGGATATATAAGTAAATTATTCAAGTCTTTAGTAAGCTAAGTAGCTGCTGTGAAAAATAAATCAGAACCCAGGTCATAGACGGAGCCAAGTTATCTGTCTGCCATTCATTCAGTTTGCCGGGGCATATCCGGCTTGCCTTATTAAAGCAGAACTTTCACATAGTATAAAGTCGCCCTTCAATAATTGAAACATATGGCGACTAGCTTCATAATACTTGTATTACCTCTCAGAAGTGCCAGATTCTAAAGAAATCCTTAATATTCGGAGACCGGAAGCCAGGCATCAGCGCAGACATCTTGTCTGTGTGCCTGTGCTGTCAGTCCCGGCCTCCTCTAAGAAACATTGCACTGTGCCACAAGGTAACCGGAAGGGACTGACGGCGCAGACGGCACTTACCTGGCCATCAGTCTCCAAAGATTAAGGATTTCTTTAGAATCTGGCACTTGTGAGAGGTAATGCACGTATTATGAAGAGAGTCGCCATATGTGTAATTATTGAAGGGTGACTTTATACTATGTGAAAGTTCTGCTTTAAATGCAGAAATGGACAACTTGTGCCCTCATTACCGTCATGGTTTTCTGCATCAAATAGTAGCCCATAATTATTCATAAAAAAAAAAAAACAGGGAATACAAGTGTCCACCTGTGTGAAATGATGATATTGTGATTAAGGATTACGGCTGAACATAGGCTAAAGCACGGGGCTTGGATAAAACCATGTTGTCTGTCTGCCGTTCATTCAAACTACCAGGGTATATCTGGCTTGCGGTATATTATGTGCAGATACAAACAACTTATGCCCTCTATTTAAAAGAAATAATCCTCATGTTAATAAACACCAATAATTTCCCATTATTTCTCATTATGAGTGATTAAGGTATCTGCCTATGAGAGTAACAAAGTAGCAGTGATCGATGCATGTAAAATTGGGAGTATATATACAGTCGTGTGAAAAAGAAAGTACACCCCCTTTTAATTCTATGATTTTACATATCAGGACATAATAACAATCATCTGTTCCTTAGCAGGTCTAAAAATTAGGTAAATACAACCTCAGATTAACAACAGCACATGAAATATTACACCATGTCATGATTTATTTAACAAAAATAAAGTCAAAATGGAGAAGCCATACGTGAAAAACGAAGTACACTTTATGATTCAATAGCTTGTAGAACCACCTTTAGCAGCAATAACTTTAACTAGTTGTTTTTTGTATGACTTTCAGTCTTTCACATCGTTGTGGAGGAATTTTGCCCCCTTTTCTTTACAACGTTGCTTTAGTTCATTGGGGATTGCGGGCATTTGTTTATGTACAGCTCTCTTATGGTGCCACCATAGCATTTCAGCCGGGTTGAGGTCTGGACTTTGGACCGTTGTAACACATTGAATCTTTTCTTTTTCAGCCATTCTGTTGTAGATTTGCTGGTGTGTTTGGGATCATTGTCCTGTTGCATGACCAAATTTCGGCCAAGCTTTAGCTGTCGGACAGATGGCCTCACATTTGACTCTAGAATACTTTGGTGCACAGAGGAGTTCATGGTCAAGTCAATGACTGCAAGCTTCCCAGGTCCTGTGGCTGCAAAACAAGCCCAAATCATCACCTAAGCCATACTGCCTTATTTTATTTAGAGAGAAGAGGCTTTCTCCTGGCAACCCTTCCAAACAAATCATACTTGTTCAGTCTTTTTCTAATTGTACTGTCATGAACTTTGACATTTAACATGCCAACTGAGGCCTGTAGAATATGAGATGTAACTCTTGGGTTTTTTGCAATTTCTCTGAGCATTGCATGGTCTGACCTTGGGTGAATTTGCTGGGATGTCCACTCCTGGGAAGATCGGCAAATGTCCTGAATGTTCTCCACTTTTGAATAATATTTCTCACTGTAGAATGATGGACTTTAAATTCTTTGGCAATGGCCTTATAACCCTTCCCAGATTCATGGGCAGCAGCAATTGCTTCTCTAAGATCGTTGCTGATGTCTTTCCTCCTTGGCATCATGTTAACACACACCTGAATACTCCAGACCGGCAAACTGCTAAAACTTCGGCTTTTGTAGAGGTGGTCACACTTGCTGCTGATCAATTAATCAAGGACGTTTGATTAGCAGCACCTGTCTGCTACTTAGCATCTTAATTCCTATGGAAGCAGTAAGAGTGTACTTAGTTTTCCACACATGGCTTCTCCATTTTGGCTTTATTTTTGTTAAATCATGACATGGTGTAAAATGTCATGTGTTGTTGTAGGGCTGCAACTAACGATTATTTTGATAATCGATTAGTTGGCCTATTATTTTTTTCGATTAATCGGATAAAAAAACAATATTCTAATTTTTCATTATTTAAAATGATTTAATGAACAAACTGAGTGTTAAAAACAAACAGCAGAATAAAAAACTTTACACATTAACATGCGTCATTGTTATTATTTTAATATGGGGTCTAATGCACCTCTCTTTCTCCCCCTTGCACCTCTCTTTCTCCCCCTTGCACCTCTCTTTCTCCCCCATGTACTTCTTTCTCCCCCATGTACTTCTTTCTCCCCCATGTACTTCTTTCTCCTCCATGTACTTCTTTCTCCCCCCTTGTACTTCTTTCTCCTCCTTGTGCCTCTCTTTCTCCCCCATGTACTTCTTTCTCCTCCATGTACTTCTTTCTCCCCCCTTGTACTTCTTTCTCCTCCTTGTGCCTCTCTTTCTCCCCCATGTACTTATTTCTCCCCCTTGTGTCTCTTTCTCCGCCATGTACTTCTTTCTCCCCTTTGTACCTCTGTTTGTCTGTCTAGACTGTCACTCTGTCGCTCTCTGTGTCACTGCTGCACTCCTCTTGCTGCGTTTACTTGGCGAGTTGGCGGGCTAGGGGGTAATTTGAGTGGCATCCGGTCCCCTGTGGCTGGCTGGCTCGCTCTGAGTTCCCTCCTGCCCGCCCACATCATCACGCGCCCCTGCGGGCCATGATGACATACATACAGAGAAGAGGCAGAGTCCTGGCAGCAAGCACTTCTTTCTTCTGTGTACTCCACGTCACCTTGCATTTACTTCCTTCCTCCAGCTGGTAGGACCATTGAATTTTAGATAAATAGGGAACTCCCCCCTGCGCCTTCAGTTATTCTGGTCCTAGCAGCTGGAGGACTGGAGGTTTCTCACCTCCGTTAAAAAAAAAAAAAAAAAAAAAAAGCGCATACCTGAGGAATCGGCAGGGAGAATAGAAGCAGGTTACATTCCTTTCCAGTTCTGAGGCCTCCGCTGGACGGCGACGGTAGAAGGGAAGACTGAGCGTTGTTACCAGTCTAAGTAGAGCGCGGTTAACTTCCTCCTGTCGCGTGGAAGCGTATGAGTGGTGCCGGCATCATCGAGAGGAGTCAGGGGCTGGAAGGGCTCGGAAGAAGGGCCTTGTTGAATCCCTCTGATGTGCGTGCTTGTAAGGCACGATCGGCGTGTGCTGGCAGCCTGCTTCAGCAGGCAGGAGAAGGCTGACATAACCATGCGGTGGATGCGGTTCAGCGTGACACGCACGCCTCTAAGAAACAGAGCCCTGCTGATTCAGCTCATTTATGTGTTCCATGGTGACGGGGTGTGCGTTCCAGCTGAATAAAAGGCAGGCTACATGGAGGAAGGTAAGAACTCCTTTTCTTTTACTCAATATTGCTAGTATTTTAGAGTTAGATTAAAGGTTAAGTTTTATAGAAAGATGTCTGCTTCTAAACCTTCTTCTAGCAAGGAAAAGGCAGATACAGGGGCCTCTAAGGAAGATAAGCCACAAAAAAGTAAATCCTGTGCTAATTGTGATAAAAAGTTGCCAGCCTCAGACAATGCAAAGTTTTGTCAGGACTGCCTTAAACAAGCAGCTATTCAGGAAATGCCGGGGCAGTTCCAGGATTTTCTATCCTGGATGAAGGTCTCTATGCAGGAGACCTTCTCTGCTATGCAGGAATCCATAGTACCCAGAAAGAGACAGAGATTAGAAGATCCGGTGGAGGGTACTTCTACTCAGAGATTGGAGGATAATGAGGATAGAACTAGTCAAGGGCCATCTGAATTCTTTTCAGAAGAAGAGGAAGGTGAGATTGTGGAAAATTCAGGTGATTTTTTTCCCTAGATAGGATTGATAGTTTCCTAAGATCAGTTCGCAAAACTTTAGGCTTAGTAGAAGAGCAGAAAGATTTGGGTATCTTAGATACGGCCTTTTTAGGTAACAAAAAGCCTACTCTAAGTTTTCCAGTCCATCAGTCGATTACGGATATCATTTCGGAAGAATGAAGTAAAATTGATAGATCCTCAGTCACTAAAACATTTGGGAAAATGTACCAATTTGAGATGACGTGTTAAAAACTGGACATCCCCTCCTAAGGTAGATGCGGCGGTCTCCAGAATAGCCAAATATACTACCATTCCTCTTGAAGATGGGTCATCATTAAAAGACTCTATGGATAGGAAGATGGAGTCAGCCCTTAAGAGACAATATTCCCTCATTGGCAGTAATATCCAGATAGCCACAGCCCTAGCATGCGTATCTAGGGCTATGCGTACATGGATTAATACGTTAGAAGAAGAAGTCTGGTACATCAAGATCCAAATTATCTAGGGAGCTGTCAATCATAAAGGAGGCAAACAACTTTGTATGTGACGCTTCTATTGATGATGTAAAGTTGGGAGCTAGATCTTCTGCGCTAGCAGTATCCTCTAGAAGAGCTTTATGGCTTAGGCCATGGGGGGCGGATGCCTCTTCAAAGAATAAACTGGTTAATCTTCCCTTTAAAGGTGACATGCTATTTGGAGAACAACTGGAAGATATTATAAAGAAGGTGTCAGGGGGGAAAAGTGCCTTTTTACCTCAAGAAAAAAGAAGATCCCCTCCTAGATCAACTTCATTCAAAAGCAAGTCTTACTCCTTTCGAGACTCTAGGAGATAGCAGGGAAGACCTTTTGACCAGAGGAAACAGGCTTCATACCAATCCATGAGGGGGAGTTATCGCAGGGATTTCCCCAAGAAACAGCAGGCTAAGAAGGAGTTCTGAAGCTTGGCGGGACCCTTTTCCAAAGCAGGTAGGGGGTCGCCTGCATCTGTTTCAAGATCACTGGATAACAACAGACAAGTGGGTCCAACAGATTTTGTAAAAGGGCTATCCGCTTCCATTTGCTCAGACCCAAATTCCACACGGATTCAGAGCATCCAGAATTCCATCGAATCCAAGAAAGAAGAAACTTTTCCTTCAAGAAATTCAGATTTTTCAAAAGAAAGGAGCAATACAACCAGTACCCCGGGAACAGAAATTTTTAGGAACCTATTCTGTTTTATTTATGGTTCCAAAGCCATCAGGTTCGGGAAGAATTATTCTGGATCTGAAAAGGCTCAACAACTACCTAGCAAGGAAGACTTTCAAGATGGAGTCGGTATCATCAGTCATAAGAGCAGTGCTTCCGGGAAGTTACCTCACCAAGGTAGATTTGCAGGACGCATACTACCACATTCAGATAAAAGAAGAACATCAGAGGTTCCTGAGGTTTGCTGTAGGGAGGCATCACTTTCAATTCAAAGTACTCCCGTTTGGCCTGTCCACAGCTCCAAGAGCTTTCACGAAGGTTCTGGCAGCCGCCATAGAGCCATTAAGAGAAAGAGGAGTAACGATCATTCCATACTTAGACGACCTTCTCTTAGTAGCCCAAACAAGGGCCCAAGCATTGACAAACACAGACCTGATGGTAAAGCACCTTACAGACCTAGGATGGATGATAAATTTTCAAAAAAGTCACCTTATTCCCACACAGGAACTGACGTTTATAGGGATGAAATTCAACACAAAATCAGCAAGGATATCCCTATCGGAGGAAAGGATAAGCAGCATACTGGGGAAAGTGAACAACCTCAGGAAAAGGAAGAGCCACATAGCGCACCATTTCATGAAATGCCTAGGAACTATGATGTCAGCAATTCAAGTGGTACCGTGGGCAAGATTTCACGCCAGACACCTACAGTGTTATTTCCTGAAGCACTGGAACAAATATCAGCAGGACCCTCTACAGAGGATAAGGTTGCCACTAAAGGTGCGACAAGATCTGTTATGGTGGACAAACAGAAGAAATCTAGAAAGAGGAACATCACTACAGGACCCAGTATGGAGCATAGTCATGACAGACGCCAGTCCCTTAGGTTGGGGGGCGGTCTGGGAAAACAAAACAGTCCAGGGAAGTTGGAACACAGAGGAAAAAGGATTACACATAAATATATTGGAAATCAGAGCAATAAGATATGCTCTACTACACTTCAAGCAAGATCTAGAGAGGACAGCGGTTCACATCAGATCGGACAATATGACTGCAGTCATGTACATTCGAAATCAAGGCGGGACAAAAAGTTCAAGGCTAAACAGAGAAGTGTCTCAGATATTCCGTTGGGCAGAAAGGAATCTGAGGGCTATTACAGCCTCTCACATTGCAGGGGTACTAAACACACAAGCAGACTACCTAAGCAGGAACAGGGTTCACCCAGGAGAGTGGTCCCTAAATCAGGAGGTGTTTCTGCAGATCACCAAGAAGATGGGAGCCCCAGTCATAGACCTAATGGCAACTCTAGAGAATCGAAAATGCAAGCAGTTCTTCGCGAGAGGAATATCGGCAGAGGCATTGGGACAGGATGCTTTAAAGCATTCCTGGAATTTCTCACTAGGTTACATCTTCCTACCTATTCCGATAATAAGAGAGGTCATCAGGAAGGTGATAACAGACAGAGCAGAAGTCATCATGATTGCAACAAAATGGCCAAGGCGCAGTTAGTATTCAGAGCTGGTCAGAATGTCCAGTCAGGAACCCTGGAGGTTACCAGACAGGAAGGACCTCCTGTCTCTGGGTTCCTTGATCCATCCGGATCCGGGGTTTTTCCAGCTGACAGCATGGAGATTGAGCGGCAAGCTCTATTAGACCAAGGAATCTCAAAGAAAGTGGCTGAGACCATTCTATCTGGTAGAAAAAAGTCAACTCTCAAAATCTACGATAGGATTTGGAAAACTTTTAGAGTATGGGCTGTAAGGAATAATATTCAAAAGCACCAAGTTAGTACTCCTATAATTCTAGAATTTTGTAGAGAGGTTTTGATATGGGACTAAGTCCAGCCTCTATCAAGGTGCAGGTGTCGGCCCTTTCTGCTGTTATGACTAAACACTGGGCAGAGAATAGCTTAATTAAAAGATTTGTTAAAGCTATAGAGAAATTGCGCCCCAGGTTTACAGAAATTGTTCCTGCTTGGGACTTAAAGGGGAACTTTCTCCCCGCAATAACTAAATCTCCCCTTACTGCTCACCTGGCGACTATCTGCTTAGTAGCGCTAGTCGCCAGAAATCTTACCCCGTTCTCAAGATTTCGGCGTTTTAAAGGATCAGGAAGCACGGACGTCTCTTCACAGTGACGTCCGTGCGCCTGCGCTGTCAGTCCCTTGTCAGTCCCTTGTGCACCGTACGGAGAGATTTAGTTATTGCGGGGTGAAAGTTCCCCTTTAAATGTAGTCCTGACTCAACTCATTGACTCTCCTCTATTTGAGCCTCTAGAACAAGTATCCTTAAGGCATTTAACTTGGAAGACAGTATTCTTAACTGACATTACTTCTGCCAAGAGGGTCAATGAATTGCAGTCCTTGTGTTGTCAGGCTCCTTATCTAACCCTCCATCAGGATAAGGTTGCTCTTAGACTAAAACCATCCTTTAGGGGGAAGGTGGTCTCATTTTGCCTTCATTCTGTTCTTCCCCAAAGGGGGAAAAGGAAGAAAGACTGCACTTGCTGGACTTAGTAAGGTGTATTTCTAGTTATCTTGATAGAACAACAGAATTCAGGAGGTCAGATAATTTGTTCCTACAGTATTTGGGCAGAAGAAAGGGTTTAGCAGCATCTAAGCAGATTGTGGCTAGATGTATAAGGCAATGCATAATAAGTGCATATAAGGAGGCAAAGCTAGACCCTCCACTTAAGATAAAGGCCCACTCAACTAGGGCAATGGCTACCTCTTTGGCTACAAAGGCTAATGCTACTCCTCAGGAGTTATGCAAAGCAGCCACCTGAACATCCATATCCACTTTTATCAAGCACTACAGGCTGGATATTGAGGCATCTGCGGACGCTAAGTTTGGACGAGGAGTACTGCAAGCAGTAATCCCACAATAAAGGGTATGAATTTGGATAATAACTGTTATAAGATATGCTGTATGTATTTCTTCCCCCCCTTTTTCCTGTTCCTGTTGCTTGGGTAATTCCCAGAATGCAAGGTGACGTGGAGTACACAGAAGAAAGAGAGAAATTTACTAACCGATATTTCCTTTTCTTCTGTGTATCTCCACGTCACACCCACCCTTAACCTTATTGTGCTATATTTTTCAGCTTGGACAACAGGTATAACTGAAGGTGCAGGGGGGAGTTCCCTATTTATCTACAATTCAATTGTCCTACCAGCTGAAGGAAGGAAGTAAATGCAAGGTGACGTGGAGATACACAGAAGAAAAGGAAATATCGGTTAGTAAATTTCTCTCTTTTCCGGTGCCTCTGCCCTCTTCCCTGTATGTATGTCATCACGGCCCGCAGGGACGCGTGATGATGCGGGCGGATGGATCTTGCCCTGGCCGCCACATATAATGGATGGGAATGGGAAGGGTTGGGTTCATGGCCAGTAATAATGTGAGGCCTCAGTGCCTCACAGTGCGGTGGCTGGCGGCGGCAGTCTGAGGCTGCAACTAATCGATTATGAGAATTGTTGACAACTATTCTCATAATCAAATTTTATCGATAATATCGATTAGTTGTTGCAGCCCTATGTTGTTGTTCATCTGATGATGTATTTACCTAATTTTTAGACCTGCTAAGGAACAGATGATTGTTATTATGTCCTGATATGTAAAACCATAGAATTCAAAGGGGGTGTACTTTCTTTTTCACACGACTGTGTGTATGTGTGTGCGTATAATAGGAGATATATATATATAATATCCTTTCTTGAGAAAGGCACCTGCCTGGGCCGAAATGTTGATCTTTAAATAAACTCAATTTGTCTATCTATCAGCAAGCCCTGTGAGTGCGGTTTATTCTTCTGAATATCTACACACTTCATGAGACTGGCACCCAGGCAAGTTTTTCTTTATGTATTTTGAGTGAGTATATATATATATATATATAAATTGTGTGTGTGTACCTGATTGCCTATTTGGAGCTAATGAGATGAGACAGTTTATCTCTTCATCCAACTTAGGTGGTGTCAGGACTGTGGTACTTGGTAATCTCGTCTACCTAAGCAGTCTGGTCAGATATTTAAGATCATCAAATACCCATTCACATGCATTCATGAGATGAGATACCTATGTTAATTATACTGACTCCGTGATAGAACACAACTCTGCGATCACTACTTCGTGTAACTTTGAGAGGCCAGCAATGTTTTTATAACCACACATAATTGTTTTCTTTGAATAGTATATATATCTGAGTAGTATATTGTGTCTACTTAATCACTCAGATTAACCTATTAGTATTCTATCTCCCAGTGAGACTGCCTAAGAAAGAGCAAGGTGGAATCTCCATCATCACATCTCGGAGATAATTTAGTGAACAAGTGTTACTCCTTAGTTCTCATGCAGTACAATAGGTATCAGGAAGACATTTGATTTCCTTAGCTTAACCCCCAGTGTAAAAAAGACAATATTGTATGTCACAGAACCCACTTCCCTCCTGATACTTCTTTTAGGACAGAGTACTGAACTAGCAGCTTAATATCCCTTTATTACCCTAATGTGTGTAATACAGCCACTCAGGTAGAGGTTTACCTAAAATTGTATGCATGTATATTTAATACTGCATCTGTCCTGTATTCTAATTTTTTGGAATATTGCACTGAATCAGTGGTTCATGGTTTCTTTTTGGGACGGGAGTTATAGGAGTGCAACTCTGAAGTAATGACTTTTCATTCTGTCTTTGTGGATTTCTTTTTGTAGTACTTCTTCTGAGTATGGCAATACCTCATATGCATAGGGAGTTGCTGGGTCCAATTTGGAACATGCTCGTTTCCAGTGTCACACATGGAATTTTCACAGCTTGCTTTACTGGTGCCATGTCCATTTGGGGCTCTGTACCAGTGCTCCACTTTAAAATTCCCCTCAAAAGTGTATATTTGTGAAAAGTAGACAACCCATGCTTTCATTGTAGGTATGTTTTCGGATTTTTCTGGCAGCCATTTTACCACCAATCCCTCATAAAACTTGATGTAAGAAAAAAATTCAGCTTTTTTCACACACATAGATTTCAATGTTGTGGTGGATTTCAAGCACAGGATTGTTGCAGATTTTAAAAAATGGAAAGATTAGTGTTCAGCTCCTTATTCTGAGTAATGCAATACCTCATATGGATAGGTTTCTCAGGGTTTGGGGGAGCTACAGGGCCAAATTTTGAACAAACATTGAATTTTCACTGCCTGCTTTACTGGTTTCATGACTCATTTGGGGCTGCTTAGCAGTGCTCCATTTTAAAAGTATTCCCCAAAAACCCAGGGTTTCATTCCAGGTATACTTTCACAGTTTTTCACAGGGCCACTTTATCACCAATCTCTTTCGCACTGTAAGGACAGTGATCAAAGGTTTAAAAGCTATTTTTTTCTTCTATTTTTAATGGGGATCTATCACCCCTAAACAAGTTAGTCTTAATATGTAGGCTAGATAGTGAATATGTGTTATATTGTCTTAATTTTTTTTTTTTTTTTTAACATAATTATTTGGCCAAAATCTAAAGAATAAATGTTTCCCTGCACCTACTTCGGGACAGACTGCAGTTACCAGATCTGTACCTGTCACCAGGCTGTGTGCTGGATTGCAACTTGTGGCACTGTATACACTTTTTCAGTACTTCTTCTCTGTCTCTTCTCCTCAGAAGTCTGTGAGAAGGAGGGAGACAGACGTGACCGGGACAGTGCTTGTAAACACTGTTCCTGTCATTTTACTTTTCGTGCATGTGATTCGCTAATCTAGCAAATCAAGTTATAACATTGTGTTCACTAGCTGTAACTAAGTGCCCCAGTATCGGAGTACTTGGCAACAGCCAGCCCGCCGATCTCCCTTCTTGCTGTGCAGTGGTGATGGGAGCGTTAACCCATGACTTGCCAGGACAGTCATGAGTCCTTATGGTATATTCACCCATGACAGTCCTGGCACGTCATGGGTCCTTAAGGGGTTAATGGCTTAAAGGACCAATAAAATGTTATTAGAACCATTCCAAACATTTAATTGTTGGGTTTTTATGCGGAGTACAACAAGCGTACTCCACCTGGTGACAGCTGATTTTTTTTAACGTTATTACAGTTCGTACTATCATAAAGAATGGACACCAGATGTCATTGCAATACATTTTGAAAGCAGCAACTTCCACAGTGGGAGTAACCTTGGTTTGTAGGTAAACCTCTATGATGTATAGTTTTGTTTTTTTTTGTCCTCCCACATTAAAAAGTTTACTGTTCTTTTAGAGCAGGTTGCACAGGAACAGCTTAAACAGCGCAATGAACACTGGAAATCTCCCCAGCATAATCCCCACAGTCCATGACCTTTATGTATTAGAAAGGAAGTAGAGAAAATTAATTGCATTTTAGGGTCAAATCCAAAATGTCCCAATAATTTGAATGGGCCTTTTAGTCCCTTGAATCCCTTGCATATTGCATATCATTGCGTGGAGATCTCTGCTTTCACCATTTATTTCTTTCCCCATGGCTTAATGAGCACAAAGTCCAAAAGAGAGGAAATGGTTATGGTGAATAATGCACTTGGAACTGAAGGCATACACCCAAGGATAGTTAAGGAACTTGGTTCACTAATAGCAAGACCAATGTACTTATTGATTTGCTAAAATTAGGTATAGTTCTTAGTGATTGGAGGAAAGCAGATGTAGTAAAATTATTCAAAAAAGATAGAGATCTAAACCAGGAAATTAGACCTGTGAGCCTAACGTCCGTAGTAAGTAAAATATACTCTCTAATAGTATAGGGGACTGTCTTTAATAGAAGTCACCATGATTTTATGAAGACTAGATCATGTCAGTTGAAATTACTTAAATTCTTACGAAGGGGTAAGTAGGAACTAGACTAGACTAGAATATTGCTGTTTATGTAGTTTACTTGGATATTACAAAAGTCTTTGCTACTGTGCCTCTCATCCGATTACTGCAAAAATGAAAACTCTTCTGCTTGGCAGGGGATATCTGTGTGTGGAGAGAGATAGATCTAGTTTAAACCTTTGAGTGCAGGAGGTTTGGAGAATTTTATCCTTCGAGGAGGCAAGGCAATTTTTCAACATTTTGCAATCCATTTGTTTAGGTATGATTCCCTGAGGTAATATATCTAAAAATTGGTTACATGGGAAAACTACCCTAAAACAGCTCAATTACTACTCTAGTGGTCAAAAGTTTTAGAACACCTCAATTTTTGCTACCTTTAGTTATTGCAATATAACTTGACAAAAACATTAGAAAAATATGTAAACATTGGGTGTTTCTAAAATCAAGACAAATACTATAATCTATTTAGCAGGGTTTTTTTTGTTGTTTTTTTTTTTTTTTTACATTTGTAGATGTGTAAAAGATTTTTCGTGCAAAAGTAAAAAAAAAAAAAAAAAAGTGGAATCTTTAGAGAGCCTAGTAGAAGTGTTAAAACAGCCATTGACCTGAGGACAATGGCAGTTTTAACACTTCTACTGTGTTTGTCTTTAACTGTAATTTTCCTCTTACATATATTTTATATACTGTTTTTCTTGCCATAAGATCGATACCATTATTTTCATCAAATTTCCTGTTTAAAAAAAAAAAGTTTTTTTTTGTTTTTTTTTAACTTTTGCACAAAAAACTTTTACGCATCTACAAACGTTACATAAAAAAAAACTAAAAGTAGCAAAAAATTGAGGTGTTTTAAAATTTTTGACCGCTAGTATATGTACAGGTATATATTCCCTGAAAGTATACCAAAATACGAATCACTAAGTGGCTGAAGTTTCTTCTTGCATGAAATGATGAAGCAAGGACATTTTGTTAAAATATGGAATTTCTTACTGTATTCATTAGCTACTCCACCTCCAAAAAAAAATGGTACCCCACTGGCATGACTTGACATAAACAGGATTTCAGAAGCAAAATAATTACACCTACCTGATTTTTTAGGAGGCTGCCTGCACTAAAATGGTCATAACTACTAGAGATATGAAGGAAATGTTTGCAAAGTATACCATTTTGGAAAGAAGAAGCTCGCCAGCATCAAATGGTGTGCACAAATACTTCCAGAAGATGGTGCTAAACATGTCCACCACTTCAGAGGTACTAACATCTTAGAAAACCTTGGAATTTCCTATTGTATTCAGTACCTACTACTAGCCTGAGAAAAATAGTACCCCATTTGTATGGGTTGACATACTGTATGGTGTTGCAGGAGCACTAACCTACACCAACCTTATTTATTTATTTATTACCTGCCATTACCTATTACCAATTGCTTTTTACCTCTAGGCTAATGTGCACAGTTATTCCCAGAAAGTGGTGCTATAGCAAATTAAACCCTTTCATTTTTAAACTTCAGTCACTTCAAAGACATTAAAATCTTCAAACACCATGGAATTTCCTAGTGTATACAGTACCTATTGCTAGCTTAAGAATAATGGTACTCCCATTGGTATGGGTTCTCAGGAGCATGGCTGCAAGTGAACAAGGCTGGGGAAGCAGACAGGGTGTGTGTGTGATTCTTTGGCTAATAATGGAACAAGGCTGGAGTGTCAGACAGAGTAATGAGTGGCTACCAGTGGAACCAGGCTGGGGGGCCAGACAGTGTATATGGGGATCTATGGCTGCTAGAGGCAGTGGAGCCAGGCTAATGGGTCAGTCAGTGTATTTGGGGCTCTGTGACTACCAGTAAAACAAGGATGTGGTGTCACAGTGTGGGGTATTTGTGACTACCAGGGGGAGGTGGAGGTGTGTGGGGCTCTATGACTGCCAGTGGAGCCAGGCGGAAGGGGGGGGGGAGGGTCCGACAGTATATGTGGGGTTCTGCGACTACCAGTGAAATGTGGTTGCTGGTCAGACAGCGTATCTGTGGCTACCAGGGTGCTGTGGAACCAGTCTAGGAGTTGACAATGTATGTGGAGCTTTGTGACTATCAGTGGAAACAGACAAATTGGTGCTACAAGGCAATCAGGCTAGTCTCACTCCATCCAGCTTAGGGCTCAATGTAGTAATCCAAAAGTTCAGCATGCAAGTCAAGGGCTCTCTCTCATACCCATATATAATGAAAGCATACAAACGAAAACTACTGCACTGTTTCACAAAAGATGGTGCCCAAACGGCAATGCTTGCTGCTATAAAAATCCTTTTATTGATATTCAAAATCAAACAATTTTTACAAATTAAAAAACATTATCAATTCTCATGCATTAGATCCCTGTCTCAGGTCTCAAAGTAGCACAGATAGTATATAGTCCATGAGTTTTGCGTTACACACGCTTAATCATGACATACAAGTCACGTCCATAAACTGTTACAATATAAAGAGAAAACCTCCAATCAAAATCAATTACCGATCAGATAGATTGAAACCAATCACGTCACACTCTCGAGTCAAACCTCCACTTCCGTAACATTAGTATCAAATAAACTATACAATCCAACTTTATTGAATATCAAAAATCAGCCACAAAGAAACACCAGGCTAATAACTGTCCAAAATGTATCCGACAAACTATTGCAAAGTAAACATGATGTAACACACACATCTCCGGAAAGATACCACAGATGTCAATGAAACAACTATTCAAAAACACACGTAGACATTTCTATACCAAACCTATATGAATATCGCATCATTGAGTTTTTGAGTGTGTCAAAAGTAAAACAGGTTGTTAATAAAGCTGATTGCTGATAAAAAATATTACAGAAGGAGCTCGAAAATATGATCAGTGATGGACAGATATTAAAGGAGAAAATTAAATATCTGAAGGGAAACTCAAAAAACTGCAATCTAAGACTAGGGTATAACAAAATATCTGGGAAATGGGATAATTACAGGCGTCCGCATAACTTGTGAGTGGCGTGTTATGATAGCGGAAGGAGGCACTTGAATTATTGCCCTTTATATATGGGTGAAGATTGGTGAGAACATTTATCTATTCCTGTTTTGTGGCCTCCCGCTTTGAGATATATTTGCCAGACTCAGTTGTGTGAGTGACGACCTTGTTCTTACATCACCATCTACGTCATCATATTCATCTCCATATTCATTCCATTGTATACGTTAACTCTTTTTCATATTCATCTTCATATTCATTTTATTGGATGTGTGAACCTTTGGTGTTTGGTATATTACGATACCTGATATATAGACTTTGGAGTGAACTAGTGTATGATTTGGTGAGGTTTGCGATATACTTTACCGATCATACTTATACACTGTATATCGCATATCACTCTGTTTATATGTACTCCTTCTATGTCATTTGTTGCTTGTTTGTTTTTTTATTTTGGTTTTTTACTATTTATGGTTTGGTGGCTTTCGGGTGGTATAGAGGGTGGGGGGATATGTCCAGGTGGGGTTGTTCCATCTTGCTGATGATTTTTTTGCTATTTTGATTGTGACATTGTGTCATTAATAAATTTGATATTTTTATATACATTTTGTATGATTATTATTTAATTTGTCTTGTGCCTCTTATTAGTCCTTTTCTGTTTTTTTTCTTTTTGTTTTTTTAAGATATCATCAAGGGACTGAGTGCACCCCATGTTATGATTATATGGGTTAGACGTTATAGGATATTATAAGTGTGCTCTCAATGATTTTTTCTTATAACAAAATATCAAACTTCAATTACAATTTTACATCTTTGACACTAATGTACATAAGAATTAAATATTAAACCTTTATAATTCTATATGTGCAAAACAACAATTGCACTAATTCAAAACTCTGACCTCATAAAGAGGTAACTGGGATGATTTAAAAAGCGGAACAGACGTCATCAACAAACAAATATATCTAGAATTTACAACTTCAGACCTCTCACTTTTCAAAACATCCTCAATTTATACAAAAATAAAATAAAAAATTTGTCATAGAAACACTCCAAAATATATATTTACCCATAATATATAAAGTATAAGGTGTAAAGAATCACACAATATACATCACATATCCTAAACAGATTGCCATCACACAAAAGTGCCCCACACTTACTAAACTTGTGAGACCCTCCCGGTATTGAACATACAAAGGATTGGACCCAAGTACAAGTGTAAAAGCAAAAAACAAATAGAAGAGTCAGACAAAAGAGAAGACATCATAGTCTCTGTTGAAACCATCTGGACTTCTAGTCCCCAAAAGGAAGATCCAAAACACCTCCACTCTCTCAATACCTTGTATAGATAACATATCATAATTTCTACCGTGAAAGTCCTCAAAATGACTAGCTACACTTGATCTCAGGTTCCCTCTCCTAATATCACTCAAATGTTAATTTCTCTGTCGTCCAATACAGGTTACTGGTAACTTTGGGTAGGCGATCCGCCCCTTTAATTGTAGGCAGAACAATTCTAGAATTGTATGCAGGGGATGGAGCCTACCTTCCCTCCTTGGCTGCAGCTAGCCAACCAGCTCCAGTAAGATTTGTTCCTTGGTGAAGACACAGGCAAAAGAACAGTTCTGCTATAGTTTTAGAAATGTTTTTATTTTTCCGTTAGAAATGGAATACCATCATTAGGCGGATTACCATAACTGACAATGCCCTTCGATGTGGCTAGTCAGTAACCAGGTGCTTTTTGTGGACCTTAAGCCCTGGGAGGAAAATCTTTGCTACAAATTCTTTCCTCAGGAGTTGCCCACCAAGGCTTCTTCTTAATACATGGTAGTCTGAAGACAGAAGATCTGCAGGAAAGGTGAGCAACCCTTTGAGTGCTGCAGGTCCACATGTCCCACAGTGCCCCTCAGCACAGGGGTTTACCTTTGGAGTTTTTATTGCACACTCCTGCACTCATTGGGTTTATCTGTATGTCTGTTGGGTGTTTTGGCGCAGGTTTATGTGGCACTTTAACCCTTTAGCTGCTGGTTTTGTATCTTTTGGGGGGGTTTCTGACACTTTTCCTACTGGTTAGTGTTTTTTTGGGTATCCTAACATGTTCATGCATTTTTAATTTTTCTTTGTCAATTTTGTAAAATTTGAGTTCCGGTGCATTTTACCGCCTAGGCGCCATTACTCCATTAAATCCTATGGGACTGTACAGTTTGGGACATATCTCTGCAACCGCTTAACCCAGCGACTTCAGAGATGGCTCATTTTTCTTGTCTCATCCAGTTCATGTTTCTAGTGTGTTGGGGGGGCTCATGGTGCTTTGGGCACTGTTGGGATACTTTTTCTGGGAAAACTACATTTCCCGTGAGCGCTCGCTTCTGATTGGCTCCCACAGTGGCAGACATTTTGTGCCATTTCCAGAACGAGTATCCTGTGCAGGGCTTGGACTTTCCTTCTCTCCTCTGCTGATTAACAGTTCGCCTGCCAGATAAGTCTAGTTTAGCGATTTCTGGGGTTAATCCTACACACTATACTTGGGTGATTTCTTATACTGTAAGGTTATTTGACACTGTGAGAATGTCTATACTATTGGAGCTTGGGGCCAGACCTAAGACTAAGGATGCTGGGTTCTCTGTATCCCCTATTGCGCATTTCTCTTCCTGTCATTCAGAGTTACCTAGAGAATTCTTAGGTCATTTATGCCCAGCATATTCTGATGTCCCTGAGCGTCTCCCATGGACCTCCAGCCATGCATTAGAGCCAGTTTGGGTGCAAGAGTTCAAGGCTGCTACCAAGGACCTTAGATCTATATTGCAACTCTTTCCATCCCAGTTACAGGGGATCTTCCATTCTTGACAGACCCCTTCCTCCGTCAAGTCTTCCCTGCCAAAACCTCAGGGAGTACCTGACGTTTCAGATTCCTCTGAAGAGGAACTACTGGTGGATTCAGATGTTGAGGATTGTTCTGCTCTGGGCTCCTCTCAGGTTTTCGGGGATCCTTTTGAGGCTGATCCTGAGCCCTCTGCTGAGGGCCTGATCAGGGCTGTCTTGAATACTCTTAACCCCTTAAGGACCCATGACGGTCCAGGACCGTAATGGCTTGTTTTCACTTAAGGACCGATGACGGTCCTGGACCATCTTAGCATTCCGGGCTCCCCACGTGGCTGCACGCCGTTCGGGGAGTCCGGAATCTGATTCTGGGGTGGGGGAATGGTCCCTGGTCCTTAAGTGACCGCACTGTGTGTGCGTGGACGGTCCTTAAGGGGTTAACATTCCCTTACTTCAGGAGGTTCCTTCTGACCCCTCTGATGTGTTTCAGGAGCTTAAAAAGCCCCTTAGGTGCTTTCCATCTAACCCCACTCTTGACTGGCTTGTGTCTGAGGAGTGGAAATCCCCGTACAGGAAACCTTCTGTGTCCAAGAAATTTGCCAAGCTTTATCCCTTCTCTGAGGCAGAGCTTGCTTAGTGGGTTCATCCTCCCAAAGTGGATGCTTCTATCTCCAGTCTATCTAAGTCTGCTGCCTTGCCAGTTTCTGATGCGTCTGCTCTGACGGACTGGACTGACAAGAAACTTGAGGTCTCCGTCATGTACATATTTGCTACTGCTGGTACTGCCATGCGTCCACCGTTCGCTGCAGCATGGGTGAATCATTGCAGTCTGGCTGTCCGTCAGGGTGCGCCTTCTTGCCAACATCTCTGAGGCACAGCACCATGTTTCTGCTGCCATATTTGATGCCATCTGTTTGGTGGCTAGGGTTTTCACCATATCTGTGGTTGCCAGACGAGTTCTTTGGCTTAAGATCTGGTCTGCTGACACTGCTTCCAAGAACGCATTGCTCTCTTTACCTTTTCAATGTACTTCTTTGTTTGGGCCTGATCCTAAAGGTCTGATCAGTGAGGGTACAGGGTGTAAGAGTACCCTACTACCCTTGATCCCCAGAAGAAAACGCTGGTTGCGTAACCGGTATTTTTTCTGTGTCTGTCCACTGCACAAAAAATGTGGGCTTGTCCCTCCTCCCAGCTGGCGTAGGACCAATCCTCTCAAAGTTAAAAAGGCTTCTTTCCCAACCTCCGGCAGTCTCTTTGGTCCTGCCAGCTGGGTAGGAGTAATATGGAACGAATGCACCTTTTTTTTTTTTTTTTTTTTTTTTTACACCTTATTTATTTTTTGGCTCGGTTCCCCCTCAGTCTTGTTGCTTGTGCTGACCCAGGGAGGAGTGTATCATGCTGGGGCTGTGCTGTTTGCTCTTCCTCTCCCCGTTGAAGGGTGTAAGGAGACCGGAACTTCAGGCTGTGTTGCGTGGCATCCTCATCGGAGCAGTATGCAGGAATCAGCGAGGCAGCTTGCAGAATGCCAACCGGCCCAGCGGGACCCTCTGTACTGCAGCAAAGGAGTTTGGGGTAAGATGTTCCTCTTTTTTATCTGTTATTTGTGCGGTAATAATTTCCAGGCCTCTGCGTTCCAGAGTGAACCGCATGCCTGATCTTAGTCTATTTAAAGCGGCAGTGCAGCACTCATTCATTCATTTATCTGCTCATTTGTTTATTTATTTTACTGATTATTATTATTAAACGCTAAGTTTTATACTAGATATGGCTACTACTCCTAAGCCTGCTTCCTCTAAAGAAAAAGTTTCTCCTGAGGCCAAGGAGGACAAAAATTCTCCAAAGTCAAAATATTGCATTTTGTGTGAGGCTAAGCCATCTGTTCCAGATTCAAAATTGTGCCAGGATTGCTTTAACAAATCATCTTGACAGAGTATGCCAACCCAATTTCAGGACTTCTTAACATGGATGAAATCCTCCATGCAGGAAACCTTTAATTTCATGCAACAGGCGACTGCACCCAGAAAAAGACAGTCTGGAAGATCCAGATGAAGGTACCTCTACCAGAATGGATTGGGATTATCAGGAAAATGCCTTTGAAGCAGTATCAGATTATTCCTCCTCCGAAGAAGGCGAGACCACGAATGAGGCTGCATCATTTAATATGGATAAGATGGAGCCCTTCCTGAAGCATATTAGAAAGACTTTGGGACTCACTGAGGTCATGGACACTGCTTGGCTAAGGGTGACAAGAGTCACCTCATCTAAAAAATTTCTGAAAATGTACCCTTTTGATGAATCCGATATAGTATCCTGGTTTAATTCTCCAAAGGTGTATGCAACAGTTTCACAGCTTTCCAAGAATACCATGATACCCATGGAAGATGGTTTGGCTCTAAGAGATTGTATGGACAGAGAAATGGAGAATTTCTTGAAGAAACAGTTCTTTGTTTTGGGGCAGAGAATGAAGGTCGCCACTTTAATGGCCTGTGTTTCTAGGGTCATGCGTATCTGGTTAACAGAATTGGAGGATAAAATAGAGTAGTCTGTTTCCAGGTCATGCCTTATGAGAGAGGTGGCTACTATCAAAGAGGCGGTAGGTTTTGCTTGTGACACCTCACTAAATGCAGTAAAGTTATCAGCTAGAGCTTCTTCCCTATCCATTTCCTCCACAAGAGCATTATGGTTAAGACCCTGGGGAGCAGACGCTTCCTCCAAAAATAAGCTGGTGTCATTGCCATTTACAGGCTCAATGCTTTTCGGAGAACAGCTCGAGGACATTATTAAGATTATTACAGGTGGCAGGAGCACTTTCTTGCCCCAACACCGAAAGTTGACATTGTCTCCATCCAGAGGAGTTTCCTTCAGAAACCGTAGGCAGTCCTTTCGAGACAATAGGCGTTGCCAATCAAGATTGTATGATTAGAAGAAACAGAATTTTCTTCTGTGTACTCCCCGTCTCCGTTTAAACATGGGGATTTACTTCATTCCTCCAGCTGGTAGGACCATCAAATTAATTTAATTTAAATAGGACACTCCCCCAACCCTCGCCAGTTATTTCTGGTCCTAGCAGCTGGAGGACAGGAGGCATATGCCTCTGTCGCGTGAAAAACTAAGCAAGAACCTTTTTGATGTATTTGCATTACCGTTTTCTGACGAGGTCGCATATCCGCGTTGTTTCTCAGTAATCATTGGTTTTGTGTCCCAGCACGGTGCAAGCAAGCACCAGGATGTTGCCATTATCTACGCCAGTTGAACCCCTCCATATGCGGCAAGAAGCCCTTGACTGGGCACAAGCCAGAAACACTGGGAGGACTGTGCATTTCAGTGTGACGCGCACGCTGTATGCAGGAGGATGGAAGGGAAGATTGAGACGGCATCCGGAGTCTTGACACATCTGGCAGGTCACGTGGACGGTTCAGCTGTGGAACGCACGCTGAATAAGAAGGGCATGCAGACATCAATAGGTAAGGATTAGTTTCTTATTTAAAATAGAGATTATTTTATGTTTATTCTTAATAAAGGTTAGGTTTTAGAATATGTCTGCAACTAAATCCTCTTCAAGTAAGGATAAGTCTGATGCAGGTCCCCCTAAGGAGGAAAAACCCCAGAAAACCGGGTCTTGTGCTTATTGTGACATAAAGCTGCCAGCTTCTGATAATGCTAAATTCTGTCAAGATTGCCTAAAGAAGATAGCCTTGCAGGAGATGCCAGGTCAGTTTCAGGACTTCGTCTCCTGGATGAAGGTCTCTATGCAAGAGACCTTCTCTGCAATGCAGGAATCGGTAAATCCCCAAAAAAGGCAGAGGTTAGAGGATCCTGGGGAGGGTACATCCTCCCCCAGACTGATGGATAATGAGGACAGGAATAGCCAAGGACCCTCTGAATCCTTTTCTGAGGAGGAGGAAGGAGAAATAATAAAAAATTCAGGAGAATTTGCCTTAGATAAAATTGACACCATTTTAAGATCAATGCATAAGTATCACGGTGCCCGTGATTGGTGCTATACACTGTCTATCACCTGCAGGGGCTCCTATTGGCTGCCTATTGTCTGCCCGCCTCTGACTGCCTATTTATACTCAGCTCGGGCACCCTTTGGTTGCCCTTTCGTGGTGTCTCTGACAGTACCTGTTTGTTCTTCCTGTCATGCTGTTTGGGCCTGTTCCAGTGTTCCAGAGTCCAGAGCTACAGAGTCCTTTGTTCCAGTCTGTTTTGCTGTTTGAGGCCTGTTCCAGTGTTCCAGAGTCCTGAGCTACAGAGTCTTGAGTTCCAGTGTTCCTGATTCCACCTGTTCCTGTTCCAGTCTGCTTGCCACTCCGGTTGGACTTCTCCGTGACGGCTGATGCTCCGGTTGTTTCGTCTGGCTTGTTCCGGTTGCCGTCTGTTCAGCGGTGCTCGCTGTGCTCCACCTTCACTTGGTGTCAGTGTTCCCATCCGGTAGTCGCTTGGCGACATTGCTCACTCTCTCGCTTCGGCGATATTCTCACTGTGTTGGTCCCAGCGTGCGGACGCTGGTTAACTCCATTAAACCTGGTGGCAGATTATACTGTTGGTCCCAGCGTGCGGACGCTGGTTAACTCCATTAAACCTGGTGGCATATTATCCTGTTGGTCCCAGCGTGCGGACGCTGGTTAACTCCATTAAACCTGGTGATATATTATACTGTTGGTCCCAGCGTGCGGACGCTGGTTATCTCCATTTAACCTGGTGGCGTATTATGCTGTTGGTGCCAGCGTGCGTACGCTGGTTAACTCCATTAAACCTGGTGGCATTCTATACTGTTGGTCCCAGCGTGCAGGCGCTGGTTTACTCCATTAACCTGGGAGATTACTACTGTTAGTTCCAGCGTGCGGACGCTGGTTGCTCCTTACTACAGTCAAGTGCTGTTGGTTCGTGTCCCTGTAATTGTCTCTTGACGATCTTTGTCACCTGGTGGTCTCCTACTTTGGGGCTGTCCTGCCGGTATTGGTGAGGCCGGTAGAACCGGTACATTCCATCTCACGGTTGCCTTACCAGGTATTGGCAAGGCCGGTAGAGCCTATCCACAGCATCTCCCGAGGCTGCCTTGCGACATTGCTCACTCTCTCGCTTCGGCGATATTCTCACTGTGTTGGTCCCAGCGTGCGGACGCTGGTTAACTCCATTAAACCTGGTGGCAGATTATACTGTTGGTCCCAGCGTTCGGACGCTGGTTAACTCTATTAAACCTGGTGGCAGATTATACTGTTGGTCCCAGCGTGCGGACGCTGGTTAACTCCATTAAACCTGGTGGCATATTATCCTGTTGGTCCCAGCGTGCGGACGCTGGTTAACTCCATTAAACCTGGTGATATATTATACTGTTGGTCCCAGCGTGCGGACGCTGGTTATCTCCATTTAACCTGGTGGCGTATTATGCTGTTGGTGCCACCTGGTGGTCTCCTACTTTGGGGCTGTCCTGCCGGTATTGGTGAGGCCGGTAGAACCGGTACATTCCATCTCACGGTTGCCTTACCAGGTATTGGCAGGACCGGTAGAGCCTCTTCACAGTATTCACTGAGGCTGCCTTGCCTGGTATTGGTAAGGCCAGTAGAACCGGTACATTCCATCTCACGGTTACCTTACCAGGTATTGGCAAGGCCGGTAGAGCCTATCCACAGCATCTCCCGAGGCTGCCTTGCCCGGTATTGGTAAGGCCGGTAGAACCGGTATATTCCATCTCACGGTTGCCTTACCCGGTATTGGCAAGGCCGGTAGAGCCTGCTATTGCTATTCCTTATAGCCGCCTGGGTTGCCTTGCTCGGTATTATTGGCAAGGCCGGTAGAACATGTTCTATTTCTCAGTTGCTATTATATTGTATGTATATGTATGTGAACCCTATGGGGAGTGCTTTAACTTTTCAATAAAGTTATGCTTTTACCTAAACCTGTTGTCTGAGAGTCTTAACAAATCGTGACAATAAGTCACTAGGGTTAGTAGAAGAGCAGAAGGACATAGGCATCATGGATGCTGCCTTCATAGGAAACAAAAAGCCAACACTAACCTTTCCGGTACATCAATCTATTTCCGATATTATTTCTGAGGAATGGCACAAGATAGACAAAAGATCCTCAGTCACCAAAAGGTTTGAAAAATGTACCCATTTGACCATTCAGAAACCAAAAGCTGGACATCACCACCAAAAGTAGATGCGGCTGTTTGCAGATTAGCTAAGCATACCACTATACCATTAGAAGATGGTTCTTCTCTAAAAGATTCCATGGACAGGAAGTTAGTCAGCCCTTAAAAGGCAATACTCCCTCATTGGAAGCAATATTCAAATTGCCACAGCCCTAGCTTGTGTCTCAAGGGCCATGCGGATATGGCTCACTAATCTGGAAGAGAATATAGAATCAGGTGTCTCAAGGTCTAAGTTGGCAAGAGAGGTTTCTGCTATTAAAGAAGCCAATAACTTTGTTTGTGATGCTTCTATTGACTCAGTAAAGTTGGGAGCCAGAGCATTGGCGCTTTCAGTAGCTTCCAGGAGAGCGCTGTGACTTAGACCCTGGGGAGCAGATGCTTCATCCAAAAGCAAGTTAGTTAACCTCCCTTTCAAGGGTGGTATGCTGTTTGGGGAACAGCTTGAAGATATAATAAAAAATTTATCAGGAGGAAAAAGTGCGTTCCTTCCTCAGGAAAGGAAAAGGAGATTCCCCCCCCCCCCCCAGAGCATTATCATACAGGAACAGGTCATATTCCTTTTGAGATTCCAAAAGATATCAGGGGAGGCAGTTTGATCAGAGAAAGCAATCCTCACATCAAGCACCCAGGGGAACCTACAGGAAAGATTATCCCAAGAAGCAGCAATTCAAGAAAGAATTCTGAGGGTCAGCGGAGCCCATTTCCAGAGCAGGTAGGGGGTCGCCTGCGTTACTTTTGGGTCCAGTGGGAATCATCAGACAATTGGGTCCAAAAGATTCTGGAAATGGGGTATCCGCTTCCTTTCAAACAGACCCTGATGGCTCACAGATTTCTAATTTCCAAAGTTCCGTCCAACTCCAAGATAAAGAAACTATTGAACCTGGAGATTCAGTCCCTTCTAGAAAAAAGAGGTATTCAATCAGTTCCAACAAATCAGAGTTTTACAGGAATTTATTCCATCTTGTTTATGGTTCCAAAACCGTCAGGTTCATGCAGAACCATCCTGGATCTCAAGAAGGTCAGTTCATATCTGGGAAAAAAGAACATTCAGGATGGAATTCGTATGGTCTGTGATAAGATCAGTACTTCCGGGCAGCTTCCTTTCCAAAGTGGATCTACAGGACGCATGTTATCATGTCCGGATAAAGAGAGAACATCGAAAATACCTAAGGTTTGCTCTGGGAGACCAGCATTTTCAATTCCGAGTAATGCCTTTTGGTCTCTCCACGGCCCCCAGAGTGTTTACAAAAATTCTAGCGGCAGCCTTAGAACCAATAAGGCATAAGGGGGTTTTGGTCATTCCTTATCTGGACGACCTACTGATAGTATCTCAGTCAAAAAGTCAGGCCAGCATAAATACAAAGATGGTAATAAAACATCTTTCAAGGTTAGGTTGGGTAATAAATATGAAAAACAGCCATCTAATTCCAACACAGGATCTGGTCTTTATAGGCATGAGGTTCAACACTCTAACGCCCATCATAACGTTAACAGAGGAAAGGATAAGCAGCATAGTGAAAAATGTAAAGCTATTCAGAAGGAAGAAAAGTCACATAGCCCACATATTTATGCGATGCATGGGAACCATGATATCAGTGATCCAGGTAGTTCCTTGGGCAAGATTCTATGCGAGGCATCTACAGTGCTACTTCCTGAAATATTGGGACAGACATCAACAAACAACTACAGAGAATCAGACTGACGCCAGAAATACGCCAAGACCTGGTATGGTGGACAAACAAAAGAAACCTGAAAAAGGGAACATAACTTGCAGATCCAGTCTGGAATATCATCGCCACAGACACCAGTCCTCTGCGTTGGGGAGCAGTCTGGGCATCCAGAGCAGTTCAGGGGTCATGGTCCATAAAAGAAAGATCATTGCACATAAACATACTAGAACTCAGAGAAATAAGATATGCTTCACTAACATTCTAAGAACATCTAAGAAATTCAGCAGTCTACATCAGATCAGACAACATGACAGCAGTCTTGTGTGTCAAAAACCAAGGAGGTGCAAAAAGTCTGAACAGGGAGCTGGCCCAAATATTCCTATGGGCAGAGAGAAACCTAGTAGCGATCACAGCTTCCCGCATAGCAGGAATACAAAATATACAGGCAGACTACCTAAGCAGAAAAAGGGTGCACCCAGGGGAATGGTCCCTAAACACGGAAGTATTCCAACAGATCACCAGGAGGATGGGAACCCCGGTAATAGGTCTCATGGCAAACTCAGAGAATCACAAGTGTTACAAGTTCTTCTCAAGATGGCAGACAGCCAGAGCATTAGGCCAGGATGCTTTGAAGCATTCCTGGGATTTCTCACTTGCGTACATCTTTCCTCCTATTCCCTTGATCAGGGAGGTCCTGAGGAAGGTGAAACTAGAACAAGCAGAAGTCATAATGATAGCCCCAAGATGGCCAAGACACACCTGGTACTCAGATCTGATCAATATGTCCAGTCAGAAACCTTGGACTCTACCAGAAAGAGGATCTACTGGTACAGGGACCTTTATTACACCCGCACCCCAATTTTTTCCTGCTAACAGCCTGGAGATTGAGCGGCAAACTCTGATTTCCCAAGGAGTCTCAAATAGAGTAGCTGATACCATACTTTTCAGGTAGGAAAAAGTCAACTCTTAAAATCTATGATAGAATCTGGAAAACTTTCAGAATATGGTATATCAAAAACAAGATACTTAAACATCAGGTCAATGCCCCAATAATCCTGGAATTTTTGCAGAATGGATTTGACATGGGGTTAAGCCCAGCCTCTCTGAAAGTCCAAATTTCTGCCATCTCGGCAGTAATGATCAAGCAATGGGCAGAAGAAGCCTTAATAAAAAGATTTGTCAGAGCAATCGAAAGGATTTGTCACAGGATCAGGGAAATTGTTCCTGCATGGGATTTAAATATAGTTTTGACACAACTCATAGATTTATCCCTATATGAACCTATTGAGCAGATATCACTAAGACATTTGACCCGGAAAACTATCTTTTTAACAGCCATAACCTTGGCCAAAAGGGTTAATGAATTACAGTCCCTTTCTTGTCAGGCCCCCTATTTGACGTTTCACCAGGACAAGGTGGTACTTAGAATGAAACCATCCTTTAGAGGCAAGGTAGTTTCAGAGTTCAGTCATAACCAGGAAATCATTCTACCTTCCTTCTGTTCTACCCCAAAAGGATTAAATATTCCACTCTTTAGACCTAGTAAGGTGTCTTTCTACTTATCTGCAGAAAACTGCGGATTTTAGGAAAACAGACACCCTATTCCTGCAATACTTAGGTAAGAGGAAAGGTTTATCTGCATCTAAACAGTCTATTGTCAGAAGTATCAGACAATGCATAATCTCTGCTTACCATGAGGCAAAATTAGATCCACCTCTCAGGGTGAAGGCTCATTCCACAAGAGCAATAGCCACATCATGGGCTACGAAGGCCAATGCTTCTGCTGAAGAATTGTGCAGGGCGACTACCTGGTCCTCTATCTCAACCTTTATTAAACATTATAAGTTGGATGTGGAAGCCTCTGCGGATGCAAAATTTGGAAGAGGAATCCTGCAGGCGGTGATCCCTCAATAACAGGGTAGGATTATTCCACTCTTTTAAGTTATTTGTCCACTTGTCTTGTGAAAATATATTATTTTGCATTGTTATTGAATATGTGGATTTCCCTCCCTCTTGGTTGCTTGGGAAGTTCCCATGTTTAAACGGTGATGGGGAGTACACAGAAGAAATAGAGAAATTTTGCTAACCGATATTTCCTTTTCTTCTGTGTATCTCCACATCACACCCACCCTTAATCGTACTATATTTTTGTATTTTTCAGCTCGGACAAAGGTATAGCTGGCGAGGGTTGGGGGACTGTCCTATTTAAATTAATTTGATGGTCCTACCAGCTGGAGGAAGGAAATAAATCCCCATGTTTAAGCGGTGACGTGGAGATACACAGAAGAAAGGGAAATATCGGTTAGTAAAATTTCTCTATATTACCGATCTACCAGAGGAGGATACAAGACGGAAGATTCCGGAAGAGGTCAATCTAAAAAGGAATTCTGAGGGTCAGCGGGCTCTGTCTCCAGGGGTGATAGGAGGTCGTCTGCAACATTTTATCCAGCCCTGGTGAGCAGTTTCAAATCCAGACAGATGGGTGCTGCAGAACCTGGAGACGAGGTATCTGCTGGACTTCAGGATAATAACGAAGAAGAATATGTTCAGATAATCAAGACTACCGCTGCATTCCAACAAAAAACTTGTAATGAAACAAGCCATAAATACTCTAATCCAGAACGAAGTAGTGGAACCTGTTCCAGAAAGTCAGAAATGAACAGGAATCTATTCTGTCATCTTTCAAGTCCCAAAGTCCTCGGGAGGAATCAGGGTTATTCTGGACTTGAAGTCAACTCATTTATCTGCTGCAGAAGATTCAAAATGGAATCAGTAACATCAGTCTTGAGCATGGTGCAGCCAGGAGCTTTTCTCACGACAGTAGACTTGAGGGATGTGTACCATCATATTCCTGTCATTCAGTGTCACAGAAGATTCCTCCGGTTTACCTTTGAGAACCAACATCTGCAATTCAAATCTCTTCCTTTCGTGCTTTCCTCAGCTCCAAAAATATTCAGCAAAACTCTGGCAGTAGCTTTGGAGAAGCTCAGGAAAGAGGGGATCACATTGATTCCTTACCTCGACGACATTCTCACAGTGGCAAATTCGGTCTCTCAAGCATCTCATTCCACAACAAAAGTAGTAAATCATTTACAGGGTCTCGGATGACTCATAAACAAGCAAAAAAGCCAGTTTGTTCCCTCGCATGATTGAATATTCCTAGGAATATGTTTCGATACGAAAAAGGCAACAGACAGTTTAACCTACACCCGTGTAAGGAAGATGGTAAAGCAAGTTTCCCTGTTCAGAAGGTCAAGGATACATACAGAGCAGGATTTTATGCAGCTATTGGCTGGTTTGGCCTCTTCCATTCAAGTTGTTCCTTGGGCAAAATTGCATATGAGGCCTGTTCAGAACTTCTTCCTAAAAAAATGGAACAAGGATGCCTACAACAGATCACAGAAGATTGACCTTCCGCAGCAGATCAGATCATAGTTGCTCTGGTGGATGAGCCCGAGCAATTTAGAGAGATTTTTCACTAAAGGAAATGAAATGGGAAATAGTGCAGATGGACGCCAGCTTGGAAGCCTGGAGGGGGCTGCTGGAGGGAGATATTCAGGCAAGGAACATGGACATCAGAGGAGAAAGCCATGCATATCAACATCTTGGAGCTGAGAGCAGTATTTTACTGTCTGAGAAGCCTAGTGTCTCATCTAAAGGGGAAGCCAGAGCACATCAAATTAGACAACCTGGTAGCTGTCATGTATATCAGAAACCAGGGGGGCACTCGAAGCAGGCTAATGAACAAAGAGGTGGAAAGGCTTCTAAAATGGGCTGAAAAAAACTGGTAGCAGTAAAAGCATCTCATGTACCAGGAAAGCAGAACTCTCAGGCAGATTTCCTGAGCAGAAATCGATTAGATCAAGGGGAATGGTCTCTGGACTGAGAGGTATTTCAGCAGATAATCCAGAGATGGGGATCCCCGACAGTGGATCTCATGGCGTCAAATCACAACAAAAAATGTGGAAAGTTTTTTTTTCTCCAGAACATACTATCCTCTACCTCTGGGGCAGGATGCAATGAGTTTCCGTTGGAATTTCAGCATGGCCTATGTCTTCCCTGCAGTATCTATGATACCGAAAGTGCTAAGAAAGGTAAGAATCAAACATTATCATGATAGCTCTTTATTGGCCAAGGAGGATCTGGTTCTCGGATCTGGTGAACTTGTCTGTGGATCATCATTTGCCTCTTCCAGTAAGGAGAGATCCTCTCCTCCAAGGTCCATTAGAACATCCGAATCCAGGGTTTTGGATAGGGGTGCACCGAAATGAAAATTTTGAACCGAAGCGTCAGGATGCACTTGGCCGAAAACCGAAACCGAAAATGACTTTAATGCATATTTTAAAACCGTAACCCTGACTTTTAAAAAGTTTTCATAAACTTAGCCTGTTATATTATGTTTTTGTTTGTAAAAAGGAAAAAAAATATTTTGGCCAGGGTTGGGCAAACATAAGAATCTCATTTCTGGTAGTGGAGAAATGAGATTCTTATGACTGCCCATTAATGGCCAAGATGTTTCTATTTTACAAACAAAAACAAATTTTAAAAGATAATTTTGTCAAAACTGGTTCAAAGTCAGAGATAGGGTTTTAAAATATGCATTATGAATGTATTTAAACCTTGACTTTGAAAAAGGTTTTTATAAAATTATCCTTTTACATCTAGTGTGGCTTTTTATTATTATTATTAATTTTTTCTATAGCTTTTAGTTCTTCTAAACATTTTTGGTATTTTGGATGTGTATTACCAATACCTCTTCTATGGTCCAGCAGAGGAATGCAGGCTGGGCATCAACAGCAGCCACTCAGGGTCTCCTGTCACTCTCGGCACGGAAAATGTCCAAAAGCAGCAGCAGGGGAGCACTGTGGTAACAGCTTACCACCTAGCTGTTTTTTTTTGTGTCTGTTGATTTTAAGCAGCCCGCGCTAGCTACGTTGTGACGTAGCGCGGCTGCTCAGTACTAGGATTACTAGGGCTGCAGCTAACGATTATTTTGATAATCGATTAGTTGGCCGATTATTTTTTCGACTAATCGGATAAAAAAAACAATATGCTAATTTTTCATTATTTAATGAACAAACTGAGTGTTAAAAACAAACAGCAGAATAAAAAACTTTACACAGTTAACATGCATCATTGTTATTATTTTACTATGGGGTCTATGCACCTCTCTTTCTCCCCCTTGTACTTCTTTGTCCCCCCATGTACTTCTTTCTCCTCCCTTGTGCCTCTCTTTCTCCCCCCTTGTACTTCTTTCTACCCCTTGTGCCTCTCTTTCTCCCCCATGTACTTCTTTCTCCCCCATGTGCCTCTTTCTCCCCCATGTACTTCTTTCTACCCCTTGTGCCTCTCTTTCTCCCCCATGTACTTCTTTCTCCCCCATGTACTTTTCTCCCCCATGTGCCTCTTTCTCCCCCTTGTACCTCTTTCTCCCCCATGTACTTCTTTCTCCCCCATGTACTTCTTTCTCCCCCATGTACTTCTTTCTCCCCCATGTGCCTCTTTCTCCCCCATGTGCCTCTTTCTCCCCCATGTACTTCTCCCCCATGTACTTCTTTCTCCCCCATGTACTTCTTTCTCCCCCATGTGCCTCTTTCTCCCCCATGTGCCTCTTTCTCCCCCTTGTACTTCTTTCTACCCCTTGTGCCTCTTTCTCCCCCATGTACTTCTTTCTACCCCTTGTGCCTCTCTTTCTCCCCCATGTACTTCTTTCTCCCCCATGTGCCTCTTTCTCCCCCTTGTACTTCTTTCTCCCCCATGTGCCTCTTTCTCCCCCATGTATTTTTCTCCCCCATGTACTTCTTTCTCCCCCATGTACTTCTTTCTCCCCCATGTGCCTCTTTCTCCCCCTTGTACTTCTTTCTACCCCTTGTGCCTCTTTCTCCCCCATGTACTTCTTTCTACCCCTTGTGCCTCTCTTTCTCCCCCATGTACTTCTTTCTACCCCTTGTGCCTCACTTTCTCCCCCTTGTGCCTCACTTTCTCCCCCATGTACTTCTTTATGCCTCACTTTCTCCTCCTTGTGCCTCTCTTTCTCCCCCTTGTGCCTCTTTCTCCCCCATGTACTTCTTTCTACCCCTTGTGCCTCTCTTTCTCCCCATGTACTTCTTTCTCCCCCATGTGCCTCTTTCTCCCCCATGTACTTCTTTCTCCCCCATGTGCCTCTTTCTCCCCCATGTACTTCTTTCTCCCCCATGTGCCTCTTTCTCCCCCTTGTACTTCTTTCTACCCCTTGTGCCTCTTTCTCCCCCATGTACTTCTTTCTACCCCTTGTGCCTCTCTTTCTCCCCCATGTACTTCTTTCTACCCCTTGTGCCTCTCTTTCTCCCCCTTGTGCCTCTCTTTCTCCCCCTTGTGCCTCACTTTCTCCCCCATGTACTTCTTTATGCCTCTCTTTCTCCTCCTTGTGCCTCTTTCTCCCCCATGTACTTCTTTCTCCCCCATGTGCCTCTTTCTCCCCCTTGTACTTCTTTCTCACCCATGTATTTCTTTCTCCCCCATGTACTTCTTTCTCCCCCATGTGCCTCTTTCTCCCCCTTGTACTTCTTTCTACCCCTTGTGCCTCTTTCTCCCCCATGTACTTCTTTCTACCCCTTGTGCCTCTCTTTCTCCCCCATGTACTTCTTTCTACCCCTTGTGCCTCTCTTTCCCCCCCTTGTGCCTCACTTTCTCCCCCATGTACTTCTTTATGCCTCACTTTCTCCTCCTTGTGCCTCTCTTTCTCCCCCTTGTGCCTCTTTCTCCCCCATGTACTTCTTTCTACCCCTTGTGCCTCTCTTTCTCCCCCATGTACTTCTTTCTCCCCCATGTACTTCTTTCTCCCCCATGTGCCTCTTTCTCCCCCATGTACTTCTTTCTCCCCCATGTACTTCTTTCTCCCCCATGTGCCTCTTTCTCCCCCTTGTACTTCTTTCTACCCCTTGTGCCTCTTTCTCCCCCATGTACTTCTTTCTACCCCTTGTGCCTCTCTTTCTCCCCCATGTACTTCTTTCTCCCCCATGTGCCTCTTTCTCCCCCTTGTACTTCTTTCTACCCCTTGTGCCTCTTTCTCCCCCATGTACTTCTTTCTACCCCTTGTGCCTCTCTTTCTCCCCCATGTACTTCTTTCTACCCCTTGTGCCTCTCTTTCTCCCCCTTGTGCCTCTCTTTCTCCCCCTTGTGCCTCACTTTCTCCCCCTTGTGCCTCTCTTTCTCCCCCTTGTGCCTCTCTTTCTCCCCCTTGTGCCTCTCTTTCTCCCCCATGTACTTCTTTATGCCTCTCTTTCTCCCCCTTGTGCCTCTTTCTCCCCCATGTACTTCTTTCTACCCCTTGTGCCTCTCTTTCTCCCCCATGTACTTCTTTCTACCCCTTGTGCCTCTCTTTCTCCCCCATGTACTTCTTTCTCCCCCTTGTGCCTCTCTTTCTCCCCCTTGTGCCTCTTTCTCCCCCATGTACTTCTTTCTACCCCTTGTGCCTCTCTTTCTCCCCCATGTACCTCTTTCTCCCCCATGTGCCTCTTTCTCCCCCATGTGCCTCTTTCTCCCCCATGTACTTCTTTCTCCCCCATGTACTTCTTTCTCCCCCATGTGCCTCTTTCTCCCCCTTGTACTTCTTTCTACCCCTTGTGCCTCTTTCTCCCCCATGTACTTCTTTCTACCCCTTGTGCCTCTCTTTCTCCCCCATGTACTTCTTTCTACCCCTTGTGCCTCTCTTTCTCCCCCTTGTGCCTCACTTTCTCCCCCATGTACTTCTTTATGCCTCACTTTCTCCTCCTTGTGCCTCTCTTTCTCCCCCTTGTGCCTCTTTCTCCCCCATGTACTTCTTTCTACCCCTTGTGCCTCTCTTTCTCCCCCATGTACTTCTTTCTCCCCCTTGTACCTCTTTCTCCCCCTTGTACCTCTTTCTCCCCCATGTGCCTCTTTCTCCCCCATGTGCCTCTTTCTCCCCCATGTACTTCTTTCTCCCCCATGTGCCTCTTTCTCCCCCTTGTACTTCTTTCTACCCCTTGTGCCTCTTTCTCCCCCATGTACTTCTTTCTACCCCTTGTGCCTCTCTTTCTCCCCCATGTACTTCTTTCTACCCCTTGTGCCTCTCTTTCTCCCCCTTGTGCCTCACTTTCTCCCCCATGTACTTCTTTATGCCTCTCTTTCTCCTCCTTGTGCCTCTCTTTCTCCCCCTTGTGCCTCTTTCTCCCCCATTTACTTTTCTCTCCCTTGTGCCTCACTTTCTCCCACTTGTGCATCTCTTTCTCCCCTATGTACTTTCTCCCCCTTTGTACCTCTCTTTCTCCCCTTTGTACCTCTCTTTCTCACGGTCCCCTGCGGCTGGCTGGCTCTGAGTTCCCTCCTGTCTGCCCGCATCATCACTCGCCCCTGCGGGCCGTGATGACATACATACAGATAAGAGGGCAGAGGCACCGGAAGAGAAGCGCTTGCTGCCGGACAGTAACGATCAGTCTGCTGGCAGCAAGCGCTTCTCTTCCGGTGCCTCTGCCCTCTTCTCTGTCTGTATGTCATCACGGCCCGCAGGGGCGCGTGATGATGCGGGCTGACAACATCTAATCCAGTGCCAAGGATTTTCGGCCATTTTTTTTTATTTCGGCTTTTTGCCGAAAAGGCCATTTTCGGCCGAAACATTTCGGCCACCGAAATTTCGGTGCACCCCTAGTTTTGGAAACTAACAGCATGGAGACTGAGAGGACATCCTTAATGCTTCAAGGTTTGTCAGATCCTGTTACAGACACAATTATACAAGGTAGAAAATCATCTTCCTCTAAAGTGTACGATAGAATTTGGAAAATCTTCTGAAACTGGTGTCAGCAAGAACATTTATCCAGAAGTTCTATTGGAGCACCCCAGGTTCTTAATTTTCTACATAAAGGATTCCAACTGGTATTAAGTCCAGCCTCTATAAAAAAAAAAAAAGTTCAGTTATCTTATATCTCAGCTATCCTAGCGGAACAGTTCGCAGATCAAATATTGGTCAGAAAATATTTAAAGGTCATTACAAAAGTTAGGCCTAGAAATAAAGATCTGATGGCCCCACGGGACCTAAATTCGGTTCTTAATCAATTATCTGCATCCCCAGATTTTGAGCCTCTTCTAGAGGTATCACTAAAGAATCTCACTCTAAAAGTAGTTTTCCTAAGTGCCATTGCCTCAGCTAGGAGGGTAAGTGTGCTACAGGCCTTATCTTCCATCTCCCCTTATTTGATTCTGCATCAAGATAAGGTAGTACTTAGAACTAACTCTAATTTCAGATCGAAAATGGTATCCTCATTTCATCTTAATCAAGATATAGTTCTGCCCTCCTTTTATCAGCATCCTGAGACAAAGGAGGAGAAATTGTTACACAATTTGGATCTTGTTTGTTGTATTTCTGTTTACCTACAGAGAACAAAACAATTCAGAAAATCAGTTTGTTTGTTAATTTTCACTGTCGTCCAATACAGGTTACTGGTACAATGGGAGGCGTAAGTCCCCTTTAAGTAGGCAGGAACATTCTCTAAATGTATGCAGGGGGGTGGAGCCTCCCTTCCCTCTTAATGTGACTCATCCAGTCCAGCCCACAGAATTGTTTGTTCCTGTGTAAGACACACAGGTGGAGAACATCACTCAATCAAGTTTAGTTTCTTTTTTATTTTCTGTCAAATATGGAATACCACCATTAGGCGGGTTACCAGGACTGACAATGCCCTCTCCAAAGTGGCTAGTTTCAGTAGCCAGAGCATTTTGGTGGACCTTAAGCTCTGAAGAGGGAATAATCTTGATTTCAAGTAACTTACCTGGGGATTCCTCTCTGAGGTACTCCTCTTTCACTGGTGACCTGTAGACAGAAGATCTGCAGGAAAAGGTGAGCCACCCTTTGAGTGCTGAAGGTCCACTTGTCCCACAGTGTCCCTTAACTGGGTTTGTATTTGGGAGTTCTCATTGCGCACTCCAGCACTCATTGGGTGTTTATGTGTGTGTGTGTATATATATATATATATATATATAAGTATACATAAGTGTATGTCTGTGGTTTTGGAGCAGTTTATATGGTATATTAACCCTTTCTCTGCTGGTTTGACTAGTTTTATGGGGTTTTGGGACACTTCCTTTATAGGGTAGTGTTTTATTATGATGTACATGTGTTTACTATGTATTTTAACCTTTTTCCCTTTGGGGGTTACTTTTATTAAAAATTATGTACTGCGCCTTTATGGCGCGCTTTACCGCACAGACGCCATTGCTCCTTTACTTTCAATGGGCTTACACTGTTTGGGACGTATCTCTGGAACCGCTTCACACAGCAACTTCAGAGAAGGCTCATGTTTCTTGTCTACCCTTGCTCTATCATCCGGTTTATAGTTCAAGTGTGTTGGGGGGCTTGGGGGGCTTCGGGCACTGTTTTGGGGTACTTTTTGGGACAAACTACATTTCCCATGAGCGCTCGATTTGCGCCTAATTTCTGATTGGCTCCCGTCGCGGCAGCCATTTTGGGCACTTTTCTCAATCAGTATCCTATACAGCGCTTGGACAATCCTTTGCTCCTCTGCAGATTGACCCTTCGCCTGCCAGAACAGTCTATATTTAGCGTTTCTGGGGTGAAATATCAATCTTACACACTACAATTGGGTGATTCATTGTACAGTTGGTTATTTTGACAATGTATGAATGTCTGTACCGCTGGAGCTAGGGACTAGACCTATGACTAAGGAAGCTGGGGTTCAGTATACCTCATTGTGCACTGCTCTTCCTGTCACACAGGGCTACCTAGAGTGTTCTCTGGTCATTTCTTCCCAGCAGGCTGGAGATCCTGGCAGCAACCCAGGGCCTTCCAGCCATGTTACTGAGCCAGTTTGGGTGCAAGAGTTTAAGGCTGCAACTGGGTCTTCTTTACAGCTCTTTGCATCCCAGATTCAGTGGGCATTTCAGTTGAGACAGACCCCCTCGATTATCAGATCCTCCCTGCCTCAACCTCAGGGAGCACCTGATTAGATTCTTCTGAGGAAGAATTGTTGCTAGTTTGGAATGTTGAGGATTGGTGCTCCTTTGGAATCTTTCAGGTCTCTTAAGGGACCCATTTGTAGCTGATTCTGAACCCTCTACTGAGGGCCTGATCAGGGCTGTATTACCCACTCTCAACATTCCATCGGTTTAGGAGGTTCACTCTGTTCCCTTTGATGTTTTTCAGGTGCCTGTAAAGCCCCTTACTAATTTTCCTCCTAACCCAACTCTTGAACATGGACCAGACAAGTCCTCTTCAGTGTCTAGAATATTTGCTAAACCTTTTCCCTGTTCTCAAACAGAAATGGCTACATGGGTTCATTCCCTTAACGTGGACACACCCATATCTAGACTGTCTCAACTTACTGTCTGCATGTTTCTGACTCTGCAAGATTGGACTGACAGGTAACTGAGGTTCCCCTCCGGGTCGTTTTCGCTTCCTTTGCTGTAGCATGGGTTGACCGGACTGTTGCAGTCTGGACTGTGCAAGCCACTGGAGGTCTGTCAGAATACGCTTACTTCGGAGTCATTGTGTCTCCATGCTATTGTCTTTTTAGATCAACGCTATTTTTCTGCTCCTGCCCTTGATGCCGGGCAAGGGCCCCCACTACTTCTGTGGTGGTTTGGCGTGCACTTTGACTTGAAATTGATCTGCTCTCATTGTTTCCAGGAAAGTTTTCCTTTCTTTGCCTTTTGAGGGTACTTCCTTGTTTGGTTCCGAACTAAGGAACTGATTAAAGGGCTTTAGGGGTTAGTGCCTCTTTTACCCTTGGTTTCAAACAAATAAATTAATATAAGGGTTGCCGTTTACGTGTAACCGGTCTTTTAGTTCCTTTTCTCTCAGTCACGTTCAACGAACCAGATGGTTCTATCTGTTCCGTGTTCCTCCCAGAACATGAGGCAATTGCGGCCCTAGGCTGTTTACAAGCCCAGGATTTCGTGACTGCTTCGGAATGTCTTTCGACACCGTGGGATGATTCAGTGTCGGACTTGTGAGCTTTTCTGGTGGTGTCTGAGGGATACTTGATCCCTTTTCCCTCCCACCTTTTCGCCTTTATCTTCTCGTTCTACTCAGGTAAACGAGAGTAGCCGTCTATTTGAAGACGCTTTTCCGGTTCTCTTGACAAGGATGTCCTGGAATAGGTCCCCCCTGCGGTCAGATGTTCAGGATTCTATTCAAGCCTCTTTGTGGTGACCAACAACAATTAATAAATAAACAGAAGGGTTGTCAGATGTCGCCTCATTTTGGATCTGAAAGATCTTAATTCCTTTGTAGTGCAGTCTCCTTATCGTCAGGAGTACCTGCTCACAGTATTCGCTGCGGGGGAGTTTCTAGCTCCTCTGGACATTAGGATGCGTTTTGCACTTCCCAGTCCTTCTAGAGAGCAGGCAGTATTTGGGTTTGCCTGCGCCAGAGGTCATTTTCAGTTTCGGCCTTCCATTGGTCTGTCATCAGCCCCAGGTTTTCGACGGGGCTGGGGGTCTTGATATCCGTCCTCTGTTAGAACGGCATCACGCCTCTTCTTCACGGACCACTTGCCTTACGCAAGCATCAGCTGTGGGCCTTCTTCTTCTATCAGCAGGTCCAGGCCTGTATTCTGTTCCTTCTTTTCATGGTTGGATTGTGAAATAGGGTTAGTCAGACCCTGTTCCGTTTCACCTCCTGGGTCTTCTGTTCGATCTTGGAGGTCTGTGGTTTTTCTACCGGACTAGGTAACCATCAACTTACTCGAAGGATCCCTATGATTCCTATCCCGCGATCGGATACTGGCCTTGAGGTTATTTCTCTGGTGGGGTGGTTCATCTCCATGATTGCGGCGGTTCCATTTGCCATGGTACACGCCAGGGAACCTCGAGGTTTGTGACATGGAGGTTCGACCAGATCTTCTGAAGCTAACGCTCTCTCTCCCTTCTCAGGTCGAGTTGAGCTTGGAGTAGGTAGTTGAGCCTTTTCCATTTCCTACTGGGTAGATCTTTCTACTTCCCTCTGGACCGAGGTCTTATTGGATGCCAGTCTCCTGGACTGGGGAACTGTTCTGGGTCGTTTTAGCGCCCAGGGAAAGTGGTTCATGAAGGAGTTCCTTCTTCCCATTTTCGTGTGCTTCATCTGGTGGACGAGTCCAACAATGCCACGGCAGTGGCTTATTTCATCAGTCAGGGAGGGACACAAAGTCTTTCCACTTGGTTAAAGGTCTAGGACATTCTGTCCTAGGCAGAGGTTCTTGTTCCTGTCATTCTGCAGTGCTCATTCCAGGAGTGGACACTGTCTTGACAGACTTCCTCAGTCGTCACGCAGTCGACATTGGAACGTGGACCTGCATTAGGATGTGTTTCGTCTCCTAATTTGAGATGGGGAATTCCCCAGTGGATCTGCTGGCTATGGGATGCAACAGGAAGGTTACGCCGTTTTGCTCTCTGTTGAGAGACTCCTTAATTCTGTTGCTGATGCAATGTCCTTCCTTGGACGTCCTTTCTGGCCATCTTTCTTTCTCTCCCTATGTTAATATGGGTGTTACGGACATTGTAATTGTATGTTGTCCGATGTTTTCGATTGTTCTGGATTGACATTGTCAACCTTGGTATCTGGGGGTTTGACCCTATCCGTGGTGGAGTCATTTTGGCTCTCCTCTCGTCCAGCTCTTCTGCTTCTACAGGGTTCTCTGTGGATGACTCTGTTCTTCGGCTCACATTGTTGGCCTATATGTTGAATCCTTGATTTTGGGATGACAGGGATTTTCTCCTGCTGTGGCGGCTACTATGCTGCGCGCTTCTCAGCCCGTTTCTTTCAAGATCTATCACTGAGTCTGGTCAACCTTGTGTCCTGGTGTGCTGACAGGGATCTGTCTCATGCTTTTCCTCTTCCTACTGTCCTGGCCTTTTTGCAGGACGGTCTCGATACGGAGCTCAGTCTGAGTTCTCTGAAAGTCCAGACTTTGGTGCTCTCTGTCTTTTTCCAGGAGCGTTTGCTGTTTTTCCTGATCTTAGGATTCTTTTCCACGGTGTGGCTTATGGTCGTCCTGCCTTTAGGAGTCCAGCTCCTGCGTAGGACCTTATTTGGTTTCAGCGCCCCCCTTTCAAGTCCTTGGCTACTATTCCTTTACACTTTTGTCTTGGAAGATGGTCTTCCTTCTGGCTATTGTTTCAGTTCGCCGGGTGGTGGAATTCCAAGCTCTGTCTTGTGAACCACCTTATCTAGTGTTCCACAAGGATTAAGCCGTGCTTCGTATTTATACGGAGTTATTGCCTAAGGTGGTCTCGAGTTTCACATCACTCAGGATTTGTGGTGCCCTCTCTCTGCCCTAATCCTTCCTTTGACACGGAGTGGAATCTCTGCTTGTTGAATGTTGTGCGTTGTCTTAAGTTTTATGTTCATCGCACTGAGTCCATTAGGAAGCCTGACGCTCTGTTCGTCATTCCTGAGGGTCCTAGGGCAGGGGGACGGGCATCCAGGGTAATCATTGCATCCTGGATAGGTCTACTATTCGTAAGGTTACGAATTGAGGAATAAGTGTTCCCTTTCGGGTTACTGCTCTTTCTACTAGGTCACTTGGGGCCTCTTGGGCCTACATGAATCCAGCACGTGCTGGACAGCTGTGCCGGGCGGCCACTTGGGTTTCTGTACACACCTTTTCGGAGCACTACCGTGCGGATGTGCTGGCCTATGCTGATGCCAGCTTTGGGAGGAAGGTCTTGGAGGCAGTTTTGCCTGTCTAGGGTCTTCTTCTTCTGTAGTTCTCAGTGCTTCCTTACTGTTGAGCTCTGTGGGCTCTAGTTCAGTATGCTGTGTAACAGTTTCTGGGGTCTGTTTTACCCCTAGTTGGTGTCCGTTGACACTTCCGTGTTGTTGGGACCTCTGACCGTTAGGTTCATGGTGGTCCTGGTGTCTCTGGGGGCCTTGCGCCTGGTCCTTGCCTTCTTCCCGCCTCTGGGAAAGCTCAATGTTTGTACATCCCATTGTACCAGTAACCTGTATTGGATGACAATGAAAATAGGATTTTAGTCTTACCTGTTAAATCCTTTTCACTTAGTCCATACGGGTTACTGGTCTCCCACCCTGTCAAGAGACCATGCTCGGCTCTCCTGTGGCATTCTGTGGGAGTCCTTTGGGGCATGCTCACAGGAGTCTTCTTTCCTTCTTCTATCTAGTCTACTTCGTTCTCAAACAATTCTGGGGGCTGGACTGGATGAGTCACATTAAGAGGGAAGGGAGGCTCCACCCCCCTGCATACATTTAGAGAATGTTCCTGCCTACTTAAAGGGGACTTACGCCTCCCATTGTACCAGTAACCTGTATGGACTAAGTGAAAAGGATTTAACAGGTAAGACTAAAATCCTATTTTCATGGCAAATTCAAAGGAACAGCAGCTTCCAAGGCATCTATCTCCAGATGGATTAGAGATTGTATTAAGATCTCGTACCAGGGAGCAGGGTTAGTCCCTCCGAAAACTATTAAAGCCCACTCGACTAGAGCAGTCTCTACATCATGAGCATCAAAAGCAGCTGTTTCAGCAGAAGATATATGCAAGGTAGCAACATGGTCCTCACTATCTACATTTATAAGACCTTATCAAGTTGATGTGCAAGCCTCAGAAGATGCTAGCTTTGGCAGACAGGTCCTTCAGGCAGGATCCCAGCCTAAGGGGTAAGATGTGTTTGTTCATAACTTTTAGTATCCTCATTATGTATTGTTCTTTCATGATGGGTATCGTTTGTATATTCTCTCCCTAAGGGGAGATTAGTGGGCAGGGTGTGCCGTGGAGGGACACAGAAGAAAAGGAAATATCAAAGGAAAATTTCAGCCTTTCTTCTGTGTCCCTCCATGGCACGCCCTGCCCTCTAATCTCTTTGTTTTCTTGTAGCTCTGACAAAAGTTGACTGCTGGAGGTTGGGCGGGGAGGCCTTTTTAACTTTGAGAGGATTGGTCCTACGCCAGCTGGGAGGAGGGACAAGCCCACATTTTTTGTGCCCTGGAGAGGGACACAGAAGAAAAGGAAATATCAAAGGTAAATTTCAGCCTTTTTGTTCCTTTCAGACACATTCGGCGAAACAGACTGTTACCTCAGCTCCGCGTACCTCCTCCAAGCCCAAACAGCAATGGAAGCCCAAGGTCTCTTCCAAGCCCAAGTCTTCCAAGCCTTCTTCGGCATGACTCACAGAACCTGGGTCCCCACTCTGCTGTGTGTGGTCGTCTGCGTTACTACCACAGCATCTGGGAGGATTCAGTGGTGGACCCGTGGGTTTTACAAGTGGTGACAGAAGGGTACAGGATCCCTTTTGTCTATCTTCCTCCCTTTCGCTTCTTTCCTTCTCATACGCCTCAGGGCGCCGAGAAACACCAGCTGTTCAGCAGCGCTATTCAGGCTCTTCTGGACGAGGATGTTCTAGAGCCGGTTCCAGTTCAGGACAGAGGTATGGGATTTTACTCAAACCTCTTTGTGGTCTCCAAGAAGGACAGCGGTTATCTACCATTTTGGATTTGGAGGATCTCAATTCCTTTGTGATCAGGACTCATTATCACCAGGAGTCTCTATGGACAGTGATTGCTGCTATGTCCTTGGGGGAATTCCTTGCATCTCTGGATCTTCAGGACGTGTATTTACACATCGCCATTCATCCAGAGAGCCGACAGTATCTCTGATTTGCCTGCGACCGAGGGCATTTTCAGTTTTCAGCTCTTCCCTTTGGTCTGACTACTGCTCCAAGTTTTCAACTGTGTCCTGGGAGCCTTAGCATCCGTCCTCCATCGGGATGGCATCAGAGTTACTACATACGTGGACGACCTGCTTCTGAAAGCCTCCTCTGCGGAACTTCTTCATCAGTAGGTTCAGCTATGCATTCATGCTCTTACCCATCATGGGTCGATCATCAACATGGACAAGTCAGATCTTGTCCCATCCCAGTGTCTGGTCTTTCTGGGCCTTCTCTTCGACACTCAGAGCATGGTGTTTCTCACGGACGAGGTAGCTCACCAGATCGCCCACAGGGTTTCTGCGGTCCTGGCTGAAGATCCAGTTCCAGCCAAGAAGCTGTCCTCTCTAGTGGGGAAATTCATCTTCACCATAGAAGCGGTCCCGTTTGCCATGGCACACACCAGGGAACTCCAGAGGTTTGTGCAAGGGTCAGCCGGACCTTCTGAAGATGTCTGTGTCCCTCTCTCTTCATGTGGAACTGAGTTTGTCCTGGTGGCTCAACCTGCCGAATCTGCTGAAAAGCAAGTCCTTCCTGGTATCCTTCTTGACCACTGTGACGACGGATGCCAGCCTCTCTGGCTGGGGAGCGGTTCAGGGTCGCCTGAGTGCTCAGGGTCGGTGGTCTTCTGAGGAATCTCTCCTTCCCATCAACGTGTTAGAGCTCCGGGCGATATTTCATGCCCTTCTTCATTGGACATCTCAGCTGAAGGAGTGTCCAGTCGGGGTACAGTCCGACAACGCCACGGCCGTGGCTTACATCAACAGGCAGGGAGGAACAAAAGAAGTCTCTCCGCCTGGTTAGAGGTCAAGGCTATTTTTTCCTGGGCAGAAGAACGCGTTCCTGCCATATCCGCAGTGCACATTCCTGGCGTAGACAACGGAGAGTGGGAACTGCACCCAGAGGTGTTCACCCTCATTGTTCAGAAGTGGGGTCTTCCTTAGATCGACCTGATGACGACAAGACACAACAGGAAGGTTCTATCACGGTGCCCGTGTTATTGCTGGCGACATTATTACTATGCTTCTTCCTGTGTCAGTCTTATTGGCTACATGGTGTTGCTCCACCCAGTCAATACCTTTATATAATGAGCCCTGTCACTTTTGCTGGGCCCTTTCGTGGTGTTTCCGTTGCCAGCACTTGTTCCTGAATTTCATGTGTTTCCTGTGTATGACCCGGACTGCCTGACTACTCTGCCTGAATCGTTCCTGCTCTGTGTACCAACCCGGATTGGCTGACATCCCTGCTCTGTTTACTGACCCAGCCTGGCTGACATACCTGCTCTGTTTACCGACCCGGCCTGGCTGACGTTCCTGCTCTGTTTACCGACCCAGGCTGGCTGACGTTCCTGCTCTGTGTACCGACACAGACTTGTTGAGGTTCCTGCTCTGTGTACCGACCCGGCCTTGTCTGTACCCATCCGGTATCTGGTTGTGGGCTATACAGCAGTTTCTCTCTCTGTCCACGGACAAATCCTCTGTTGCCTCCGTTGCTGCTCAGGCAGCCAGTTGCTGTAACCCGAGCAGTATTGTGCATTGTGATCTCATCCGGTGTCGCGTGTCCTGCTGTAGCACCACGGTACCTATACTACCCTAGTTGAGGTTGGTCTCCTGGGCGCCTCACGCTTTCTCCATCTGGTACTCGATTCTAGGTCTGAGCGTTCGTTAACCCCTTGTGGGTTGGTGCCTGGCACATTGGGTACAGCTTTAGCAGTCACTGATTGGCGTTACTCCATACCTCCGTGGCAGTCCTCCTCTGGCAGCTCCGGTAGTCTGTCGTTGTCCAGGTGCTTCGTTGCGGTTCCTGCCTTGGTCACCATTGTGTCACTCTCTGCGTAGAGAGTATATTAAGGGCAATTGCGCTATTAGGGCCTACTCGTTCTCCCGGCCGAATAGTAATTATTATCTGTATCATTTGGACTCGCACGAATTGTGTCTGACCTGTGTCAGTATAGTATTGTACACATATACTGGATATGTGTGGGTACTGATAACTGAAACCTGTCCTGTGTTAGTATAGTATTGTATTGTATATATAAATTCTGGACCTGTGTGTGTATTTTGTACTACTACCTGTCCTGTGTCAGTAATATACTGTTGCATACATACTGGACACGCAAGGGTTATTCACTTACGGTTTTCTTTAATGAAATTGCATTTTACCCAAACCTTCCATGTCTGAGTGTCAATAAACCATTACAGGTTCCGAGGTTCTGCTCTTGGTGGAGAGACCCTCTAGCTCTGGCGGTGGATGCAGTGTCCATTCCTTGGTTATTTCCTCTGGCCTACATCTTTCCTCCCCTCCCAAAGTTGCACAGGTTGTTATGGAAATTGCGACTGGAACGCTATCCAGTCATTCTGATTGCTCAGTACTGGCCTTGCCAAGCTTGGTTTCTGGAGCTCCTGGCTCTGTCAGTGGTGGAGCCATTCCGGCTCCCTTCCCATCCGGATCTTCTTTTACAGGGTTACCTGTGGAAGGAGGATGTTCATCAGCTAGCTTTGACGGCTTGGAAATTGAATCCTCAATATTGAAGACGAAAGGGTTTTCTTCTGTTGTGGTGTCTGCTATGCTCAGTGCCTGCAAACATGTTTCTTCCAAGATCTACCATCGTGTCTGGTCGACTTTTCTGTCCTGGTGTGCTGATAAGGACCTGTCTCAGGAGTTTGATATGCCTACGGTCCTGGCCTTCTTGCAGGACGGTGCAGATAAGGGCCTCAGTTTGAGTTCCCTTATGGTTCAGATGTCTGCCCTCTCTGTTTTCTTTCAGAGGTGCTTTGCCATCCTTCCTGATGTCAAGGTTTTCTTCCAGGGCGTTGCTCATACTCATCCTGCCTTCAAGAATCCCGCTACTCTGTGGGATCTTAACTTGGTTTTGGGCATTCTTCAGCTCCCTCCATTTGAATCCTTGGCTACTATTCCTCAACGCCTGCTGGCATGGAAAATGGCATTTCTCCTGGCAATTGTGTCTGTTCGCCGTGTCCCGGAGTTACATAATCTGTCCTGTAAGCCACCCTATTTGGTGTTTCACAAGGACAAGGTGGTGCTTCGCACTTCTCAGGAGATTCTCCCGAAGGTGGTTTCAACATCAGTCAGGAGATTGTGGTGCCTTCTGCCCTGAGCCCACCTCTGATAAGGAAAGGGATCTCCACTTGTTAGATGTGGTGCATTGTCTCAAGTTTTATGCGCATTGCACTGAGTCTGTCAAGCAATCTGATGCACTGTTCATCATTACTGAGGGTCCCAGGGCAGGAAGACCTGCATCCAAAGTGACTTGCTTATTGGATCAAGTCCACTATTCATAAGGCTTACGAGCCGAGAAGAAGCCTGTCCCCTTTCGGGTTACGGCTCATTCTACAAGATCTATTGGGGCTTCTTGGGCTTACAAGAATCAGGCCTCCACTGATCAGTTGTACAAGGCTGCCACTTGGTTGTCTGTGCACGCCTTTCCGAAGCACTACTATGATGTGCTGGCATTGACTGACACCAACTTTGGGAGGAAAATCCTGGAGGCAGTCTTGCTTGTCTAGGATTTTCATCGGTTCTTGGTGCTTCCTTCACTTTGAGCCCCGTTGGCTGTAGTTCAGTGTGCTGTGTAACAGTTGGGATGTTGCTACCTCTGTTCAATGTCTGTTGACACTTCAGTGTTGTTGGGCTATCTCTGATCTGATGGTTCATATCTGCTATGGTGACTTTGGTGTCCTTGCCTTACTTCTTTCTGGGAAACTCAGTGGTTGGACATCCCAAAGTTACCAGTAACCTGTATTGGACGACAGAGAAAAGAGGATTTTAGTCTTACCTGTTAAATCCTTTACAGGTTACTGGTCTCCCACCCTGTCAAAGGACCATTCTTGGCTCTCCTATGGCAGACCGTGGGGGTAGTTTGGGGTCATGCTCACAGGTGTCTTCTTTCCTTCTACTATCTAGTCAATAGTTAGTGTCTCAAATCTTTCTGGATCTGGTTGGCTAGCTGCAGCCAAGGAGGGAAGGTAGGCTGCACCCCCTGCATACAGTTCTAGAATTGTTCCTGCCTACAATAAAGGGGCAGATAGCCTATCCAAAGTTACCAGTAACCTGTATGGACTAAGAGAAAAGGATTTAACAGGTAAGACTAAAATACGCTTTTATCCTCTCTCTCATTGGTCTCGTAGTCTTACCTATGTATTGAATCTTACACTGACAACAAGAAAAAAGATAAATGTCATTTTTACTGGAGCAGTTAATATATGAACGCATTTTATACATTTTACCTATTTTTTCTGAATGAAACTCCTGAAATGTTAATAGGGGAACAAAGGGCACATCTCATGCTTCCACACTTAAACATACCTACAGTAGTTAACCAACATTTATTGGCATTGTTTCTCCCACCAAACAAGCTGGGGGAGACCCAACTACCTATTGTTGGTACTTTTTTTGGTACAAATCTTATTCCTCTAGAAACCACATCCTGTAGCTTATCATCTTCATTAACCATTGGAATATATTTAGAAATAATCTGTTTGATATTAAAACAACTCCACTATAGTCAGTAGAAAATGTGACGCTATCATCTCTTTTTGACACAGTCTCTGAAACTCTGGTCGGTTTATCATCCAGAAGATCAGGGGCTAGATTCTATTACAAGTGATATATGTTAACACCCGTTTTATCAGATATTTTCGTATTGAAGTCTATGGGGAGAACTGGAGATAAATGCAGTGGTAAAATTAGCATCTGCAATAGAATCTAGCCCCATGTCTCCTACGTGACCTAGCCATAGTCAATACTCTCTTCAACATCCAAGATGGATACCCCCTTTCTTGGAATCTCTTAACTAAATCTTTAGCCCTTATCTCAAAAGTTCTCAGTCGAACAGTTATGTTTCAATCTGATGAACTGCCCCACCGGAATAGACTTTATGGTATGGGAAGGGTGACCGCTATCAGCTCTAAGAAGAGCATTAACCATCGTAGATTTATGAAACACATCCCAAGAGATCTTATTGGTGGCTATGCCAACCGTATGCATCAAATGCAAAAATTACATTCTGGTGGGTGGCGGTCAGATATGAATTTTAAATTCAAATTGTTATTAAGATAATCAAGAAGACTATAAATTCTACTCTGACCCCCATATCACAATGACATCACCCATATACCTCTTAACAAAGCTATATCTCCACAATAGGGGTTCCTATCTCCAAAGATGTGGCACTCCTACCACCAACCCATATATAGGTTGGCGAAGGATGGGGCAAATTTTGCACCCATAGATGTGCCAAACCTTTGGAGATAGAACACCCCATCAAACATGAAGAAATTAGATGTCAAGAGATATTCAATGCATTCTATGTTATACTCTTTCAAAACACCTGTATAAGAGCTATACCTGTCCAAATGGCATCTGATGACATGAATACCTAAGGAATGAGGGCTACAAGAGTACAGTGAGCTGATGTAACAGCTTAACCAGGAGTAACCAGGTTCCCAGTCAAAATCTTTTAATGTGTGTAAAACATGTTTAGTATCACAGAGAGAATTGAAAAACCTGGTCACAAGTGGCTGCGGGTGAGCATCAACTCACTCACACAAATTCTCATTGAGAGAGCATATGCCAGAGACTATGGGTCTCCCAATAGGAATAGACAACAACTTGTGGATTTTGGGGAGATGATGAAAAATGGGAGTGATGGGATTATCCACATGAATGGCATCAACATCACTCCTAGAAAGAACACCTGCTCTCAACCCTCAATCCAAGTCATACAAAATAGACTCATAGTCTCTGGCAGGATTACTACTCAATTTCAAATATGTTGTCTAATCATTCAACTGGCGTAAAGCCTCAAAGATACTGATATTGTTCTGTATTTAAAATCACTGCCACCCCCCCCCCCCCCCCGTTATCTGCATGCTTAATCGTAATGGCTTCAAGCTGTTTCAAATGATTCAGAGTTTTAAACTCTGAAGATGACAAATTGGAGTATCCCCTCTTTCTATTGATGCCCTGACTTAACAAGTTCCTGTTCAACTGTCCCTTGAAAAGAATCTTAGCACCTTCTCTGTACAACCTACGGGGTAGAAGGTGGAGACTCTCTTCAAGCTGGTCTTAATATTCAAAACTTTCATACTGCCAATATCACTAGTTGCACCACAGTTGTCAACATTTTCATGTTTGTTGTTTTCCAAGTCTGTCAAGCAACATATTTTTGTAGAGTAGCTTGTATTCATCTTTTTCAATTTGAGTACAGTCCGAATCAGCCTCACTGACAGATGAAAGACCTGAGGAATCAGCCACTTCTTCTGTTGAGTCTGAAAAAAACTTTTTTAGGGTTAACCGCCTAACGAATTTGTTAAGATCAAGGATTGTCTCAAACAGTTTTAAGTGGCTGGTCAGAGCAAAGTTCAGTCCTCTTTGGAGAACCAATAATTCTTCTTTCTTCAAAGTATAACTGGAAAGATTTATAACTATTTGGTCTTCTTTCCCTGCCTCCCTTGACGTCTGGGATATCTCGTACAGTGTTATCTTTCCTCTCTTTTTTTTCCTCCTCTTCTGGTCTTCCTCCACCTCTCCTTTGATGTCTCGGACTGTTGTATGTTCTCCTCTCTTGATTGTTGCTTTGTAATCCATCCAGAGTTTGCTCTGTAAAAACAGTTGCTGCCTTTGTTTCTCTCAGACTTAAAAAGATGTAGATGATGTTGCTACAGAGGAGGCAGTAGTATTCAGAGAAGTCTCTGTATTAAAGGATGTAGATGTAAGACTTGTATTTGCATCTATGGAGTTCAACTCCATACCAGAGAAGCTGAACTTTTTCATTCTTGTTATTCTGTTATATTTCTTGAATGAGGTTCTACGCCAAACATAAACGGACCCATTTTCATAGTCCATTTTATCCCGCTTCTTATTTTTTAAATCAATGCCCACTTTTTCCAGCTGTGCCAAATGTTCTGTCATTTAGTATTTCAAACTCCAGATCTTCTTGTTTCAAAGCAACTTGTTTACATTTAATATCCTCCTGTAACTTGACAAGAACATCTTGTTTGTATTTGACAATCAGCTAATCAGGGGAACAAGGCTTGGGGGGGATTAGAGTGTATACTGGAAGGGGGGACCTGTGGCTACCAGTGGGCAGGGGAAGAAGGGTGGGGGAGGGGGCACATAGTTAATGTGGGGAACCTGTGGCTACCAGTGGGCAGGGAAACAAGGCATGGGGGTCAGACAGCATATGTCAGGAATTATTGGCTTCAGGTGGGCAGGGGAACAAAGCAATGGGTGGGGGGGGTCTGATAGTGTAGGTTGGGAAATATGTGACTGCTACTGGGCAGTGGAACAAGGCTAGGTGGTCAGACAGTGTATGTGGGAATCTGTGGCTACTAGTGTGCAGGCAAACAAGGCTGGTGGGGGGGATCAGGCAGTGTAGGTGGACGATCTGAATCCCAAAGTCATGTTCTGTTGCCTACTGATAGCTACAGAACTTCCAACCTACTCTGTCTACCCCCCCCCCACCCAGTCTTATTCCCCTGCCTACTGGTAGTCACAAAATCTATGGGAGAAATCTGTGGATACCAGTGAGCAGGAGCATCAGGCTAGGGGGTCAGACAGTGTATTTGGGGAATCCTTGGCTATCAGTGGGCAGGGAAAGAAGGTGTGTGGGGGAAGACATATGTCAGGAATCTTTGGCTTCTGGTGGGCAGAGTAGTGTGTGTGTGTGTGTGTGTGTAGTAAGTGTGTGTGTGTGTGTGTGTGTGTGTGTGTGTGTGTGTGTGTGTGTGTAGTAAGTGTGTGTGTGTGTGTAGTAAGTGTGTGTGTGTGTGTGTGTGTGTGTGTGTGTGTGTGTAGTAAGTGTGTGTGTGTGTAGTAAGTGTGTGTGTGTGTGTGTGTGTGTGTGTGTGTGTAGTAAGTGTGTGTGTGTGTAGTAAGTGTGTTTGGGGGTCTGTGTACGTGGGGAATATGTGGCTACCAGCGGATAGGGGAACCAGCTCTAGCTGTAGATGCAATGTCCATCCCATGGATATTTCCTCTGGCCTACGTATTTCCTCCCCTTCCCATGTTGACCAGGGTTTTAAGGAAATTGCTACGTATTGGCCTCGTCAGTCCTGGTTTCCAGAGCTTCTGACTCTTTCTGTGGCGGAGGCCTTTCAGCTCCCCTCCTGTCCGGATCTTCTACACGGTTACCTGTGGAAGGAAGATGTTCACCGACTCTTTGACGGCTTGGAGGTTGAATCCTCCGTATTAAGGAAGAAAGGTTTTTCTTCTGGTGTGGTAGCTACTATGCTTCGTGCCCGTAAGCCTGTTTCTTCCAAGATCTATCACCGTGTCTTGTTGACCTTTGTTTCTTGGTGTGCTCACAAGGATCTGTCCCACGATTTCCATCTACCCACTGTCCTGGCTTTTTTGCAGGATGGTGTGGATAAGAGCCTCAGTTTGAGGTCTCTTAAGGTTCAGACTTCTGCGCTTTCTGTTTTCTTTCAAAAGCGCATTGCTATCCTTCCTAATGTCCAGGTTTTCTTCCAGGGCTTTGCTCATGTTCATCCTGCCTTCCGGAGTCCCGCTTCTCAGTAGGATCTTAATTTTTGGGCATTCTTCAACACCCTCCCTTTGAGTCCTTGGCTACTATTCCTCTACGTCTCTTGACGTGGAAAATGGCTTTTCTCCTGGCAATTGTGTCTGTTCGCCGTGTTTCAGAGTTACAAGCTCTTTCCTGTAAACCACCATATCTGGTGTTTCACAAGGATAAGGCGGTGCTTTGCACCGCCAAGGAGTTTTTACCCAAGGTGATCTCTGAGTTTCACATCAATCAGGAGATTGTGGTGCCTTCTTTCTGCCCTAACCCCTCCTCTGAGAAGGAGAGAGATCTCCACTTGTTGGATGTGGTGCGTTGCCTCAAGTTTTATGTCCATCGCACTGAATCTGTCAGGAAATCTGATGCATTGTTCGTCATTCCTTAGGGTCCTAGGGCAGGAAGACCGGCATCTAAAGTGACTATTGCGTCATGGATCAAGTCCACTATTCGTAGGGCCTACAAATTGAGGAATAAGCATGTTCCCTTCTACCACGTCCATTTGGGCCTCTTGGGCCTATAAGAATCAGGCTTCTGCTGATCAGCTGTGCAGGGCGGCCACTTGGTCCTCTGTGCACACCTTTTCGAAGCACTACCTTGTGGATGTGCTGGCTTCGGCTGACACCAGCTTTGGGAGGATGGTCCTGGAGGCAGTCTTGCCTGTCTAGGATCTTCTTGCGTTCTTGGTGCTTCCTTACTGTTGAGCCCTGTTAGCTCTAGTTCAGTGTGCTGTTTAACAGTGGGTTTTTTTACCCCTGTTCGGTGTCTGTTGACACTTCAGTTTTGTTGGGCTATCTCTGACCCTTTGGGGGCCTTGCGCCTGGTCCTTGCCTTCTTCCCGCCTCTGGGAAACTCAGTGGTTGGACATCCAAGAGTTACCAGTAACCTGTATTTGATGACAGAGAAAATAGGATTTTAGTCTTACCTGTTAAATCCTTTTCTCTTAGTCTATACAGGTTAATGGTCTCCCACCCTGTCAAGAGACCATGCTTGGCTCTCCTGTGGCAGACCGTGGAGGTCCTTCAGGGTCATGCTCACAGGAGTCTACTTCCCTTCTAACATCTAGTCATAGTTAGTGTCTCAAATCTTTCTGGAACTGGTTGGCTAGCTGCAGCCAAGGAGGGAAGGGAGGTTCCATCCCCTGCATACACTTAGAGCAATGTTCCTGCCTACTAAGGGGCGGATCGCCTCCCAGAGTTACCAGTAACCTGTATGGACGAAGAAAAAAGGATTTAACAGGTAAGACTAAAATCCTCTTTTCCCCTGTCCCTCCCACCTTCCCCATTCCTTAAAGGAGCAGTAATCATTTTTTTTTTTTATGAAAACCTATATGTTGATCTTTTCATGCTGTGTAAAACAAGGTAACTTCCACCACTGTCAGTTGTTTTATTCAAACTTTATAACAGTTAAACTAACCAGGAAGTGAATTTACTGTGTTTACTTCCTGATTGTTCTGACAGGAAGTGACTTGGCAGTTTTTATCACATTCTGTGGAGAATTGTAAGTCACTGACTTTCTTCTCCATTAGAATGTAACATAATAACTAATTGGATGTTGACTAGAGGGAACTGCTAATCTAAAACACAGAGTTAAATAGTAATAACTCTGGAAATATGCATCTATCAGCAGTGGGAGTACACTTATTTTACTCAACAAGAAACACACTACATTATATATTTTTTTCATAAAAAAAAAGTTTACTGCTCCTTTAAGGAGTCTCCCCCATACTTCTTTCTTGATCCCTGGTCTGTAAATCAGTCCTTAGGGGACCTGCTTTTGGGTGATTTCAGTGTGGCTTTTCTCTGCTATACAAACCTCCCTGTTACCATGAACGAAATCAGGGGGAGGTTTGTACAGCAAGTAACAGCCACATTGACACTGTACAACCAAGGGCAGGAGGGAAAAAATGGACCCATACATAAACTGTCCTCCAGCTGCCTGCACACCCCATTACTACTAAGGGAATATACACAAGGTAATCTCTTTATCTGTTCCCCAGCCAGGTTCTTGTGATGTTAAAGAATTAGACAAAGATAAATCATGTCAGAACATTTTCCACCTTTAATGTGACATATAACGTGAACAATTCAATTGCAAAACAAACTGAAATCGTTGAGTGGGGGAAATAATAGATAAAAAAACTCACAATAACCTGGTTGCATAAGTGTGCACACCCTCTTTTAACTGGGGATGTGGCTGTGTTCAGAATTAAACAATCACATTCAATCTCATGTTAAATAGAAGTCATTACACACCTGCCATCATTTAAAGTCACTCCAATTAATCACAAATAAAGCTCAGCCGTTCTAGTAGGATTTTCCTGACATTTGCTTAGTTGCGTCTCATAGCAAAAGCCATGGTCCGTAGAGAGCTTCCAAAGCATCAGAGGGATCTCATTGTTGAGATATCAGTCAGGAGAAGGGTACAAAATTTCCAAAGCATTAGATATACCATGGAACACAGTGAAGACAGTCATCATCATCAAGTGGAGAAATATGGCACAACAGAGACATTACCAAGAACTGGACTTCCCTCCAAAATTGATGAGAAGATGAGCAGAAAACTGGTCAGGGAGGCTTCCAAGAGGCCTACTGCAACACTAAAGGAACTGCAGGAATTTCTGGCAAGTACTGGCTGTGTGCTATATGTGACAACAATCTCCCGTATTCTTCATCTGAATGGGCTGTGGGGTAGGGTGTCAAGACGGAAGCCTTTTCTTACAAAGAAAAACATCCAAGCCCGGCTGAAGTTTGCAGTAACAAACATCAAGTCCCCCAAAAGCTTGTGGGAAAATGTGTTATGGTCTGATGAAACCAAGGTTGAATTTTTTGGCCGTAATTCCAAAAGGTATGTTTGGCGCAAAAACAACACTGCACGTCACCCAAAGAACACCATACCCACAGTGGTGGCAGCATCATGCTTTGGGGCTGTTTTTCCTCTGCTGGAACCGGGGCCTTAGTCAGGGTAGAGGGAATTATGAACAGTTCCAAATACCAGGCAATTCTGGCACAAAACCTTCAGGTGTCCGTTAGAAAGATGAAGAGGAAGTTTACCTTTCAGCACGGCAACGACCCAAAGCACACATCCAAATCCACAAAAGCATGGTTCACCAGAAGAAGATTAACGTTTTGGAATGCCCCAGCCAGAGCCCAGACCTGAATCCAACTGAACATCTGTGGGGTGATCTGAAGAGGGCTGTGCACAGGAGATGTCCTCGCAATCTGACAGGTTTGGAGCACTTTTGCAAAGAAGAGTGGGCAAATATTGCCTCGTCAAGATGTGCCATGCTAATAAACTCCTACCCAAAAATACTGATTGCTGTTATAAAATCAAAAGGTGCTTCAACAAGTATTAGTTTAAGGGTGTGCATACCTATGCAAGCAGATTATTGTGAGTTTTTTATTTTTCCCCCTCAATGATTTCAGTTTTATTTGCAATTAAATTGTTCACTTATAGGTCACATTAAAGTTGGAAAAAGTTCTGACATGATTTATCTTTGTCTCATTTTTTAACATCACAAGAACCGGGCATTTTAACAGGGGTGTGTAGACTTTTTATATCCAGTATATCCACACATTATATATATAATAAAATATAAATAATGTGTGGTTTGTATGTATGCGTGGGTGTGTATGTGTGCATCTATGGATGGGTGTGGGTGTGTGTGTTTCTCTCGTTGTATGCATGTGTGTGTAAGAGAGAGAGTGTGTGGCTCTGTGTGTGTGTTCCTGGCTGTTTTTGCACTCACAATGCCGTGCTTCATTTGCTAGTATACGCTAAATGGGGAAACTACCAGGGAATCCTCATTAGAGAACGACTAGCAGAAACGATACGGCATTGCCCATAACAGTCACGCATACAGCACAGACAAACATATACACACAGACACACAGAGCCATGAGAAGAGGAACTCTGAGATGCACCTAGATAGATAGTTACAGACACTTACAGACATGCACGAGAAGAGTGTCATGAGAGAGACACACACACACATACATAGTTATAGAAAGAAATAAAAAAGAAATAATCCTGAATTTGACACTGAGGTGTATGCAACTTGATGATAAAGGCTAAGTCAGTATGGACAAACCCTGGATGTAATTGGGAAGGTAGATGAAAAATGTGGCTCGCCAACTACTGGACTACAGTGACAATCACGTGGGTGTCAAAGGGGAGGGGGGGAGAGAGTGTATACAGAAATCTGTGAATAGCAGGGAGGTGATGAATGAATCGAACAGGGGAAAGTGAATGTGAGGAGAACAAGAAGGAACGGTGTAGGGGGAGGAGATGTGTACTGTCAAGGAATGTGAAGTCCTTTCAGAAATTTCTAACATGAGTGGACAGGGGGCTACACCCCTCCTTCCCACTCCTTTGAAAATCACAGCCCCTGCTGTACCAGTGGGACAGGCAGTATAGAGGAGTTTTGCATGGCTCCTCCTGACTTGCGCCCATGGGAGTGTTTGCCAGGGCCGCAGAATTTGTGTCACATGACCTCCTCTTCTTTTATTAGGAGTCAGTAGGCTATTGTTACAGCTTACCTTGTTTTCAGCGTCATCTGCAGACACGAGGCTTCAAGCATGTAGCAGGCCTCTGTTTTATGTACCATGCTTCCTGTAGTCCCCTCCTACCTACTTCCTTCCTTTGAGCTGCTCCTCCTACCTACTTCATGCGGAGGGGTTTAAAGGGCAGTCTGAGTCCTGACTCAGTTACCCTTGTGTTGTTGTTCATAGCAGTTCTATTACCTTGGGCTCTGTGTATGACCTACCTAGTCTTCCATCCAATCTGGTGCTGACCTGTGGCTCTGTCTGACTATTCTTTTGTCTATCCCTATAGTGGACATCCAACCTGGTGCAGACCTTTGGCTCTGGCTGACTACCTGAACTGTGCATGATCTTGCTTGCCTGACTACCCCCTCTGGTGCTGACTTGTGGCTATGTCTGACTATTCTTATGTTTGTTCCTTGTACCTAGCAGACACCCAGTCTAGTGCAGATGGTAGACTAACTCCGATACTGACTGCAGACATGAGTCAGGTATCCCTTTCCTTATACTGCAGGCGTGAGTCAGATATCGCTCTCTACTGACTGCAGGCATGAGTCAGTACTCTCGCTTCATCGGATCAAGATCCAGTGTTCCTGTTCCTGCTCCTGTTCCTGTTCTTGGTTCCTGCAGAGACTACCAGTGGCTGAGGCCTAGTCTGCAGCGGAGTGGTCAAGCTTGGCAGCCTAGTATTCCTGATAGCAGTGCTCGCTGGCTTGTAACCCTCTGGTTACTACTTGTGTATATAGTGTGCTCTACTTTTCTGTTATTAATAAATTTTGCATTTAACTATACCGTACTGACTCATGAACGTTATTGGTAAACCGTGACAGTTATTATCCTGTATAACAAAGAGTATGGATGCAAAGAATGGGAATATAATTCTGCATCTATATAAATCCTTGGTAAGGCCTTGTTTTGCATATGAAGTACAGTTTTGGGCCCCAGTTCTTAAAGACATAATTGCACTGGAAAAAGCATCAGAGATGGGTGACAAAACTGATAAAGGGATTGGAGGATCTGTGTTCTAAAAAGAGACTAGCCAAAATGGGTTTGGTTTTTATTAGAAAAGTGATGTCTATGGGGTGATATAATTACCATTTACAAATATATTTGAGATCAATTCCAAGAACTCTGAGGAATTATTTACAAAACAGAGCATACAAAACAAGACCATCCATTGAGACTAGACGAAAGGTGCTTTTGACTTAAACAATGATGGTATTTTTTATTTATTTATTTTTTTTACCATAAGGGCAGTAGTGTTATGGAATTCTTTGCCTCTGCTGTGTTTGCAGATACTGTAGTTTTTTAAAAAAGTAATGCATACCTTCTCAATGGGATAGAGAATTAGGATAGTTGATTTCATAGACGATATACTTGCTTCAGGAAGGAATTTGATGGGGAAAAAGCATATTATGGAACTTCTGCAGAATATGTTAAATCAACAAAAAAGGTTGCTATCCCTTTGAGATGGTGCTTCATGTTTTATGTTAAGCCTATGGTGTCAAAACAGGCCTGGTTCTGCTTAACAGTTTAGTTCTCCTCTGTGCATTGTCTTTGGAATGGGATCATTCAGCTCCACATTTATGCAAGTGTCATCCTACACCCCATATATACCTTATGTACCCATCTGTGACCATTCTCTTTTCCTTACACTGTATGCTTTTCATATGCATTTCGTGTATTCAACATTTTCCCAATAGCCAATTTATTTTTTAAAATACATATGTGGTTTTGAGGCCTCTAATAAATGGCCTACTGAAACAATGCAGTATAAAAATTGCAGAAAATTCTGCTAAGATCTTTACACGCAGTATGCCAATTGATTTTTCATATTGTTTTATTTTCTTTTAGGATGTTTGTGCATTAATTGTTCAAGCCTGTCGAATAGTTCAACTCAATCAGGAACATCTTGTCATCAAAGTTTGCCAACTCATCCACTATTTGCTCAACAGACTTCAGGTAGAAATTATTTTATCCTGATTAAAATTAGTACATCACTGTTTCAAAAATAAATGCATAACTTGGTAACCAAAAGTTTCTGTTGTCATACTGCAGAGTTTCTCACTTTAGAACACAACCCCACCCTGAGGTTGTATTGCTGTTAGCAGTTTGTGCTGTATAGCTCTCCTACTGGCAGTCAATTAACTCCTTTTTTTAATTTTTATTATTATTATTATTATTATTATTTTTATTTAAATTTTGCCCCACTAACATTTTGTGCCCCCCCCCCCCATAAAAGAAACAAAACAAATAACTAATATACGGGAAATCCTTTTCTGGCATTGAAAAGTTGTAAATGGCTTCATAGCAGACTGTATAATTGTACTACAGAATATTCAAGAGAAGTCTTAATTTACTCCCTTTATTTCTTGCCTTTTCTTCTCCCAGGAAGAATAAATAAATAAAACCTAAAATAAACCTTTCCTTAGAACTCTAAATAACAGTTGTGAACAAAAATAAAAAGTGAAAAGATTTTGAGTGAAAATTTACCAGTGTCACTAAACATTTGCAGTGAGGTGAAGCTAACAGAAAATTAGCCAAAACTGCTCTTAAGATGCCCATAAACAGGGCTATGAGAAATTTGATTGTGCTTTGCAATGCGTTGCATACCCCACTGGCACTGAAAGGGTTAAAAGTCTTCTGGAGAACTGGCACAGTCAATGTTTACACTGTATGTGGAACTGGTGTTGGTGTCATACTGTAATGTGGGTTGTCAGATGGAGATTGAGAAGTTATGTGTACATCTGAACTATAATTTTGTTTTATTGCGTTAATGTGCTGGTTATAATTATAAGGATTTGACCAAGGCTGTGATGATGCACTCTGAGTTCTGTTATGTGTACTTTCTGGCAACCTATTCATGAAACCTTTGAACAAGTGCATCACTTGACATTTATTTTATGAAGTTTTGATGAAACTGTTACACCAAAGGTATCCTTATCAGGTTTATATAAAGCTACAGCTGTTAGTGGTAGTAGAGTTTTGCTGAAGTATCTACTACAGCGAGCTGTTCCTTTCAGTGGTCTGCAGCCTCTGAAGAGTGGAAAGCTGTGTTCTGTGAGTTTAATGGAATTTCCCTACCTGTGGTGGTACCATAGATGGCGTAAATTATTCATCTTTCACATAGTGGCTAACACTACTTCAGCTAAAAAGGGATTTTTCACCATCATCCTCTTTTCTCTATTGAATGCTAGGTATGAAATAATTATGCTGGATATAGGCAAAAATAGGAGTCTGGGCTGAAACAAAGGCTTTGAAACTGCAAAACAACAGTTAAACAAAAGAAGGGCTGAATTTTTAATTTTGTGGACGATTAAGGTTCTGAACTAACTGAAACCCTTTCCTCAAAAAGTTTTGGACGTACCAAAGAAAATGGAGGGGAAACCACAGCAGAAGTGTAATAAGAAAAGTGTGATAGCTGCAAAATCAGCAAAATGAAAAAGCAGAATAGGAAAGAGAAAAACATAAAGTAATGAGGGATACACATAAAACAATGAGACAAACTGGAAGGCAGGGAAGAAAAGCTTCCTGTGGTGGAGAGAGCCAGAGACAAAGGAGCAAGGCAGAGAAATGGGGTAACCTCTGAGAGCAGAAAGGAAATATCCATCTAAGCAGAAAACTAGAAATACAAAAGAGAAGAGAGGGAGGAAGTAAGTCACAAAAAGAAAGATGATTTCTGCTGAGTGCAAACTGACATAGCAAGACGAGCCGTGATCAAGGAGTGTAGAAGGTAACATATACAGGCAGTGATCAATATACAGGATACACATAAATGCTACTGAGACAAATTCTTTGGATGCAACCAGAAGAGCACAGGAAGGGGTTTTAAAAAGCAGAGATAGGCATACCCAACACCAAACAGGTAAGAGAGTGTCAGACCCTGGAGAGGAGTCTCCAAGTATGTCAACAGATAAAATGGATAAACTTGTAATGGCTTTCTGTGTCTTTAACAATTACTTGAAGTTACAGGAAAACATCATACAAAACTTTATACCAAAGTTCATGCAATATTTGACCAGTAGGACATTCAAAGTGGAACCATTACACCTTTTGATTGGATCTTTTTCCAAACTATATCCAGAAGAAGTGTCATATTGTACACGAAAGTCCATATTGTATGTCCGAGTTTCACTGGACATTGTGGAATATATTTGCCTTTATTGAATACCAGGATCATGATCCTTTAGCTTTCCACTGTCGGCATACATTATTATTATTATTATTATTAATCTTTATATAGCACCAACAAATTCCACAGCGATTTACAGTAGGGAATAGACATACAGAGGTATTAATTAGTACAATCAAATGTGGAGATCAGAGGACCCTGCTTGTGAGAGCTTACAGTCTAGAGGAAGGTAGGTTTGACACAGAAGGAGTATGTACTATTGGGTGTAAGTGCCTCCTGCCACATGAACTGCCAGTCAGTGGGTGGGAGTGAGAACTGCTGTTGAGTGCAGTGGTCCAGGCAAGGGATGATTCTTAGTGATAATGTTTATGGAGGCAGTTGACAGAGGTGAGTTTTCAGGGAGCGTCTGAAGATCTGAAGTCTGGGGGTCAGTCTGATTGGGCGGGGGAGGGAATTCCAGAGCTGAGGTGCAGCACGAGAGAAGTCCTGTAGGTGGGAGTGAGAGGATGTGATAAGAGCTGTGGAGAGCAGAATGTCATGTGCAGAGTGAAGATGGCGAGAGGGAATGTATTTGGAAATGAGAGATGAAATATAGGGAGGTGCGGTGATAGTGAGAGTTTTATAAGTAAGCACCAGAATTTTGACTTTTTGAATTCTGTATGCTAATGTAAGAGTGTTAGCTTGCTGAAGCCTATCTCTGGGTGGGAGGAGCCACTCAGAGGTTAGCAGGAAGCTATATGATCTGAAGTAGGCACGTAAGGAACCCAGAATGCAGGGTAACTATAAGAAATAGAAATAGTAGACCAAGTATGGATCACTTGAGATAGAGCAAGTCCAGTGTAACAAGCCAGAGGTCAGGGCAGGCTGAGATAGTGCAAGTCCAGTGTAACAAGCCAGAGGTCAGGGCAGGCTGAGATAGTGCAAGTCCAGTGTAACAAGCCAGAGGTCAGGGCAGGCTGAGATAGAGCAAGTCCAGTGTAACAAGCCAGAGGTCAGGGCAGGCTGAGATGGTGCAAGTCCAGTATAACAAGCCAGAGGTCAGGGCAGGCTGAGGTAGAGCAAGTCCAGTATAACAAGCCAAAAGTCAGTACCTGAAGGTAAATGAGTTCCAGAGAAGAGATCAGTGAGAAGGCCACTGGAGGATACTGGCTGACCTGAGAAGGACAGGATAGGCTGAAAGCTACTGAAACTGCTGGCTGGTCAGGGAGGCACGAGTTTAGGGCTGAAGGTTGCTGATAAGCTGAATGGCCCTGGTTAGAACTGAAGGCAGCAGGCAAGCTGGAAGGCCCTGGTTAGGGCTGAAGGCTGTAGGCAAGCTGGAAGGCCCTGGTTAGGGCTGAAGGCTGTAGGCAAGCTGGAAGGCCCTGGTTAGGGCTGAAGGCTGTAGGCAAGTTGGAAGGCCCTGGTTAGGGCTGAAGGATGCAGGCAAGCTGGAAGGCCCTGGATAGGGCTGAAGGATGCAGGAAGGCTGGAAGGCACTTGTTACGGCTGACGAACCCCCGGGACTCAAGGGACAACTGAGCGCCGAGTCCCTTTTCCTGCCAACCTAAATGGACGCCGGGCGCCCCGAAAATGACATCGGTGCGATGACCGACGTCACTTCCTACAGCTGCGCATGTGTGGAAACATGCGCCCAGCCATCCTGAAGCCAGTCAAGCTACTGGCAAGGACGGTGCGGACCGTAACAGTTCCCCCCCTTTACGACCAACCTCCGGGTGGTCGGGTCAGCAGGGCGATCCGGGTGAGTCCGATGGAAGGCACGAATACAGGATATTGTGTTGAAGTTGCCCGCAGGTTCCCAGGAACGGTCTTCTGGGCCGTACCCCTTCCAATGCACCAGGTATTCCAGACGGATCTCCTTAACCTTGAACTCATCAGGGTCTGCAATGGAAACAGGAGGAGGTCTAGAAGGTTCTCTGCCAGGAAACGGACTGGGAATCCATTTCTTTAATGGAGTAGGTAGTAACAGACGATATGCTACCGGATTAATGACCTGAGAAATAGAAAAAGGTCCCAAGTAGCGAGGCCCCAATTTTGTAGTGGGACAAGATAGACGCACGTGTGAAGAAGACAGCCATACTTTATCCCCTATTTGTAGTTCAGGTCCTCTCTGTCTGTGTTTATCCGCATGTCGTTTATATTCTTGTTGTGCGGATTTCAGAATTTGACCTAATACGTGATGAGACTGTTGTAACTGTTGTATTCGTTGATTAGCTTCTGGGACTGGAGTTGTGGGAGGGAGTCCTGGTAAGGCTACCAGGTGGTATCCATAGTTGGCCAAAAAAGGAAAGTTTTTTTAGAGTATTATGGTAATGATTATTGAAAGCAAATTCTGCCATGGGGAGTAAGTGGTACCAATTATCTTGTAAGTGAGAGGAGAAGCAACGTAGGTACTGTTCCAACGTCCTTTCTGTTTGACCATTTGTTTGTGGATGATATCCTGAAGACAGGTTGCTGGTAATTTGAAGACCGGCACAAAATGCTCTCCAAAATTTTGATGTAAATTGAGTACCTCTGTCTGAAGTGATAGATTGTGGTACTCCATGAAGACAGAAGACCTCCTGTAGATACAAAGAAGCAGTTTGGCTGGCTGAAGGTAGTCCCTTGCTTGGGATGAAATGAGCCATCTTTGTAAATCGGTTGACTACTACCATGATGGTATTATGTTGGTTTGAACTCTGTAAATCCACAATGAAATCAATTGTTGCATCTCTCCAAGGACCAGATGGCACAGGTAAAGGGTGAAGTAGATCGGATGGTTTAGTGTTGGCTTTTAGCTCTGGCACATGTATCACAAAAGGATACATAGCGATTGACATCCTGCTTTAAGTTTGGCCACCAGAAATATCGCTGAATAGCTTCTAGGGTCTTTTGGATTCCTCCATGGCCAGCAACAGGAAGGTCTTGAAACTGGTGAAGAACCTCTTGACGGACAGATTCAGGGACAAAGACTGTATCTTGTTTGTACAATAAGCAGTCAGTGAAGGTTAAGGCATGTAGTTGTATCAAACGAGGAGAAGGAGTGGTAGTTTGTTTAATATGTTCCAGTAAGTCTGTACTGATGAGGAGGAATTGATGTGGTTGCAAAATTGTATCAGGAAGCATAGTAGTATTGGGTGGTAGAGTATACATCCTGGATAAAGCATCTGCTTTGAGATTTTTTTGAACCAGGTCTATAGGTGATGTGCAGTTGGAATCGTGCGAAGAACATTGCCCATCTGGCTTGACGAGGTCGTAGTCTGCGGGCTGATCGGAGATATTCCAAATTTCTGTGATCTGTATATATCGTAATAGGATATTCTGAACCCTCTAATAGGTGTCTCCATTCTTCCAAAACACACTTGATAGCAAGCAATTCCTTGTCTCCCACATCATAATTTTGTTCGGCAGGTATAAGACGTCTGGAGTAGTAGGCTACTGGATGTAAATTACCTTTATCGCCCATATGTTGTGAAAGTACTGACCCTATAGCGATGTTAGAAGCATCTACTTCCAAAAAGAACGGTTTGTTGACATCTGGTTGTTGTAGAATAGGTGCCTGTGTAAAGTGAAGTTTCAAATGGTCAAAAGCTTGTTGGGCTTCAGAAGTCCAGTGAAAACAGACATCTTTCTTGGTTAAACATGTGAGTGGTGAGATCAATTTTTAGAAATCCCGGATAAAGCTTTGGTAGAAGTTGGCAAAACCAACGAACATCTGGATTGCCTTCTTGTCAGGTGGTATGGGCCACTTCAGAATAGCGGTTATCTTACGGGGATCCATCTTTAACTGTCCTGGGGAAACAAGAAAACCTAGGAATTCAATTTCGGCTACCTCAAAAGAACACTTCTCCAACTTTGCGTACAAACCATGTGTACGAAGCCTAGATAACACCCTCCTGACATGACTTCGATTTTCTTGTAGTTAATGTGAAAAGATAAGAATGTCATCTAAATATATGACAACAAACTGGTCCAGTAGATCCCGGAAAACATAATTTACAAAATGTTGAAATGTTGCAGGAGCGTTACATAACCCGAAGGGCATCACGGTGTACTCAAAGTGTCCATATCTGGTTCGGAAGGCGGTCTTCCATTCGTCTCCCTTACGGATGCGAACCAAGTTATATGCCCCTCGTAGATCGATTTTTGTGAAGATTTTTGCAGTTGACATGCGTTCAAATAATTCTGGAATAAGTGGTAATGGATAGCGATTCTTAATGGTAATGGCATTAAGTTCCTGATAGTCTACGCAGGGACGTAAACCACCATCTTTCTTGGGTTCAAAGAAAATCCCAGCTCCAGCTGGAGAAGTGGAAGGTCGAATAAACCCTTTCTCCAAGTTTTCGGATATGTACTCTTTAAGATATTGTAGTTCTGGTCCAGACAGAGGATATATATGTCCATAGGGTATGGTTGATCCGGAGAGGAGTTCGATGGGACAATCATATGGCCTATGAGGGGGAAGAAGGTCGTCTCTTTTTTGTCTAAAACATCTGAGAAATCCTGATAGGCTATGGGTATAGATGAAGTTATAACACAGGTCAAAAGTGTAGGCTTTGTTTTGAGAAGATATTTCTCTTTACATTAGGTAGAAAGAAAGGTTACAGTTTTGCAAGACCACTCAATGTGGGGGTCATGAATTTGTAACCAAGAAAGACCCAAAATAAGAGGAAACAAAAGAGATGGAATAACTTCAAATTTAATTTCTTCTTTATGATTTACAGCAGTAAGAAGATACATAGGTAATTGTAGATAACTTGCATCAGCCATTTGAAGCATGAGTGGTTGAGCTTTGCGTTGGATGGGTATGCCCAAGGATTGAGCTGTCTTCAGGCTCAGGAAGCAACTACTGGCTCCAGAGTCTATGATGGCCGACACTTCACTCTGCTGTGTGTTGCACTGTAGAATAACAGAGAGGGATACATAAGAAGGAGTGGGCAACAGAATAGGTGCGGATGACGTTGCAGGTAAAAAATGCCTACCTTAGGAAGGCCGTGGTCTGGTATCGCAGGTCCTGAGGTGGTGACCTCCTTTTCCACAATAGAGACAAAGATTAAGAAGTCGTCTACGGTCCCGTTCAGCTTTAGATAGAGGTCCTCGTAGAACACCTAATTGCATAGGTTCCTCTGTGGTGGTAACAGGAATATGCGTTTGAGATGAAGTTGGAGTTCGATGGGGAGGAGAAGAAGTAGCAGAACGTTCACGCCGGCGTTCTCTCAGGCGACGGCCAATTTGTATGGAGAGATGAGTGATCTCGTCCAGTGTAACTGGTATAGGTACCTGAACCAGTTCATCCTTCAGGCTTTCAGATAGGCCTAGACGAAACTGATCCATAAGCACAGCTTAATTCCAGTTGGAATCAATGGACAGACGACGGAAGTCTGCAACATAGTCCTCAACTGGACGTCTGCCTCGAGTCAGAGACATTAATGCTACCTGAGCAGAGGCCGTTTTGAAAGGGTCATCATATAATGAATCCATAGCCTGACGGAAAGCCTGCCATGTATCTAATACAAGACTGTTGGTCTGTAACAGGTGATGGGACCAGCCCTGTGGTTCTCCTCCTAACAATGTGATGGTAGTACGTACTTTGATAAAGTCAGAACCGTAGGTGCGTGGATTGATTGAGAACAACAGTTCACATGCAGTGATGAAGGACCTGTACCGGGATCTATCCCCATAAAATCTTTCAGGCAGGGGAACCCAAGGTTCCGGAACAGTATTCATTTCAGGGTTAGGAAGTGGTGGTGTAGGGCCTCCTGCTGCTTGGGCCATACCTGGTTGAAGGTCCTGTAGTTGCTGTTGAAGATGAGTTTGGTTGACCTGTAACTCCTGTACAGAAATAGTGAGGGCGGATATCCGACTGCCCAGGGTATTTAGAGCCTCTAACAACCTTGCGGGTTCCATAACAATTACTGTAAGAGTGTTGCTGAAGCCTATCTCTGGGTGGGAGGAGCCACCCAGAGGTTAGCAGGAAGCTATATGATCTGAAGTAGGCAGGTAAGGAACCCAGAATGCAGGGTAACTATAAGAAATAGAAATAGTAGGCCAAGGATGGATCACTTGAGATAGAGCAAGTCCAGTATAACAGGCCAGAGGTCAGGGCAGGCTGAGATAATGCAAGTCCAATGTAGCAAGCCAGAGGTCAGGGCAGCCTGAGATAATGCAAGTCCAGTGTAACAAGCCAGAGGTCAGGGCAGGCTGAGATGGTGCAAGTCAAGTGTAACAAACCAGAGGCCAGGGCAGGCTGAGATAGAGCAAGCTGGAAGGCCCTGAAGGATGCAGGAAGGCTGTAAGGCACTTGTTAGGGCTGACGAACCCCCGGGACTCAAGCGACAACTGAGCGCCGAGTCCCGGTTCCCACTGACTTAAATGGACGCCGGGCGCCCCGAAAATGATGTTGGTGCGACGACCGACGTCACTTCCTACAACTGCGTATGCGTGGAAACGCGCGCATGCACCCATCCGTCCTGAAGCCAGTCAAGCTGCGTGGATGACGCTGACCGTAACAGCTAATGGGAGCCAATGTAGGGATTGACAGAGGGGTCTGGTGTCAGAGAAGCGATGAATGAGGTAGATTAGTCTTGCAGCAGAGTTCATTATGGACTGTAGTGGGGTTAGTTGGGTGAGAGGAAGGCCAATTAGTAATGAGTTACAGTAGTCAAGACAGGACATGATGAGTGTTTGGATTAGAATTTTTGTAGTGTCTTGCGTGAGAAAGGGTCTGATTCTAGAGATGTTGTGGAGGTGGAGGCGGCGTGATTTGGAGATTGACTGGATGTGAGCAATGAAGGATAAGGCAGAGTCAAATGTGACCCCCAGGCAGCGATCTGTAGGGGTCGGTGTGATGGTAGCATTGTTGATGGTGAGGGTAATATCTGGGGTAAGGCTGGTTGTAGTGAGAGGGAAGATGATTTGTTCAGTTTTGCCAAGGTTAAGTTTGAGTTGACGGGCGGGAAGGAGGGAAGGGGGAGAGGTCAGGGGAGGAAATATATATTTGAGTGTCATCTACATAGAGATGATGGTGAAACCCAAGGGAGTTGATTAGTTTTCGAGGGACGCGGTGTAGATTGAGAAGAGCAAGGGTCCCAGGACTGGTGGAGAAGTGGAGGCAGAGTAGGAAACGCTGAAGGAGCGGTTGCAGAAATAAGATGAAAACCAGGAGAGTGCAGTGTCACAGAGACCTAGGGAGTGGAGGGCTTGGAAGAGGAGTGGGTGATCTACTGTGTCAAAGGCGACTGACAGGTCCAAGAGAATGAGTATGGAGTAGTGGCCTTTTCACTTGGCGGCGAGCAAGTCATTGGCCACTGTAGTGAGGGTAGTCTCAGTGGCGGAATCCAGATTGCAAGGGATCTAGCAGGAAGTGGGAGCAGAGGAATCTAATGAGCTGATTATATGCAAGACGCTCAAGGAGGTTGGAGGCAAATGGGAGCAGAGAAATTGGTCGGTAATTTGACGGTGTGTTTGGGTCCACGGAGGTTTTCTTTAGGATCGGTGTGATTAGTGCATGTTTGAAAGAAGATGGGAAGGTGCCAGTTGAGAGGGAGAGGTTGAATACGTGAGTAAGGATTGGAGTTAGTAGAGGGGAGAGTTCTTGAGTGAGCTGAGATGGGATTGAGTCGAGACGGCATGTGGTTTGGTTTGAGCGAATGAGGAGAAGGGAGACTTCATCCTCGGTGATGGGTGAGAAGGAGCTTAGTGTGTATGTGGGAGAGGTGACAGGGCTGGGCTGGTTGGGTAGGGGTTGGAGTGATGAAATGTCATGTCTGATGGATTCGATCTTGTCCTTGAAGTGGGTGGCAAGATCTTTGGCAGAGAAGTTAGTGGAAGGTGTTTGTGCTGGTGGGTGTAGAAGAGATTTGAAGGTTGAAAAAAGGCATTTCGGGTTAGAGTAGAGATTAGAAATTAGAGAGGAAAAGTATGACTGTTTGGCCAGGGAGAGGGCAGAGCTATATGAATGGAGAATGAATTTGTAGTGTATGAAGTCAGCTGTGGAGGAAGATTTCCTCCAGTGCCTTTCGGGAGTGTGTGAGCACCTTTGGAGGTATTGTGTTTGTCTTATGTTCCAGGGTTGTAGTGGGGTTGTGCGCGGGTGGTGTGTAGTTGCAGGTGCCACTGTGTCGAGGGCTGTTATGAGAGTGCTGTTGTACAGAGCAGTAGTTTTGTCAGGGCAAGTAAGTGTGAGGATGGGGTTGAGAAAAGGTTGCAGGAATGTAGAGAATTGTTACGGATCAAGAGTATGTAGATTTCTCAGCATGCACTTGGTCACGGTAGGGAGGATGAGTTTGCATGGTATGATGAGGTTACCGGTGAGGAATTGGTGGTCAGAGAGGGGAAAGGGGATATTAGAGAAGTTGGAGGCTGAGCAGAGGCTAGTGAAGACCAAGTCAAGGGAGCGACCATCGCTGTTTGTGGGGGAGCTGGTCCACTGTGATAAGCCAAAGGAGGTTGTTAAGGAGAGGAGTTTGTGGGCAGGAGGGGGTGTTATGATTATCTATAGGGATGTTGAAGTCACCCATGATGAGAGCAGGGACATCAGAGGACATGAGGTGAGGGAGCCAGGAGGTGAAGTGATCAAGGAATTGAGGACCAGGTGGCCGGTATATGACTGCAAGACACAAGGGGAAGGGAGAGAAGAGGCGAAGTGTGTGAACTTGAATGTAGGGAGGTAGAGAGAGGGAGCAGTGGGGATTACCTGAAATATATGGTTAGGGGACAGCAGGATGCCTACTGCACCCACTTGCCTGTTGCCAGGCCTGGGTGTATGTGTGAATTGAAGGACTCCATGTGAAAGTGCAGCAGTGGAGGCAGTGTCTGACGATGTGAGCCAAGTTTCTGTGATGGCTAGGAGGTTTAGGGATTGAGAAATGAACAGCTCGTGAACAGCTGTTAGTTTGTTACACACAGAGCGGAAGTTCCAGAGAACAAAGGAAAAGGGGGGGGGAGGTTAGGTGACATGGTACGGCTATTAGATTGTGGATGTTGCTTGTGTGAGTGGGTTTTGCATTACAGGAAAGAATGGAAGGGGGCCTGGGTTAGGTGAGATGTCACCTGCAGCAAGCAGGAGGAAAAGGTACAGGGACATAAGGTGGGAGTGGGATTTGAAGCAGTGGGGCTTTTTTGCAGGGGTAGAAGGAGATGGTGGTAATAGGGAGCGGAGGAATGAGAATAGTTCGTAGGAGCAGAGAAGTGGTGAGGGAAGAAGTGAGGGTGCAATGAAAATGGAGTGACCTTTAATGTGCATACAGGAGGAGAGTTTTATGCAGGTGAGAAGGGAAGGAGCTAATTTGACCATAGTGGGGTTAATGCATGGGGCAGTAGAATTTGTGCAGCAGTCTGTAATCCAGGAGAGTACTGGATGACTTGTCAAACAAGGGTCAGTCCAGGTGCAGAGGTGTAGGTGCCAGAGAGGGTGAGGAGAGTCTGTTGCAGGACTGTAAAGTATTTGGTGAGGGTAGGAGTCAGTTCAGGGTTAAATAAAGCAATCAGTTGTTGATCATTAGTGGTAGATGTTGTACTCATTAATGGTAGTGGGAGAAGAAATCAGGATCAGTTGTTTTTTTTTTTTTTTTTTTTTTTTTTTTCCCATCAGTGGTTAAGTGGTTAATTGTGCAGTTTGTGAATTCAGTCCTGGTAATACTGGTTTCTTTGCATCAGGTGTTCAGCAGGTTTAATAGAAGATGCAGATGTCAGTGCTTGGTGAAAATAGATGTTTCTTTGGTCTGACTACAGCAAGGGTAGTTCTTTAGTTGATAGTGGTCTGTCCTCAGTCCAGCCTCTGGCCAACTCACTGTTATATTGACTTAATGCCCTGACACACTGCAAGCTTGTAACCTTGTATAGGTAGATCTAGGGCCTGGGATACAACACAGCTGATTCCAGTCAAGCAGATTTGCACATCAGAGAGAGCAACAGGGCATTGAAGGTGTGAGTTTAGACAGAAAGAGGGGAGCAGGAAGAGATACCTATAATTACCTGTATTGAGAGACAGACAGGAGGAAGTTACAATCTACTAGAGATGAGGTTCCAAATAGCAAAAGACAGCTTTCAATCAATAAATGATATCTATAACTCAGTCTAACTCACTGTTATATTGACTTAATGCCCTGACTTTAGAACCTGATACACTGCAATCACCTGCAGTTTAGTTAAATTCCAATTTACATGTGTTCAATGTATTACATTCTTCTGGACTTCTCAGTTGTATTCTCTTTTTCTGCTTTGCTAAAATGCACTGGAGAGACAATTTATTTCAGATGCATAATTCTGCAGAATATAGCCCTTTTTTATTGCTAAAATATAAATGTTATTATTGCAGTCCAATCTGCTGCTTCTGTTAACATGCTGAATAATTTTGTATTCAGGTACTTTAAACAAATGAATAATTACTTTTTCTATAATTATCCATATAATCTGTAGTCATTGGTGTTTGCATTTGATGGCAGGTTATTGTTGACGAGCAGAATCTGGATTTTCTACTTGGCTTTTGTATTTCTGCTTTGAAGCATTGTAGTTCTTGGACACACATTGATATCCTCCATGCCATAGCAGCTTTAGTGTACAACAATGGATCAAAGTGCCAGAAGGTAAGATTTTTAGTTTGCTTAAACCTTGTAGATTTGTTTTTCTTGTAACCAACACATTGAGTTTGCAGAATTATTTTTTTTTCCATTAACCTTTTTGTCACGAGTGTATTTATGTGGGCACATATAAAGATGATCAGTGCATCAATTGTAAACTTTACACTGATCATGTGAGATGATTAAAGAATTTGATCTCACATTTTCTTTGAGGATGGCTGCAATTCTGCTAGAAAAGTAAAGCACTGTACAAAGAGAGCAATGTGTATTCTCTGTCCATTGTGACGGAAACATTCATTACTTTAAAGGTGGAAGAGAGACTACCACACAGGAGAAAAATTTATGAAAGAAGTGTAGCTACCTTCTTAAATTGCGAGTGATGAATCACACATTGTTTTAAAGATTCTGTGCATGTCAGACAGTATTCATGTTTTATATGTGGTAATCATGCTCTAAAGCGGAGCGGACAAGGAACGCTCACCAGCTAGAAGGCAAGGACACAACCGCAATACCCTAGAACGCTAGGGTCACAGAACACCGTGCACCCTAGAACGCTAGAGGCACAACAAACCCCACTGCTGCACTACATTTTCTTCTTTCTGGATTTACCTGGATGTCAGGGGAAAATTGTCCTACATGTAAATACACTTCATTTTTTTAACCCTACCAGACACTTATCACATTCTATGTTTATTTAGTCATGCATACAACTGCATGGCACTTTTGCTTTGTTTTTTGTTTTTTTTCGTAGGGGGTTATTTATTTTATTAGCCGCACGAGCAAAACCTGTGTATGTATGTGTGTATGTATGTATGTACTTTTGGTTGTGCACAGTATGTCTGTGTATGTATGTGGCCATGGGTGCGGCTAAGGGCAACTGGAGCGCCTTGCCTAGGGGCACCTGGTATGTAAATCCTGTGTGTGTGTGTGTGTGTGTGTGTGTGTGTGTGTGTGTGTGTGTGTGTGTGTGTGTGTGTGTGTGTGTGTGTGTGTCAAGTTGTTTCAAAGAAGTTTTTTATGCAGGTCTGTATGTCATAATCAGGAGTCAGTATACATTTTCCTGAATAATTGAATACGTTTTTGTTGACCTTTTTTTGTGAACCAAGTCGTCAGTCCATTCCATTTTAAAAATATAAAACAATTTGATAGTGAATGTAGTAAAAAGGTAGTGGAGTGCATTGTATCCAGTGATGTAATGTAGTGATGAGTCAGCGTGTCATAAGGCAAGGAGGATAGAAAACAGCCAATATACTCTGATTCTGACTGGGAGGATAAAGGAGTGAGAGATGCCAATTCAACCAGTACAGCAATAAGCGCAGTATCTCACAGTTTGGAGTTGACACAACTGGAAGGGTAGGTGAAAGATGCCACCATCAGGATGTAAAATTGTGTTAGGAGCTGCGTGAGTAAAATGTTAAAACCCACCAGTCAAAGTTCAGTCCTCAAGGGCCGCCAACAGGCCAGGATTTAGTGATTTCCCTGGTATACTAGTAAGCCAGTCCATGTGCAGTGGGACTTTTAACATCTTGGCCAACTGTATATTTGGGTGAGCAAGGGTGGCTCTATGCTATTTTGTGACTCAAAAGAGTTCATGATCATTATTTTTCGTATATTAAAGGGGAACTTTCACCCCTTAATAACTAAAGCTCCCCTTACTGCTGACCTGGCGACTAGCTGCTTAGTAGCGCTAGTCGCCAGAAAACTTACCCCGTTCTCAAGATTTCGCCGTTTGAAAGGATCAGGAAGCACGGACGTCTCTTCACAGTGACGTCCGTGCGCCTGCGCTGTCAGTCCCTTGTGCACCGTATGCACCGTACGGTGCACAAGGGACTGACAAGGGACTGACAGCGCAGGCGCACGGACGTCACTGTGAAGAGACGTCCGTGCTTCCTGATCCTTTCAAACGGCGAAATCTTGAGAACGGGGTAAGTTTTCTGGCGACTAGCGCTACTAAGCAGCTAGTCGCCAGGTCAGCAGTAAAGGGAGCTTTAGTTATTAAGGGGTGAAAGTTCCCCTTTAAAGGGATAGTAATACTTAAATATTACTAATCCCCATATTGTAGCTATGGTACAAAGAACTGAATTGTCCCCAGGTTGTTCAGTACAATGCTGACTTCAGGGAAGGGGGAGGGAGGGGGGAACTTTGCGTTCGGTTATCTTTCAAACCATAAAGGTTTGAGAGATGAACCTGGGGACAATTCAATTCTTTGTACCATAGCTACAATATGACGATTAGTAATAGTTAAGTATTACTATCCCTTTAAGAAAACCATCTCATATGCCGTATTTCATAAATATATTGCTTATACTTTCTGGATTATTCATCATCACTAAAAACAATAACTAATTTTTCCAGATGTTCATACTGTTCTTCATATTTACCAAGGGACGGCAATAACTCATTATACGCTTGTGGACGATAAAATTAACCTTTTTGATTGTAGTGAGTCAGATCGCAGGGGATAATGGTTAACATTGTGTGTGTGTTGTTTGTTTTTCACATACACGCACAAACCCCACATTATAGAAAAATAACTTTGGATAGACACACATCCTAACCATGGCAGTATTTTTTTAAGCTTACTCATCCTTTGACATTAATAGCATGTTATTACTAGTCATCTACTTGATACTCCTGGGTAAAAACACACAGCTGATAATGCCAACTAGGATCTGTGTATCTCTGATGCTCCATAAATAAACCACTATATAGCTAGGTGGTGAATAAACAACAAACACATTTTTTTATTGGGACAAATTCTTCCAATGCAACTTTTTTTCAATCATTAGAAGGGCTAGAAATAAGAAACTGATTGGCAACTGCTTGCATAACATCAAATGCAGCTCTTTCTGCCTTTTTAAAATATATATGTGTATGAATCTGTTTAAAATGTTAATCTCCCTGGCTCAATATTTTAATTATTCGCTACAGATTTGCAGTTTCTTACAGACTTGCAGGCTTTTAGTTAATTCACTCTTAGAGGGACACAGGTTTAGACGTAATGTAAGAAAGTTTTACTTCACTGAGAGGGTAGTAGTTAAGTGGATTAGCCAACAAGCAGAAGTGGTAGAAGTTAATACAGTGACATTAATTTAAACATGCATGGGGCAGGCATAAGCCTGTCCTTCACATAAGACAAGATCAAAGACCAAACAAGGTTTGATGTTTTTAACCCCTTAGCGACCCTTGACGTACCAGGACCGTCAAGGGTAAATTTGCTTTAAGGACCAATGACAGTCCTGGTACGTCAAGTGTTAAATGGTAGCAGCATGCCGCCGTGCACGCTGCTACCATTCATTCCAGGCTGAAACTGAGCAGTCCAGTACCGGACCGTTCAGTCTTAGCCTCTGTCGGTTGTGCCAAGTCATGTGATTGCTGCATCAGTGATCACATGTACCGGCATTCTAAAGCAAAGAATGAGGCAGTGCTGCTTACTGCTTCTAGTGTCTCCTCTCTGCCAATGCGTCCCTTACGTCAAAGTAAGGGACAGAGAAGCAGAGAGGAGACACCTAGTGGAAATAAAAAATACAGCAGCTGGGGGTGTTAACCCCTTCACTGCTGGTGCAGGAGGATGGCTAGATGCAGGTCAATTTCTGACCTCTTAAATACACTTTTTTTTTTTTTTTTTTTTTAAATAAAAACACACTTTTTTTTTTTTTTTTACAAATAAAATATTTAATTTTTAAAAAAAACATCTCAAGAAACAGAATTGGATGTGTGATTGTTGTGGAGCTATGTAATACTTACATACACTGCCAAATGTAATGAACAAAAAAGTGGGAAAATAGGGTGGGAAAAAGGGACATGGGGATTTTCACCCAGGGGGGACAGTGGCCACTTTAAACTGCGCATTTTGTAGGTATGACTGACTGGTCATACCTTTCGTGCAGTCTTCATAAAAATTTAACCCTTTGCGCCCAATTGATCCCAAGAGAAAAAACAAAAATGGTGGGGTTTTTTTACATTTTTTTTTACCTTTTTCTTTAATTTTAATAAAGTTAATGGTGGGTTATCCATATAAGTTGGGTATCAAAGGAAAGCCCTATTTGTTTGTAAAAAAACAGTATATCATTTATGGGGGTGGAATAAAAGCCTAAGAGGGAAAACACTGTTGAACAAAGACATAGTCAAAAAGGTCAGAATTGCTCCGGTCCTTAAGTCAAATCCACCTCTGATTTTCCCGGTCCTTAAGGGGTTAAAGTAGGAAAATGGGCAGACTGGATGGGCTGAATGGTTCTTATCTGCCCTCAAATTCTATGTTTCTATGTAACCTCCATTTCAACCTTTGTACAAGATCCTGGGCTTCTTGAGTTTTTATTTTAGCTTATGTACCAAACTGGTACCATAAATATAAGGTGTTGCTTTTTCCTAACTGTAAAACAAAGGTACTCCCTCGACTTGGAGACATTTCAGTCAATCGTTATTAAAGTCAAACGTTTTAAGTGCAATTGCAATTTCTTTCATCCATTGTGGGACATAGAAATCATGTGGAACACAAGAACCATGGGCAAAGTATTCTCCATATGAAACGGAATATATTAAGCTGCTCAGTTTATAATTAAACAACTTAGGTGCCAAAAATAGCAGGAATAGCTGAATACATGTGCCTAGCAAACACAGACCTTCCCAGGTCAGATCAAAATAGCAAACGATTAAACTTCACTGCACCATGTAACCAAGTGAATCCAATAGTATAAAAACATGTAAAGCATTTATTTATAATCATTACAAAATGTACAGCCGGATCGATTAGCTCACAGTCTCAGGTGACCGGAGGTTTGTAGTTGTTCATGATTAAATGGTGTATACGTGAAATGCGTTGAAGAAACAACAAGCCTTCCGGTCATCTGAGTTTGTGAGTTAATCTATCTAGCTGACTGCAGGGGAATGTGGTCCCAGAACCAGCAGAGGCTCTTCAGCAGAGCCGAGATCGCGTTATTGGAAAATAAATCCTTCACTGGAACTGTCTTCTAAGTGTGCACACTTAGAAGACCGTTCCAGTGGAGGATTTATTTTTCAGTAACACGATCTGGGCTCTGCTGAAGAGCCTCCGCCGGTCCCGAGACCGTATTCCCTTGCAGTCAGCTAGAGCACTGATAACCATAAAGGTTTGAGAGATGGCACTAGGGGCATTTTGTTTATTTTTTTAATGGCTACAAGTTGCAGATTTTTAAATATGATGTATTACTATCCCTTTAATCCTTCAGCATATGATATCTAAGCTATTCTAATTATTGTTCTACTATTATTCAGCTACAGCTCTTAGTTAGCAGGATTTTGAATGCTGATTGCATTAGTCTGGATGGTTGGCAGCTCTGCTGGCTATTATTTAGACCGTGCAAGAAGCAGGCAAGAATAGTTTTACTAGTTCTTTCCCTATGGCCGGTTTATTAAGCAATCTTTTGTTTTCTTCATTTTAAAGCCCAAGTGCTTTATTTTTCACAACAACTGCTTTCATGCTACAGGTATCATTCTATGTTATACGTTAAATGATTCTACTTCTGTTTATGCTATATTTTCTTCTTTAAAACATTACTTTCACCATGCGTTAAATGTGTTTGTTTTCATCATTATTTTTAAGCATTATACATTGTTTTCTATGATTATGCGAAGTCATGTCCTTTTCCAGCCAGTACATTGTGCTGATTGCCAAGAATCTAATTGCCTTGTTAGCCAGGTTCCTCTTTAGGGGTTTGGCAATCAATGTCCAAGCTATTCATCTCTATTTATTTTACTGGCAGATAATAATGTAGCCTCCCATCTTTGTTTGTACAATATTGTTAATGTACAGATAGTCTACGTATTAAATAGTCACTCTTTATTAAGAATCAATATTCGCATCTCAATTATGACGTATACAAAAAAAAATTGTCTTATGTCCTTTTATTTCAACTCAATCCAAGGAGCACTGACAAAGAGAATCAGTCTAATAATGATGTTTTCTGTCCATGTTTCAGTGTGTTTTCTTATTACCATAGGTTGCTCAACTTCTTCAATTAACTTTTTCAATTAGCAGGTAATTAGTTCTATCTCATCCTATATTATCTGCATGGTTTTTATTCATCCCATTATATTCAATTCCTTTGTGTCTATCCAGTCTCAAGACTCAAATCTGCATTTAATATCTTACCTTGTCACCTCTCCACTCTTCTCTTATTACAGCTGCTAACTCCAAGCTCACCTTCCGGTTAGACAAACCTTTCAAATTAGAATATTTTTGGGTAGGTCCCTTAATATAGCTTAATCTTCATACCCACTTAATCCGCAATTATCAGACTTAACTCTCCTCTAATTTCCTTCAGATGCTTGTCGTTTCATACCAGGTAAGTACTGTCTTTCTCCTCTTCCACACTTTAAATATAGTTCCCTCTCAAAAGCTCCTTGCCTCTGCTCAGGTAATAAGATGCAATTAGCCTCCTTGCGTCATGTAGAAGCTCGAGCGCAGTAAGCCACCTTTTTCCTCTACAGAACCGAGGAGCACACTCTTAGAAGATCCCACCTTCTCTTTACGCCCCAAGTTTAACTGCCTTATCTCTTTGCAGAGGCCGAAGGCTCACTTTACCCACCTTACCTCTTTGCAGAGGCCGAAGGCTCACTTTATCTACCTTACCTCTATGCAGAGGCCGAAGGCTCACTTACCTGCCTTACCTCTTTGCAGAGGCCAAAGGCGCACAAAAAAAAAAAAAAAGTTCCTATTTAATTTACTAGTCATTTCATCCTTGTTATTCTTTTCCCAGCATGAATAATCTAGACCAGGACAACTCATCAGAGATTGGTGCTCCAATTAATGAAATGGCCTCCCCATCGCCCAGAAGCCTGTCATTTAGGGATTGGACTGTAGCCAAATTAATGGCTGAGTTATCCAGAAGACAGATCCCCTTATCCAGCCTCAGCATGCAAAGCTAAGCTCTTTAAACTTTTGTTTTCCACATCCAACCCCCCCTCCGCTTTCACCTGTTAACCCTTTGAGTGGCAGAAGGGTACGCAATACATTGCTTTGCAATGCGTTGTGTACCCCTCTGGCACTCAAAGGGTTAATACCCAAGATACGCAACTGACCCATATTACTCATCTGCTTACAGAGTTAGGATTGGCTGTATCCAACCTAGGATCAGCCGTCTCAGACATCCAAAATAGTGTATCCGCCCTGGAAGAATCTTCAATTCAAAGTCATCACTCCACTCCTACTACTGGTAGTCAGCAGCCAGGTGCATCATACAGTCCATCTCCCAGCATAATCCACTCTCTCATCCACAGAGACATTATAGAAGGAAAAGAGATACACTTAGTTCTCCTGCTCATAGCGTCTCAGGACTTAGCAGCACACAGGACTGTCAATTATGGAGATGTTTCTGTTACCCTTAAGGACAAGGATCCGTTCCTATCCAAAAAATTATCCTTGGACGAATTTGTACTAGCTTTTAGTATTTACCAAGACATCATGTGCTTCACTTTCCCTGTTAGATGCCAGGAATTGGAACAGTATCTTTTCATCATAGTTGATCTGGCATACAAGTACGGAGGTCAAGCTTGCTAAGACTATCATCACTCCTTTGCAGCAAAAGCAGCCACTGCACTGGCTCATTCTTAATTCATCACAGAGTGGAGCTTACTGGACAGTGACCTGTTCTGTAGACATTTCACTGGTCTAAAAGCTCCAGGCTTCCAATTTTGCCAGTTCACATACCATTCACCAAACTTATGTCCATCAGCTCCTCCTTCTCAGCATACTAATTCCACCCAGTTAGCTGGCCCCTCTTCATACCAACCACCATCCGGTAGCTCATTTTCCACTCAACCACAAGATAAACTAGGTCGCCCAATCTCATTCCTAGGTAACACCAATTTGCAACAACTTTCATTCAAAAGGATGCTTTTTTAGTGTGTGCCTCCTACTCCATGTATGCTGTTTATGCAGTAAAGCTCACTCAAGAGCCATTTGTCCATGCAATTCATCTTACAATAAAAAATTAAGTGATCTGTATATTCCTTTGCTAAGTGTATTACTTGTCTTACATAGTGGCCACTCCCTCTTCATCTCTCGAATGCCCTAACTTATCACCCGCTAACAAAGTACCAGACACAGTATCCCTCCTTCTAAGAAAAGAATACAAGGAAGGTTTTCTTAATAGGTCCTTTCCCTGCCCCCCCTTTCCAGTATGGAGTAATAACCCCATATCTATTGCCATTTGAAATTTTTCTAACAAAAAATGCCCCATAATAGACTTTTTCAGCCCCTCATTCTTCATTTGCCGCCAGTATCATCTCACTAATTCCATCAGAGACATATTCTTTGAAATATGCCAGCATTGACAACGTTATAACACTCATACTGCAAACAGGTCCAGCATGTTGTTTATCTAAGACTGATCTATCTAATGCCTTCAAACTGCTCCCAGTTAACACCTCACTATGGTACTTACATGGTTTTAAATGGCAAGAACAGTATTACTTCACCACCAGACTCTCCTTTGGTTCTAAAAGTAGCCCCAAAGTATTTGATTTGTTTGGTGATATTCTATGCTGGCTGCTACTTCACTATTGCAAATGTCCCACAGTCCTTCACTATTTAGGCGATTTCCTGCTAATTGAGCCAGCTTCCTCCATTTCTTCCAGTCTAAACAAATTACTCATGCTGTTCCAATCTATTAATATCCCAGTAGCTCTAGAGAAAACGTTAGGCCCCTATACTTCCATAGATATTGTAGGCATTTCATTAGACTCTGTTCTCCAATAAATTAGCATCCTTCAGAACAAAATCAATTGTATCATCTCAATAGTTAATTCATATATCCCCAAAGAATCCCTGAGCCTTTCTGAACTCCAGTCACTCATAGGATACCTTACTTTCGCAATTAAATGATCCCACAAGGAAGATCCTTTATCTCTCACCTTCTGAACCTTCTGAGCATCTCTTCCTCCATCATTGGAACGGCAGTATGATGTTCCCACCAGCTTCCAAATCATCATCCTTCACAATTCAATCAGATGTAGGTTCAGGAACAGGTTTTGCTGCATTATTTGATGAACTATGTTTTACTCAACCCTGGCCCCAAGAAGTCATTGAAAACCAGCGGTTCTATTCCTCCCCTCAGCTACTACAGCAGCAGCACTGTGGGGTCACCGTTGGACAGGTCAAGCAGTGACATTCCAATCCACTGTCTTGGTCATCACAGCTGTTAACTAAAGGTAGATCCCATTCACCTCATGTCATGATGCTACTTAGAAAAGTAACATGGCTTTCGTTATATAATAAATTCTTCATACACTCTTTCTTTATTTCTTATCATCAAAACATATCAGCTAATGCTTTACTACATTCTAGGTATTCTTCAACATCTACCAAGAACATGTAACATACCTGGAGCTTATTCCAACATTTTACATTACAAACCAAGCCAAAAGACCCCTTTTGTCCGATATCCATCTTAGCATTTGCAGCATTTTGTCATACCAATCTTCACCTCGCCCTTACAACCATCAGATCTTACCGTGCAGTCATTCAGCACAGAATTGCCCTATCCTCAACAGTCAAGTATAATATTTTTTCAGACTACAAACAAATTATTTCTTAAAGGTCTTAAAAAAATTGCCACAATCCAAGTCCAGAACTCACAAGCCCATTTCAGGTCAAATATTTAAGGAATTATATGAATACCTTCAGTCTTGTCCATTCCAACAACAAACCAATACAGCCTTACTAGCAGCCATTAGTATGGCATTCTTCCGATTTCTTAGACTTAGCGAATTTCTGGCTAGATCCAACTCCTCCCATTCATTACTAAAAAACAACTCTTACATAATAAAGATCATATTGTACTGTATTTTCTCACTCCAAAACAGACCAGTACGGTTTAGGCAGTTAGATTCCATTTTATCCCACTAATGATCCTTGGTTCACTTATTTAGCCCTCAAATAGCTTTCCTCACTCGTAGAGCCCAACAATATTCTCAGCCCTTTATTACCTGTAGGCTGAAGCCCACTAACCTCTGCCATGTTTATTCAATATCTAAGAACCATGCTATCCCGACTGAGCTTTAAAGGGATAGTAATACTTAAGTATTACTAATCCCGATAGTAAAGTACTACTAAAAAAACCTTTTGCCCCCAGTGTCATCTCTCAAACCTTTATGGTTTGAGAGATGATCGCTTTTAAAGTTGCCCTCCCCCTTCCCCGTAGTCAGCATGCTAGCTGACTGAAGGGAAGAAAGTCGTACGACTTTCAGGCGGCTCTACAGCACAGCCGGATCGCGTTCCTAAAAAAGAAAACTTTGACTGAAATGGTCTTCTACGTGTGCTTGGTTTGCAAGCACACGTAGAAGACCGTTTTAGTGAAAGTTTTTTTTTTTTAATTAACGCGATCGCGGCTCTGTTGCAGAGACGCCTGATGATCTATGACCGGATTTCCTTTCAGTCAGCTAGCATGCTGACTACGGGGAAGGGGGAGGGAGAGGGCAACTTTAAAAGCGATCATCTCTCAAACCATAAAGGTTTGAGAGATGACACTGGGGGCAATATGTTTTTTTTTTAGTAGTACTTTCCTGTAGGGATTAGTAATACTTAAGTATTACTATCCCTTTAACCCTCTGGAATATTCAGCTATTTATTCCGTATAGGAGCAGATTAATCTGCCTCAAAAAATCAAGTTACTCGACACGTAATTCAAAAATTAGGTAGATGGCAGTCTTCATGTTACACTAGATATATCGCAAATCCATCTATGGAAATCTCCACTCTGGCAAACTGATATTGTATTCTTGTGCAAGTCTATAAACCTGCTTTTGCTTATCTTTGGCCTCGAATTTGGCTCACCGCATCAATTTCTCACCTGGGCCTACAAGCTCACAAGTGTCCACATTGGTACATAGCTACTTCTACTCTCGAATAGCTATAAGCCCTGACCACAGGTGCAAGGCTATGCCTGTTTTTCTGGGAGGGGCTGCAAACCCTTAAATACCGAGCTGCAGCCTCCTCCACTGGGCACGTCTTCTTTGAGCCCCACTCCTCCCTTCCTTCTTTGACATACCTAGGTGGCCCTCTAATTTGGCTCACCAAAACCATTACTTGCATGCGCCTCTGAGAAGTAGGAAGCAGCTGACCGCACGCATGCGCCATCAAAGAGAGAGGAGACCGTGAACCTGCACGTGCGCCTACAAATGTGGGAGCTGCTGCACAGGCATGGGCAAAGAAGAACGCTGACACTTAAGTACCCTTGGGTGTATACCATCAGGTCCATGTGCTTCATTCACCATAACATTTTCCAGTCTATTTTTGATGGAGGAAATTCTGTGGTTTGGTCTGTTTGCCCATAGCCTGTCATTTTTGCTTCTTTTGTATATGCAGAAGCAAATAATGTATGGACTCTAGGACTCTAGGTAAGTTTTTTTTCTTTCTTTGTCACTGCCATTATGATGAAGGCTTATAAGCTGGTACCATGGGATATGGTCCTTGTTTCATAAGTGGTATTAACATAAGGGGCTGTGTGGCCTTTACCTTTTTATCTTCCTGTCATCTTGGCTTTTCTTTAGTATGGTCTTCAAAAGGGCTTGGTCTTAGCTCTATTAAACTCCAGATTTCAGCTCTTTCTGCACTTTTCTGGAGGCACAGTGCTTTACTGCCAGATGTACAGACTTTTGTGCAAGAGGTGGTAATACCTACCCAGTCTTTCAGGATCACATTTTGAGCCTCTATCTTGATTTTCTTGATGGAACGCCTTTCTGCTGGAGATTGTCTCCTTTCAGCAGGTTGCCTAATTTAAGGCTTTGTCTTGTAAGCACCATTTCACTGTCGTCCAATACAGGTTACTGGTACACTGGGAGGCGATCCACCCCTTTAAGTAGGCAGGAACATTCTCTAAATATATGCAGGGGACGGAGCCTCCCCTCCCTCTTAGGCTGCACCTCAGTCAGAACAAGCCAGAATGATTTGTTCCTCGGTGTGTTCACACCAGGCGGAGAACAACTCTCCAAGTTTTAGTTTCTTTGTTATTTTTACAAATATGGAATACCACCATTAGGCGGGTTACCAAGGCTGTCAAATGCCCTATTTAAAGTGGATAGCACAGCTTCCAGGGTACTTCTGGTGGCCCTTTTGGCCTGATGAGGGAACAACTTGATTTCAAGTACTTCCCTGGGGATTATCCTCTGTGGTAATTATTTATCTTGGTAACCTGAAGACAGAAGTCCTGCAGAAAGGTGAGCCACCCTTTGAGTGCCGAAGGTCCACTTGTCCCTCAGTGTCCCTTAATTGGGCTTGTACTTGGGAGTTCTCATTGTGCACTCCAGCACTCATTGGGTGTTTTTCTATATCTTGCTAATGCAATGTATGTGTGTATGCCTGAGTTTTTGGAGCAGTTTATGTGGGATTTAACCCTTTCTCTGCTGGGTTTTCCAATTTTATGGGCATTTTCAACTTTTGCCTTGGCTGGGTAATGTTTGTTTACATAGAACATGTGTTTGCTATGTGTTTTGGAACTTTTACTTTAAGAGATAATTTTTATTAGAAATAATGTTCCACACCTTTAAGCGTGCTTTTCCCGCATAGACGCCATTGCTCCTTTACTCTCTATGGGCTTACACTGTGTGGGATGTATCTCTGGAACCACTTCACATAGCGACTTCAGAGAGGGCTCATTTTATTTGTCTTCCCTTGCTCTATCATCCGGTTGAACGCTTGAGTGTGTTGGGGGACTCGGGGGGGTTTCAGGCACTGTTTTGGGGTACTTGGTGAGAAAAACTACGCTTCCCATGAGCGCTCAGTTCGCTCCCTTTTTCTGATTGGCTCCCGTCGCGGCAGCCATTTTGTGAGTTCTTCTCATCGAGTATACTACGCAGGGACCGGACCTTCTCTCTCTCCTCTGCTGATTAACCCTTCGCTTGCCAGATAAGTTTAGTTTTAAACGTTTCTGGGGTGAATATTTAATCTTTCACACTTTAATTGGGTGATTTCTATCTGTGGGCTATATCTGACGCTGTGAGCATGTCTACTCCACTTGAGTCTGGGACTAGACCTAAGACAAAGGAGGCTGGGGTATCTGTTTCCCCCATTGCGCTTTGCTCCTCCTGTCACTCAGGGCTACCCAGAGAATTTTCTGGTCATTTATGCCCAACTTGTGCGGAAGGTCATGGCAGCAACCCAGGGCCTTCCAGTCACACTATTGAGCCAACATGGGTGAAAGAGTTCAAGGCTGCAACTAGGGATCTCAGATCCACTCTTCAGCTCTTTCCCTCTCAGGTTCAGGGGGCTCTTCAAGTATGGCAGACCCCCTCCACTGTCAGGACCTCCCTGCCCAAGCCACAGGGAGCTCCTGACGTCTCTGATTCTTCTGAGGAAGAATTGTTGCAGGATTCTGATGTTGAGGATGGTACAGTTATTGAGTCTACCAGATCGGTTGGGGACCCTTTTGAATGTGATCCTGAACTCTCTGCTGAGGGTTTGATCAGGGCTGTGCTGACCACCCTCAATCTTCCCTTGTGTCAGGAATCTACTCTTGACCCAACGGACATGTTTCAGAAACCTTCAAAGGTTGTTACCTGTTTTCCTACTAATCCTACTCTTGAACGCTTAGTTTCTGATGCGTGGAAAAATCCTGATAAGTCCTCTTCAGTCTCAAAAAAGTTTACCAAACTTTATCCTTTACCTGAGACTGAATTGGCTAAATGGGTTCATCCTCCTAAGGTGGATGCTCCGGTCTCTAGGTTGTCTAAATCCATTGCTCTGGCTGTATCTGATGCTTCTGCTTTACAGGATTGGACTGACAAAAAGTTAGAGACCTGTCTTAAGTCTGTTTTTGCCTCTATTGGTACTGCCATGCGTCCAACTTTCGCTGTGGCGTGGGTTAACCGGGCCATTGCGGTCTGGACTGAACAGCTTACTGTGGCGGTCCGCCAAGATGTGCCAGTGTCAGAGCAGCTGCAGCTCCTTGCTAATACTTCTGAAGCTCAGAATTATGTTTCTGACGCTGCTTTTGATGCAGTTCGCATGATGGTGAGGGCCTCCACTTCTTCTGTGGTGGCTAGACGCGCTCTTTGGCTAAAAATTTGGTCTGCTGACACCGCTTCCAAGAAAGTTTTGCTTTCTTTGCCCTTCCAAGGGACTTCCCTGTTTGGATCTGAGCTAAAGGAATTGATTAGCGAGGCTACTGGAGGTAAAAGTACTCTTCTACCCTCAGTCTTTAAGAAGAAATTCCCAGCTAAACGCTATCGGTCCTTTCGTTCCTTCCAAACTGAGACACGCCCTACGTCCCAGACGGTTCCGCCTGCTCCGCGCGCCTCCTCCAAGCCCAAACAGTCCTGGAAGCCCAAAGTTGCCCCCAAGGCCAAGGCTTCCAAGACTGCTTCGGCATGACTCGCCGAACCCGGGTCCGCATCCGGCTGTAGGTGGGCGGCTTCACCTCTTTCGCCGGGTTCAGGCTTGCATTCAGACTCTCACTCGCCATGGATGGATTGTGAATCTGGACAAGTCAGACTTGGTTCCATCTCCGCAGATAATCTTCCTGGGTCTCCTGTTCGACACCCAGCGGTGCACGGTGTTTCTGCCGGCAGAGGTGGCTCATCAGATTGCTCTCCGGGTATCAAAGATTCTGGCTCTCGAGCGGATTCCAGTCCCGAAATTGACTTCTCTGGTGGTGATATTCATTTCCACTATAGAGGCGGTGCCGTTTGCTATGGCATACACCAGGGAACATCAAAGGTTTCGTGATCCAGACGTGCAGGAATCGTCCAGACCATCTGCAGCTGTTTGTCTCTCTACCTCCTCGTGTCGAGTTGAGCTTGGAATGGTGGTTGGATCTTTCTCATCTCCTGAAAGGGAGATCCTTCCAGATCCCTTATTGGACCACGGTAAGACGGATGCCAGCCTCCTGGGATGGGGGGGCGGTGTTGGGTCGCTTCAGTGCCCAGGGGAAGTGGGGATTGGAGGAATCTCTCCTCTCCATCAACATTCTGGAACTTTGTGCGATCTTCCTTGCCCTAAGACATTGGGAATCTCAACTGGAGGGTTGTCCAGTCAGAGTAGAGTCTGACAACGCCACCGCAGTGGCTTACATCAATAAGCAAGGCGGAACAAGAAGTCTCGCCGCCTGGTTAGAGGTCAAGGCCATTTTGTCTTGGGTGGAAGCTCATGTTCCAGTCATTTCAGAGGTTCACATTCCAGGCGTAGACAACGTCATGGCAGACTTTCTCAGTCGTCACACAGTCGACAGCGGAGAGTGGGCTCTTCATCCAGAGGTGTTCCAACTCCTCACTCAGATGTGGGGGGTTCCTGTGGTGGATCTGATGGCAACCAGACACAACAGGAAGGTTTCAGTGTTCTGCTGTCGGTGGAGGGATCCACTGGCACTGGCAGTGGACGCCTTGTGAATTCCTTGGGAATTCTCCCTAGCTTACATCTTTCCTCCTCTTCCGCTGTTGATCAAAGTCATCCAGAAGCTGAAGGTGGAGCGTTGTCCAGTTATCCTGATGGCTATGTCTGTGGCGGAGCCCTTTCCGCTTCCCTCTCGTCCAGATCTTCTGCTACAAGGCTATCTGTGGAAGGAGGATGTTCATCGTCTTCATTTGATGGCTTGGAGGTTGAATCCTCAATTTTGAAGAAAAGGGGTTTTTCCCCTGCTGTGGTGTCTACGATGCTACGTGCTCGTAAACCTGTGTGTTCTAGGATCTATCACCGAGTGTGGTCGACCTTTGTAGCATGGTGTGCTGATAGGGATCTATCCCACGACTTTCATCTTCCAACTGTCCTGGCCTTTTTACAGGACGGTGTTGATAAGGGACTCTGAGTTCTCTCAAGGTTCAGACATCAGCGCGCTCTGTCTTTTTCCAGGAGTGCATTGCCGTTATTCCTGACGTCAAAGTTTTCTTCCAAGGTGTGGCTCATATTCGTCCCGCTTTCATAAGTCCGGCTCCTCGGTGGGATCTCAATCTTGTTTTGGGGGTTCTCCAACGACCACCCTTTGAGTCCTTGGCTACTATTCCTTTGCGCCTTTTGTCCTGGAAGATGGCTTTCCTTTTGGCTATTGTATCAGTTCGCTGCGTGGCAGAATTACAAGCCTTGTCTTGTAAACCACCTTATCTGGTGTTCCATAAGGATAAGGCTATGCTTCGCACTTCCAAGGAGTTTTTGCCTAAGGTTGTCTCCGAATTTTACATCAATCAGGAGATTGTGGTGCCTTCTTTCTGCCCTAACCCTTCCTCTGACAAGGAGAGGGATCTTCATTTGTTGGATGTCGTGCGTTGTCTCACATTTTATGTTCATCGCACTGAGGCTATCAGGAAGTCTGATGCTCTGTTTGTCATTCCTGAGGGGCCTAGGGCAATGAGACCGGCTTCCAAGGTGACCATTGCATCTTGGATAAAATCTACTATTCGTAAAGCTTACGAATTTCGGAATAAGCATGTGCCTTTTCGGGTCATTGCTCATTCTACCAGATCAATTGGGGCCTCTTGGGCCTATAAAAATCAAGCGTCTGCTGATCAGCTGTGCCGGGCAGCCACTTGGTCCTCAGTGCACACTTTTTCGAAGCACTATCGCGTGGATGTGCTGGCCTCGGCTGGTGCCAGCTTTGGGAGAAAGGTCCTGGAGGCAGTTTTGCCTGTCTAGGATCTTCTTCTTCTGAGGTTCTCAGTGCTTCCTTACTGTTGAGCCCTGTTGGCTCTGGTTCAGTGTGCTGTGTTTTGTTTGGGGTCTGTTCTTGCCCCTAGTTGGTGTCCGTTGACACTTCTGATTGTTGGGATCTCTGACCGGTTGGTTCATAGAGGTTCTGGTGACTCTGGGGACCTTGCGCCTGGTCCTTGCCTTCTTCCCGCCTCTGGGAAACTCAATGTTTGGACATCCCAGTGTACCAGTAACCTGTATTGGACGACCGTGAAAATAGGATTTTAGTCTTACCTGTTAAATCCTTTTCACTTAGTCCATACAGGTTACTGGTCTCCCACCCTGTCAAGAGACCATGCTTGGCTCTCCTGTGGCATTCTGTGGGAGTCCTTTGGGGCATGCTCACAGGGGTCTTCTTCTTCTCTCCTATCTCTGGTCAGTGTTAGTGTCTCAAATCATTCTGGCTTGTGCTGACTGAGGTACAGCCTAAGAGGGAGGAGAGGCTCCACCCCCTGCATACATTTAGAGAATGTTCCTGCCTACTTAAAGAGGCGGATCGCCTCCCAGTGTACCAGTAACCTGTATGGACTAAGTGAAAAGGATTTAACAGGTAAGACTAAAATCCTATTTTTTTGGTTATCCACTCGGATAGGGTGGTTTTGTGGACTCCTAGGGTTTTTCCTTAAAGGGATAGTAATACTTGAAAATTCTTTATTTTATATTGTAGCCCTTAAAAAAACATGAAAAATGATATAAGTCTTATCTCCCAAACCTTTATGCTTTGGGAGATATTCACATGTAAAATATAGTAAAGTTCTCTTTTCCTGGCTGTTTCAGCCAAGTCTGCCATCTAGTGGACAGATTTGGAATTCGATCCACAGAGCAACCGGCAGCTCTTTAGCAGTGCCGAGATCACGATCTTTGAAAAGAACTACTTAACTGGAACTGTGTACAAAGTGTGCCAGTCTTGAAAGATTGTGATCTCAGCACTTCTGGAGAGGCACGGCCGGTCCAGGGACCGGATTCCAAATCTGAAGGGTGGAGCAATGACATCACTCCAGGGGAAACTTTACTTCTGAATATCTCCCAAACCATAAAGGTTTGTGAGATAAGAGTTATATCATTTTTCATGTTTTTTTAAGGGCTACAATATAAAATAAACTTATTTTCAAGTATTACTATCCCTTTAAGGAAAAACCCTAGGAGTCCACAAAACCACCCTATCCGAGTGGATAACCAAAAAAATAAGGTTATCTCGGAGTTTCACATTAACCAGGAGATTGTTCTTCTCCTTTTCCGTCCTACTCCATGTAACAGACAGGAGCTTCTTGAATTAAAGCTACCATTTTCCAGGCTTTAGCTCACGGAAAGAAGCCAGTGCCTTTTCGTGTTATTTCTCATTCCACCAGATTAGTGAGTGCTTCTTGGGCTTTAGTGGAACAGCTTTGTAATGCAGCGGCATGTTTGTCTATTCACAGATGTGTAAAACACTACCATGTCAAGGCTCTGGCTTCAGTTGAAGCCATTTTTGGCCGGTAGGTCCTTCAGGCCTTCAGGTTCTTCCAGTTCATCTCTGTTAGAATTGATTTGTGTTGAGGGTTTTTTCTGTTTGCCACCCTGGAATGTTGGTGGATGGCTTTGATCGATCGCCGTGATTCCTGTGTTCCACATTGTACAAAAGAGAAAAGGGGATTTTGTTTTGTATTTGCCAATAAATTATTTTCTTAGTTCACATGTAACACAGAACTTCTCTTCTGGAGAAAAAAAAAACACTGTTTTGAGTTCAGGGCAGTGGGGTCTTTGAATTCTCTTTTTAGGTGATCCCCTTTCTTGCCTCACTTTTCTTTTTGCTTGATCTTTGTGAGATTAAAGGAGCAGTAAACTTTTTTTTATAAAAAAATATATATTGTAGGGATTTTCCTATTGAGTAAAATAAGGGTACTCCCTATGCTGAGAGACTTATATTTCCAGAGTTATTATAGTTTAAACCCATGGTTTTTTTTTTACATTAGCAGTGCCCTCTAGTGGTCAAATTCTCATTAGTTTCCTGTTAGATTCTAATGGAGAGGAAAGTCAGAGACATGCAGTTCTCCATAGAATGTGATAGAAACTGCTGAGTCACTTCATGTCAGTTAGAACTATCAGGAAGTAAACACAGTAAATTCACTTCCTGATTATTTAAACTGCTATGATTTTTGAATAAAACATCTGACAGCGATGGGAGTGACCTTGTTTTATTCAGCAGGAAATGCTCTGTAAAATGTGTTTTCATAAAAAAAAAAAAAAAAAAAAAAAAGTACAGAACAATCACCCTTTCTGGATTTGTCACAGGTTGCTGTCTGTATTGAGCCTTGGTCTGAGACCAAAAGACTGTTGTTTGACATCAATAGAAAATATGCAATATGGTATCATCAAATGTCTGACTATATTCTGCTTGTTGTTGAAGTCTAGTGTTGTGGTGTGTATCTGTTTTGTGTAGTATCCTAGTTAGAATGCTGAGTTTGTACAATAAGCGCTCAGCAGCCAACTTTATCCATTGATATGGAAAAAAATAAATATTACAAGGTTTAGCATGCTGGTTAAGACAAGGATACTCCCACTGCTGAGAGTTGTTTTTCTTCAGAACTTACTGGAGTTTTTGAGTGCAGTACTTCCATTTTAATATGGGGAGCTGTTGCTACAGCGGTCTGTGGGCAGGTGACGATAAACTTCCAAGGGATGCTGTAACAACAGCTCTGGAAGTACTGCACCCCAAAATATAGTTTAAACTGCAATAACTTTCGAATAAAACATGTCTCTGTATTGCTAAATCCTGCAATATGTATATATTTTTTTAAATAATAAACATTACTGTCCCGTTAATGCTTTTTCTAGTATCAGTTTTCATCGTTTTTTTTTTGTTTTGTTTTGTTTTTTTTTCTCCTTTTTAGAATAAACCCTCATATATTCAACTTGATATATAAAAACACAGATCAAATAGGAATATATGCTCTGATTGTGATAACTTGCTAAACCAATTAGAGGCCTCATAAATTACTTGTAGTCTCATGTATAGATGCATCAGTAGAGAAAAAAACATATTTGCTAACTTACATATTTCTTATAGTATCTTCCTGAATTGCTGGGACCTACTGGAATCCTGGTCCAGTTAAGTGCTCATAGTCAGTCCGATCCAGATTTATTGAGAGCAACAATCCACTGCATGGCCAATATATGTCTTAGGTAAGCACATTTTCTTTCCTATCCACACCCATTGTATGAGTATCATACCTTCTAATGGCATCATTAAACTTTATTTCTCTGTCATCCAATATAGCTTACAGGTACCATGGGGAGGCAACAGCTCCTCCCAGTAGGCTGGAACAATTCTCCAGTGTATTACGGGGGTGTAGCCTCCCTCTCCTCCATAGCAGGCTACTTAGCTGCTCCCCTCCAGTTAGATTTGTTCCATAATCCTAGTAGAAAGGCTGTGAACAGTTTTGCTTAGTTTTAGTTATTTTATTATTCTTCTTTAGATATGGGGTGTCAAAATTCCCCCATTAGGTGGATTATCATTACTGACTTCCCCTTGGTGGATTGCTTAGTTTACAGGAGCTGCTTGTGGACCCTTTATCCCTGGGAGACAACTGTGTAACCCATGTCTCTCTCTCCGGAGGGAGTCTCTCTGAGGCTGCTTCCTTGCAATGGTAATCTGAAGGAAGAAGACCTGCAGAAAAAGGTGAGCAACCCTTTGAGTGCCATGGTCCATTTGTCCCTCAGTTCTCTGTAACTCCTGCACTCATGTTGGGTATTTCTAATTTCTGTTCTGAGGGTCTTTGGAGCATTTTGAGCAGTTTTGTGGTAATTAACCCCTTCCCTGCCAGTAATCGGGCTGTTGAAGGTTTTGTTCCTCATTGTCACATTATTAGATGTGTTTGTGTTTCTATGTGTTTTTACACTTTTTAATCACTTTTACTTTATTAGTTATTTTTTTAAATTTCTCACTCTTCACCACAAAGCCGCAGTGCTCCATTGATCTCCATGGGACAGACATGTTGGGACAAATCTCTGCAACCGCTCTGTGCACCGAGTTCAGAGATGGCTCATTTTAATTGTCTACCCTTGTCTAATTATCCAGTTCACATTCCCAGTGTCTTAGGAGCTTTGAGAGGGATTCGGCTCTGTTTTTGGTATTCTGTTTTGAGAAACTAAGTTTCCCATACACACCCGCTTTGCTGGCTGATTTCCCATTGGTTCCATTTGCAGTCGACATTTTGTTTTTTCGTCACTACCAAGGCTTGGTCTCCTCAACTCTTCTCTTCATGTTAACCACTTGCCAGATAAGTGTATGTTGGGTAAAATCTGTAATCAGGGTGACAGTATTTGGATGTTCCTTTACTGTTTGACACTTTATTTTGTAGAATTTGCGATCCACTTGGACAGTGGGCTAGGCCTAAGGCTAAGGACTCAGGGGTGTCTTTGATCCCCCTTACTTATTGTTCCTTATGCCAAACAGGGCTTCCCAGAGAATACTCAGGTCACTTATGCCCTTCATGGACTGCATCCCCTGCCTCTCTGCCAGGACCTTCCAGCTATGATCAAGAGCCACCTTGGGTCAAGGATTTAAAGTCCTCTATGGCACAGTTTCCTCTCTCCCTTCATGGGGTTCTTCAGTCTTGTAGACCCCCTACTTCCTTCAGGTTTGTGGCCCCTAAGGCCCCTGGTATTCCTGATCTATCTGATTCTTATATAGAGGGTTCAGATGAGGATTCTGAGGATGGTGTGTGTTCTGAATCAGAGTCTTACCATTTTCATGGTGGTTCCTTTGAAGTTGACCCTGAACCCTCTGCGGAGGGTCTCATTAATGCAGTATTAACTACCTTAAACATTCCCTCTACTACTCTAGAGACTCAGACTTCTTCTGACTTATTTCAGAGGCGCAAGAAGTCCTGTGCTGCTTTTCCACCTAATCCTACTCTAGGTCAGATTATTCTTGATGAGTGGAAGACTCCTGACAAGCGTCTACCTTTGTCTAAGAGATTCACTAAGTTGTATGCCTTTTCTGAAGCTGCCTTGGCTCAATGGGCTACTCCTCCTCAGGTTGACTCTCCCATTTCCAGGCTCTCTAAAGCCACTGCCTTGGCAGTTGCGGATGCTTCAGCCCTTAAGGATGTGACTGACAGGAAGCTTGAATCTGTCTTGAAGGCTAATTTCACTACCTTTGGTGCATCATTGAGACCCATCTGGGCTTCTGTCTGAGTCAACAGGGTCATTGCTGTTTGGGCTGAACAGCTGGCTGCTGCTGTCCAGGAGGGTGCTCCAAAAGCTTACCTTTTATCCCTTGGGGCCAACATTTCTAAGGCGCATCACTGTTACTGATGCTCTTTTAGATGCTGTTAGGCTTGAAGCTAAGGCCTCAGCCTTCTCTATGACTGCTAGGCACATGCTGTGGCTGAAGATCTGGTCAGCTGACTTTATCTCTAAGAAATCACTGACTTCTCTTCCCTTTCTGGGTACCTCAAATTTTGGCCCTGAATTGCAAATTCTCATCAGTGAGTCCACCTGGGGTAAGAGCACGTTGTTGCATCAGGCCCCCAATCGTAACCCTCAGACAAAAAGGCATGTCTTTTTTCACCAAAACAAGTCTAAGCGTTTAGGGCAAACCTGGTGGCACCTCAGACCCCACGTTCCTCCCCCAAGCCCAAACAGCAGTGGAAGTCAAAACACACCTCCACCAAACCTTCTTCAGCATGAGTCACTGAACCCTAGTGTGTGATCAGTGGTGGTGGTGGTGGTGGGGGGGGGGGGTCGCCTACAACACTTTTTGAGTGTTTGGACAGGCTCTGTTACAGATCAGTGGTATTACAGGTGATTCCAGAAGGTTATAGGATTCCCTTCAAATCCCTACCCACTTCAGGTTCTTCACTTCTCACTCCCCTCAGGGTCAGGAAAAGCTCATGCTTTTCAGTGGAGAGGGCCAGTCTCTCTTGGACAAGGGGGTTCTGTATGGAAGAGAACAGCCTCTTTGTTGTTCCCAAGAAGGATGCTGGCTGCCATCCTATCCTAGACCTCAAGGCTCTCAATTGTGGTCAAGACCCACTACAAGATGGAGTCACTACGTTCGGTCATTGCCACAATATGTCAGGGGGTATTTCTGGCATCTTTGGACCTTCAGGATCCGTACCTACACATTCCTGTGCATCCGGCAAGTCAGCAGTATCTCAGGTTTGCCTACCATTTGGGACACTTCCAATTCATTGCTCTCCCATTTGGGCTCACGAATGCCCCTCAGGTGTTCAGTCGAGTTCTGGGTGCACTAAATGCCTTCCTGCACACCAAGGGGATCCAGGTGATGCCGTACATGGACAACCTTCTCATGAAGGCGTCTTCTAGGGATCTTCTGGAGCACCATTTCCAGGAGTGTGCTCAGATCCTCCTCCAACTGGATTGGATTCTGAATATGGACAAGTCTGCTCCGGTTCCCTCCCAGAATCTGGTTTGACATTCTGCAGAGTATGGAATTCCTGATGGAGGATTTTATTCAGCAGCTCACCTTTAAGGTATCGTCTGCCCTGGCATGGGAATCCGCTTTGGGGACAAGTTCTCCTCTGTGGTGGGGATGAGGATATCAACCATAGAAGTGGTTCCCTTTGCCATTGCCCATGCCAGAGAACTTCAGAGGTTTGTGATCCATGTTTGCAGGGGAAACCTGGATCTTCTGGATCACCCTATCTCCCTACCTGTGGAAGTGAGACAGACCTTTTACTGGTGGTTGTACTTCTCCAACCTAAGGAAGGGCAGACCATGTGTGATTCCATACTGGACCATTGTGACAATGGATGCCAGCTTGCTCAGTTGTGGCGCAGTCCTTGATCCCCTGATTGTTCAGGGTCACTGGTCACCAGAGGAGGCTCTTCTTCCCATCAACATCTCGGAGTCCAGTCAGACAGAGCCAGGGACGTGGCTTACATCAACAAGCAAGGAGGCACAAGAAGCCCCTTGGCTTGGCTCAAGGTCAGAGGTATTTTGGCTTGGTTGGAAGACAATGTGCCTGCTATCTCTGCTGTCCATATCCCAGGTGTAGAAAACGTCCTTGCAGAATTCCTCAGTTGACATACTGTGGATCCCAGAGAGAGTGAGAACTTCACCCAGAAGTGTTCGATCTCCTGGTACAGAAGTGGGGTCTTCCTGTCATGACCTACCAGAATCAGTACAAACTCTCCTGCAGAAACTCCCCGGGAAATGCCTAAAAGTGGTACGGAGCTGCACCGTCAGGAGACTACACAGCAAGGAGCAGTAGGTAATAGTAGGCAGGGTCAAGAGAGAAGCCAAGTGTTTACACCAATCGGTCAGTGAGGTATCCAAATCTGAAGGCAGTAAGGGTAGTCAAGAGAGAAGCCAAGGGTTAACACCAAATGGCCATCGAGGTATCCGAATCTGAAGGTAGAAAGGGTGGTCAAGAGAAAAGCCAAGGGTCAACAGCAGCCGGTCAGCGAGGTATCTGACTCTGTAGGCAGTAAGGGTAGTCAAGAGAGAAGCCAAGGGTCAAACACTGGACGGCGAAGTAAGGTACAAGACACTAGAAGAAAACTAGGTATTATTCAGGGCACAAACTAGGTGACTGAACACTGTGTCAGTGCTCCAAGCAGCTGGAAGTGTGGCCGTATATATGCTCCGACTGATGACGTCCGCATCGGGTGATGCAGCGAACCCGGAAGTACAGATCGATCTGAGAAGCGGAGCGAAGGCAGCAATAGCCCGCAGACAGCACAGGCACGGACACCAGAGGTAGGCGGCATGACACTGCCCCCACCCAAGAGGGGCCTCAGGAGCCCTAAGAAGCAGGTTTGGACTTGAAAGCACAATGGAAGGCACGAACCAGCACAGGGGCATGGACGTCAGTAGAGCGTACCTAGGAACGCTCCTCCGGACCGTAGCCAGTTGACAAGGAAATGTAGGCCGCCTTGAGAGTGTTGAGAGTCCAGTATGCTGTCCATGAGGTACTCTTCTTGACCGTCAATTGTGACCGGTGCAGGAGGAGGCGGCGGACAGAGTGGGACGCTGTCGGTAAGAAACGCCTTGAGTAAAGACACATGGAAGAAGAGGTAAATTCAGAGGGTCCGAGGCAGAGGCAAGAGGTAGGACACCGGAGACGGAAACCGTGTGATACGGTACGGGCCTATGTATCGAGGTCCTAGTTCCAAGGAGGGCTGGGGCCAGACGTATGTGTTTCGTGGATAGCCAAACCCGATCCCCGATCTGGAACAAGTGATAGGGAGTCCGGCGGTGATCAACAGACAATTTCTGGAGCCACTGGGCCCTCAAAAGACCTGTGCGTATGGATTGCCAGTGCACAACCATGGACTATACCCTCCTCTCCGCAGCCGGTACCAAAGACACACCAGGAGACAACACAATAAGACGAGGGTTGTACCCCAGGGCCGCAAAGAAGGGGGAGCAACCAAGAGAGGAATGACGGAGCAAATTGTGGGACAGTTCTGCCCAAGGCAAAAGGGGCGCCCAGTTGTTGTGGTATTGGTTTGCAGTAGGATCGTAGGTACTATTCGAGACTTTGATTCAGCCGCTCGGTCTGCCCGTTGGTCTGGGGATGGTATGCTGAGGAGCAATGCAAGGAAATGCCTAGACGGGAACAGAAGGCCCTCCAGAAATGAGCAACAAATTGCGTGCCCCTGTCGGAGGTGAGGTGCAAAGGGAGGCCCTGAAGTTGCACTATCCCCAAAAAGAAAATATCTACTAGCTCAGGAGCTGTAGGCAATTTAGGGAGTGGTATGAAGTGGCCTTGTTTCGTGAAGCGCTCAATAACCACGAGGATTGTGGTGTTCCTGGAAGAAGTAGGTAGGTCCACCATGAAATCCATGGCCAGATGGGTCCATGGTAAGGCTGGGACCGGTAACTGTTGAATTCGAGGGGTCTTCATGCAGGCACAGAGTGAACAAGTCCTCACCCAGTGGGAGACGTCTTGCTGACAAGAGGGCCACCAGAAGTAGCGTGTAAGTAAGTTTTGGGTGCGTTTCACCCCAGGATGGCCAGCAATGGGCGAATGGTGGGCACAGGCCTGGACCTCATTACGGTAGGGTTCTGGGACAAAAAGTCAAGCAGGGTACTGTCGAGAAGACGGGCATTCCAAGGATTGGGCTTCCTGGATGCGCTGCAGAAGTCCAGAAGACAATGCACCCACAATCACTGAATGTGGTATAATGGGTTCCACTGAATGCGGAGACGTGGTGTCGGTCTCAAACTGTCTGGATAGAGCATCAGCTTTGAGGTTCTTGGTACCCGGTACTTAGGAGATGGTGAAATCGAACCGGGCAAAGAACAAGGACCATCAAGCTTGGCGCGTAGGCTAGATAGGCTACGTTTTGATGGTCAGTGAGTATACTGATTGGATGCGCCGCTCCCTCGAGAAGGTAGCGCCATTCCTCCAATGCCATTTTTATGGCCAGCAGCTCCCTGTTCCCGGTGTCACGATTCCTCTCCTCTATGGAGAACCGCCGAGAGAAATAGCAACAGGGGTGCAGAGAACCACATGTGCCCGTACATTGGGAGAGAACAGCTCCAGACGCGTATTCTGAGGCATCAGCCTCAAGCGTGAAAGGCAAGGTGGGATCCGAGTACGCCAAGATGGGGGCCGAGGTGAATGCTTCTTTGAGAGACTGGAAAGCCTCCAGCGCTTCACAGGACCAAGTAGATGGATCGGCTCCCTTACAGGTCTGTTGAATAATGGGTCGAATAATCTTTGAGAGATGTCTTATGAACCTCTGGTAATGCTTGGAAAATCCAACAAAGCGTTGAATGGACCTGGTGGAGCGTGGAACCTGCCAGTCCAACACAGCACAGACTTTGCCAGGATCCATAGCCAGACCGGAAGTAGACACAGTATAGCCCAAGAAGGGCAAAGAGGATTTCTCGAAGGCGCATTTCTCAGGTTTAGCGTACAGCCGGTTCTCACGTAACCTTTGGAGGACCATTTGTACATGGGCGTGATGCTAGAGAGGTTCCTCAAATAGATTACTATATCATCTAGGTACACAATGACACAAGATAAGAGGAGATCTCGAAAAACGTTGTTTATGAATGCTTGGAAGACCTATGGGGCATTACGTAAACCAAAGGGCATTACACAATATTCGTAATGCCCAAAACGGGTATTAAAAGCGGTCTTCCATTCATCTCCTGTACGCATTCGGACCAGATTGTATGCCCCACGCAGGTCAAGTTTGGTAAAAACGGTAGATCCGTGTAAATGTTCCAACAACTCCGGTATCAGAGGAAGGGTGTAACCATTCTTAAGGGTAATGGCGTTAAGACCTCTGTAATCTATACCGACCCATCCTTATTTTTAACAAAAAAGAACCCTGCACGTGGATGGCCTAATGAAACCAAAAGCAAGGTTCTCCTGTATATGCTTCTCCAGTGCTGCCGTCTCTGGAAGAGAAAATGGATGGGTCCTTCCCCTGGGCGGAACTGCCCCAGGTACCAGGTCTATAAGGCAGTCGTATTCCCGGTGGGGTGGACCTTGGAGAAAACGTCAGCAAAATGCAAGTATGGTTCTGGTATAGCAGTACAGGAGTCGGTGGTATCTTCAGAGGCTGAGACTATGGTAGAGATCAGTAGAGGGGAAACTGGCTCAGGGGTTACAGAGAGGGTCCCCTGTCTCCAATCTATCCGAGGATTATTCCTCCGTAACCAAGGGAAGCCCAATATGAGCGAGGATAGAGGTGCTGTGATGACCTCAAACGTCAGTACCTCATAATGAGTTGGGGATAGAAATACCCGAATGGGAATCGTTGAGAGGGTTATCAGACCAGATCCCAGAGGAGATCCGTTTATGACCTGGATATCCACCGGAGGGTCTTTGGAGAGGAGCGGTATGCCATGTTGCTGGGCGAAAGCTAAATGTATGAGGACTCCTGCCGCCCGAGAATCAACCAAGGCATCGGCCTACACAGAGGACGAGGACCAAAACAGGCGGAGTGGAACAGTGAGTCGTTGAGAGGAGGTTGAGGGAAGGAAGTACAGAGTGACTTAGGGAGAGTCTCTACGCTCTCGCTAAGCTCGGTCGTTTCCCGGCTTATTTGGGCATAGGCGAGCGATTTGACGAGATTGCCCACAATAAAGGCACAAACCACGTTGGCAGCGTCGGGTCTTCTCCTCCTTGGTGAGATGTCACTCTGCCAATCTCCATTGGCTCTGGAGGGTTATCAGATGGGGTAGGAGGATTCTGAAACCGTGGTGCAAGGCGTACAGAAGGGCAAACCAGAGGTCATCTGGAGCGGTCATCCTCTCTTTCAAGACGTCTCTTCTGAATACGGGTATCGAGGGAAGTACATAGAGAGATCAAGCCCTTCAGAGTCCCTGGGATGTCACGGGTGGTGAGTTCATCCTTCAACCTATCGGACAAACAGCGACGAAAGGCAGCCTTCAATGGCGTATTGGGCAAAGGACTGAGACCCCTGCTGGAGGTCCAAAAGTGACGCCTCCGCTTTGGCTTGTCGGCCGGGGGTGTAGAATACTGAACGAAAGGTGTCAAGAAAGGCATTGAAGTCGTTCAGTAGAGGCGACTGTCTGTCCATGAGGGGAGTCACCCAAGACAAAGCCCGACTCCTGAGAAGGGAGACAAGGAAGGTTATGCACCCCTGTTGGGACGCATAAACCTCAGGTTGATTGCGGAAGTGGAGGAAACAATGATGTATGAATTCACGCATTTGTACGGGATCCCCCTCATACCGGTCAAGAAGTGGAACCCGGGTAGGGACAAGACCCGCGGGTGGAGCAGGAACTGCCGGGGCAGCTGGAGCGGGAGCCAGGTGCTGTTGCATATGTTGCAAGAGGGAAGTTATAGAATCCAACTTCTGATCCAGGCACTGTATATGGGTGGCGTGTTGCTCTAAGACAGCCGCCTGCTGGATTACCACCCTATAGACCTCCTTAGGGTCTACAGACATTGTGAAGGTATGGCACTGACACACTGTCACGACCTACCAGAATCAGCATGGCAGGCATCGGCCTGCAAGTAAGGGAGTGCTCGGGAGCGCTGGCTAAGGAGCGGTGCTAGTAGTGTGGTGACTGTCGAGGGTAAGACCGTGCTGCGGCTAGGACCGTATTAGAGGTGCTGACCGCAAAGCCAGATGTCCGATCCCGGTTGAGCAGGGACCCTGACCAGGATGGAATAGGGTCCGTGGCTTGGGTGCGAGGGCTACCAAATAGCAGAAACTCCCGGGGAAAAGCCTGAAAGCGGTACAGAGCTGCACCGTCAGGAGACTATACAGCAAGGAACAGAAGGTAATAGTAGGCAGGGTCAAGAAGGAAGCCAAGGGTTAACACCAATCTGTCAGCGAGGTATCCAAGTCTGAAGGCAGTAAGGGTAGTCAAGAGAGAAGCCAAGGGTTAACACCAATCGGTCAGCGATGTATCCGAATCTGAAGGCAGTAAGGGTGGTCAAGAGAAAAGCCAAGGGTCAAACACTGGAAGGTGAAGTAAGGTACAAGACACTAGAAGAAAACTAGGTATTGTTCAGGGCACGGACTAGGTGACCGCACGCTACAGGAACACTGTGTTGGTGTCCCGAGCAGCTGGGAGTGTGGCCATATATATGCACCAACTGATGACGTCAGCATCGGGTGATGCGGCAAACCCGGAAGTACGGATTGCTCCGAGATGCGGAGCGAAGGCAGCAATAGCCCGCAGACAGCATGGGCGCGGACTCCAGAGGTAGGCAACGTGACACTTCCTTGCATAGACCTGATGGCCACAAGGGACATCTGGAAGGTTCAGATGTTCTGCTCATGATGGCAGGATCCCCTGGCATTTGCAGTGGATGCTCTGTTGATTCCATGGAGATTTCTTCTGGCCTACATCTTCCCTCCACTTCCTTTGATGCCCAGGGTCCTGCTGAAGATTCGAATGGATGACACCTCAGTTATCCTGATAGCGCCCTATTGGAACAGACAGCCTTGGTTTCGCGAACTGCTGGCCTTATCAGCTCAGGAACCGTTTCCTCTGGCACACAGACCAGACTTCCTTCTGCAAGGTTATCTATGGAAGGAGAATGTGGATCAGCTGGCTTTGATGGCATGGCTGTTGAAACCTCCATCTTGAGATGAAAAAGGTTTTTCTCCAGAAGTAATTTCCACTATGATCCAGGCCAGGAAACCTGTGCCCTCAAAGGCCTATAACAGGGTTTGGTCTATTTTCCATTCTTGGTGTATGGACAGGGATCTGTCCTCTCAAGTGTTTGATCTTCTGGCTATCCTGTTTATTTTTTTGGCAGGATCTGTTTGGAGCCTCCTAGGCCTACAAGAATCAGGCCTCTGCTGATCAGCTGTGCAAGACCACTAGGTCCTCTGTGCACACGTTTGCCAGGACATCAACACAGTAGGGTTTGCATCAGCTGACGTCCGCTTTGGCAGGAAAGTCCAAGAGGCAGTATTTCCTGTCTATGACTTTACTTTCCTGTGCCTTATAGCTCTTTTACTGTTTGAGCCGTGTTCGCTCTTGTGTTGTATGCTGTGCTACTGTTATTCAGTGTCCATTGACCCTTTGTTAGTTTGGGTTGTTCCATGTCCTGGATAGTCCCTTGGTTACGCTGGTATCATGGAGACTGGCCCTTGGTCCTTTCATTCTCTTCCCACCCTGGGAACTTAATGTTGGTACATCCCAGTGGTACCTGTAAGCTATATTGGACGACTGAGAAAATATCTATTAAATCCTTTTATCTTAGTCCATATAGCTTACAGGTCTCCCACCCAGTGAAAGAGACCATATTTGGTTCCTGTGGCTGCACGTGGGAGTCCTATCTTCTTCTCGCTATCTAGCTCAGTAGGGTTAGTGTCGCAAACCTAACTGGAGTGGAGCAGCTAGGTACCCTGCTATTGAGAGGGAGACTCCACCCCCTACAATTAATTTGAGAATTTTTCCAGCCTAGTGGGAGGAGTTGTCACCTCCCCATGGTACCTGTAAGTTATATGGGCTAAGAGAAAAAGATTTAACAGGTTAAGACTAAAATCCTATTATCAGTTTATATGAAAGGGCTCCTTTTTCATTCTACATGTTTTTCATCCCTACCTCAAGGTATTAGGAGTTATCAGGAAATGAAGGAGATGCAGCCAAATCCACACAAGACTCGTTCTTCACCTAGAGAGTGCTAAGCACAAGGAGGCTGCATTTGGGCGCTGTATAGATAAGTGTTGTTTAAAGGGATAGTAAAGCTTAATAAGAAAAAAAAATATATTGTAGGATTTATCCTGCTATGTAAACAAAGGTTCCTCGCACAGCTGGGAGATGTTTTATTTAGTAGTTATTGGAGCTCAAACTTGCATTTTTTTGGTTATAGTACCTCCATAGCTATCTATACAAATAAACCTCTATAGAATGCGACAGCAACACTGGAACATTTAAGGCCATTGATGTACTGCACCAAAAGATGTATGTCTGAACTGCAGTAACGCTTGACTAGAATATCTCTTAGCAGTGGGGACCCTGCAGTATATTTTTTTTCATACCAGTTGTTACTCTCCCTTTAATGATTTTGAATGGGTTAGATTATTAGGTCAAGCTGATGTACTTTAGTGGCTAGTCTAATTTCTGTTAGATTTAGTTTTGTTGTTTTAGTTCTACTCCAGAGGATAAAGTGCAGACTGTCAGCTTTAATTTCAGGGTATTTTCAGCCATAAACTGAACTATGTAGGAATTGGCTTTTCTATACATAGTCCCTCCATTTTAGGGGACCAAAAGTATTGAACAATTGGCAGCTCAGCAGTTTCTCGGACAGGTGTGTGTTGTTATTGCATTAATTAATGCACAGAAGTGCTAGCAAGAGGTCTAGAGGTGAGTCTAGGTGTGTTATTTTCATTTTCATTTGGAGCCTATTGCTGTTATTTCTCAACACAAGGAGCAAACAAGTGTCAGTTCCTGTAAAACAGGCCGTCATGAGGCTGAAAAATCAGAATAAATTAATCAGTGAGATAGCCAAAACATTAGATTTGTCAAAATAAAGAAGTTAGCCCTCTTCATTCCCTAGCCTCATGTCCAGCTTCAGTGGCCCCATTGAATTAGCACAAGTATGAGCTGAAGTGAATCTCCCTCGCATTGCTCAGCTGGACGGTGCAGGGAGCAGTTATTTGGGGACCTGTGGAATGGCACCTGTGGGGTTGCCACCGGGACCATGTCCTGCCTGTGTGCGTTCAAGTTTGCATGATCAGAGGCGCTGTGTAATGCGAGGGAGACTCTCTTCAACTTGTACTTGTTCCAACTCAGTGTAACTCTAATGCTGGACATGAGGCTAAGGAATTAATAAAGGACTAGCCTCTTACAGTTGTTCCACTGGCTCTCATGCATTTAGTTTGAGTTGTCCCTACATTTGGTTAATTATTCTTTCTACTATAACTGCATTACACTGAGTAGGGTGAGAGGTGCAGTGCTCAGGAGACACACGCATAGCCAGGGGCGGCAGTAATGGGAGGGAATATTCATATCTCCGTATACTGCCAGTCCTGGAGTTAAAGGGGGCGTGAGCCCCTGGCCACTCCGGTCAAAATCTCTGCAAGAGAGGTCTGTTGCTTGCGTGCGCATGTCTGTTGCACAAGCAAGTACGCAAGACCGTTGCCCAAGCATGCGCGCATGTCTGTTAAATGGATGTGTGCGCATGTCTTTTGCCGCTCACTGTATGTATTTGTCTGCCTGTGTGTTGCATATGTCTGTGTTTTTCAATGTGTCTATATTTCAGACATACGCCCAACTGTCATAACATGATTGGCAACGCCATGCCACCTTGCTAGCGTGTGTGTGTGTGTGTGTGTGTGTGTGTATATATATATATATATATATATATATATATATATATATATATATATATATATATATATATATATAATTCGCTAAATGTATGTTTGTCAGAAGCTGTCATGCGCAGTACAGTCGGCTGATAACGGAGCGGGGTGCTTCAAATTCAGACCATAGTGAGAAGAGAGGACTGCGGTCTGATTTTGGAGCATCCCGTTCCGTGTCAGGCACGGGCAGTCTCTACTGTGCATGAATGCACCGCGGCCGTTGCTGGGTCTCACTGTGGCCCATGTACACTGGCTCTTCATCGTGTGTGTGTGTGTGTGTGTGTGTGTGTGTGTGTGTGTGTGTGTGTGTGTTTGTTTGTTTGTTTGTTTGTGTGTGTGTGTGTGTGTGTTTGTTTGTTTGTGTGTGTGTTTGTTTGTGTTTGTGTTTGTGTGTGTGTGTGTGTGTGTGTGTGTGTGTGTGTGTGTGTGTGTGTGTGTGTGTGTGTGTGTGTGTACAATATGAATGTGACCCAAAGGACTTAATCTGCATGGGCAACACCAGCCCTAGTCTCCTTTAGAGACTACAAACTCAGCCCATGGAGAGGTACCAGTTTTGGGTTGCTCCAGAACTGCAATAGTACATCAGCATCACACTGCAATATTCCTCTGGTTCTTATACAGCAGTTAACCCCTTAAAACCTAAAGTGGTTTACCCAGAATGCCTCCAAATTTATTTTTTTTGCCTATGGATAATCTTAGATTGTACCCCAATCCTCAGTACATCAGATACACCCGACAGTGAGTAACATGTCATCTCCCTACATTTCAATGAGTTTGCCCGCTTTTCCATCGTTAGTCAGTAGAGTCCCCTATCTGTCAGACCTCCCCGTTCGTGATGTGGCACCTCCCCCCGTGTCCGCCATCTTGCCACCAGTGATAGAGAGGATCTCAGGCCGTGAATGTACAACAGAGTTTCCGTGAATGGGTAACCAAATAGCAGGAGTCATAAGCGTCTCTGGGTGTTGGCAAAGTGTAAAAATGTTCTGGGGATGCTGAAGAGAGGCAGCTGGAGCGTCTCGCCTCTGTGTGCTGCATATAAAAGGAAAAGTATTATGTATGCAGCACACGGAGGCCTTCCAACTGCCTCTCTTCAGCATCCCCAGAGCCCATGTGCACGGAACCGGCTGGAGAGTTCTTGTCGGGTATTTGTGGCCGGATAGGATGAGCCTTCCTCTTTTTTTTAGATGGCTCATTTCATAATTTATGTCTCCTCAGGAGGACACACAAATTATGAAATGAGCCTTTTTCTTATATGTATGTGTAATAGCTCTATAGACAGGCAGGCAGAGACAGGCAGGCAGAGACAGGCAGGCAGAGACAGGCAGGCAGAGACAGGCAGGCAGAGACAGACAGGCAGGCAGAGACAGACAGGCAGAGACAGAGACAGACAGGCAGAGACAGAGACAGACAGGCAGAGACAGAGACAGACAGGCAGAGACAGAGACAGACAGGCAGAGACAGAGACAGACAGGCAGAGGCAGAGACAGACAGGCAGAGGCAGAGACAGAGACAGACAGGCAGAGACAGAGACAGAGACAGACAGGCAGAGACAGAGACAGACAGGCAGAGACAGAGACAGAGACAGACAGGCAGAGACAGAGACAGGCAGAGACAGAGACAGGCAGAGACAGAGACAGACAGGCAGAGACAGAGACAGACAGGCAGAGACAGAGAGAGAGAGAGAGAGATTGCGATAGATATAATCACAGTAAGCTAAATCAACACTCTCAGGTCTGCTTAGTAAAATATTATATTATAATATTTATTTAAAGGACGTCATATCTCTGTAATGACCCATTATTTTGTGTTTTTCATCTGACACTATAATATTATACTTTATGTACTGTATTTGTTTATCCAGTACATGTAACGGACGGGAGTTTGTCCACAAATCACGGAGTATATAAAGGGGTTGTCTTGTTTTGTTAGTTATCTTGATAAAGATCCCAGAGGGGGATCGAAACGTGATCCTTTAAATAAATATTTCTATCATTTTTACTAAGCAGACCTGAGAGTGCTGATTTAGCTTATTGTGATTTGAAATATAGTATTGGCACCCAGGCACTCATACGGATTGTTGAGAGTGCGTCCCTTTGCAACATTTATAGATATATATATATAGATATAATATAAAGAAATGGTAACAAAAAACAAAACAAAACATGGAATAAGTGCACACACAGGTCTTGTGAAAAAAGTTCTAATTTATTTGTCAACATTTACCCCCCATGAGGCCTATATAGATATATAATATAAAAATATAAAATGAAGATGTATGTATTGCACTTGACTCTTGGGCAACATTTTTTTTCCATACGTTATACTAGCTTACTACATTTTTCTGTTGTAGAATGTGATGTTTAATATGGGATGTTTAAATGGAGGAAGTGGCAAAACTAAAATTAATATATATAAACAGGAACATTATATTATATTATTACTATACACGCCTTATAAATATCCTTATAAATATCCTTAAATTATGCTGCTGATAAATATGTGAATTGCACCACTCAGAGAAATATGGGCCAATTTCCCTGTATGTCTCTCTTCATGGTTTAATAAATTGAATGCTTTGTGTTTTCTTTATTTTTAAACAAGAAACCTGTGCTGTTTTTATTTTTTTTCCTTCTTTGTTTTAGTGTTCCTGGACAACCTTACTTGGATGAAACATACAGAATTACCTGTTTTAAAACTTTTCTCACTGTCCTTCAGACTTCGAAAACCAACATTGTAGATGAAATTGCAGTTTGCACAGTAAGTCATGGACATATAATTGCACCTTTTATGATGTCATATATTTAATACCGAGACAACAAAGTGTGACAAATGCAACCTGAGACTGAACAAGATTAATTATTTTATTCTTAGGCATAGTAGCCCCTTAGGTGCTGCCCAAGTCACCTTTTTCACTCCCATATGCAATTGCAGAGAGGAAAGTTCCATATCAGTCTGATTCCTTTTGTAGATGGTTCAGCTCCAAAATGTTATACAAGTCCTCTAGAAACAGCATAACCCCAGACATTCTTTTCAGTCAGTAGTGTGAACTGTGTTTTATTAGTCTCGGTCTGCTTTTCACAATTTGTATTTGTATATATTTAATAGTTGTGTGGTCTTAAAAACCTATAAAAAGGAACTCAAAAACCCCACAGTACTGATTTTGTCTTCTGCCTTAACCAGTGGTCTGAAAAATGTAACATTTGTTGATTTGCATGCTCCTTGTTGGGTTATTTGGACAACGAGAGGCAGCAAGTGTGTTGAACTCCTGGTGGAGTAAAGGGGCCTTACCTCTTCCCTGTTTGGAGGCCAGTGGTGACTTCCTTTGGAACACATGGTTACATAGTAAAGTAGGTTGAAAAAAGACACAGGGTCATAAAGTTCAACCTTTTCCACAGTATAACCAAGAAAATGAGAATTGTATAAGCCTTTCCAACTCCTAAATGGGTATTACTGTTTTACTTACTAATACACAGTATAACCCTGTATGTTCCCTTCTGCTAGAAATGCATCTAACCGTCTCTTAAATGTATCTATTTTATCTGCCATTACCACATGATTGGGCAAAGAATTCCACAATTTAACAGATCTGTGCTGAAGCTGAAACCTCCTTCCCCTAATCTTAAAGGGATAGTAATGTCACAAAAACAGCAGCTCCAATTAGTTTTCATAGTATTTGGGCCATGCAGAGTATTATTTCAATACTGTCATAGTTGTAGTTCAAGAGTAATTGAATGATACAGTATCCCCCTCTCACCCCTTTTACCTAGTGTAAGCCACTTTCTCTCAGATGTGGAATATGGCCCTGGGACCAGACAGCTCACAGCAAGGCACAGTCTTCGTACTGTGAGCATAAGGAAAACCCTGCCCCCCTTGGCAGGTTTTTCAGATTTTTCCTTATGCTCACTGAAGGTTGTCACTCTCTGTAATCCATCCGGACAGTCTTGCTGCTCTGAGGTGAGCAGTGTTACATCAGTAAAAGGGGTGGGTGGGGGTATTTTATCATTCAATTATTCTTGAACTACAACTCTGACAGTATTGAAATAACAGTCTGCATGGCCCAAATACTATGAAGATTAATTGGAGCTGCTTTTATTGTGAAACATTACTATCCCTTTAAGGGGTGACACCTAAATAAACCAAGTTTGTCTTGACATTCCTTATACATCAAGTCGTCCATACTCTTGATTCTTCTAAAATGATTTAATTAAGTTCATAAGTATCATTGTGATTTTTTTCCTCCCAGTGCATAACTTTACACTTTCCCACATTAAACTTCATACTCCATTTGTTTACCCAATCTACCATTTTATGTAAACATTCCATTCTGAATTTATTACCCTGCATAATTTATTGTCAGCTGCAAAGATTGAAATGTTACTTTCTATACCTTATGCGTGTTAAAAAGAAGTGAAACAAGTACCGAACCCCTGAGGTACTTCACTCTCAACTTTAACTGTATTGGATAATTTTCCATTTACAACAGCATGCTGTTCCCTATCCTTCAACTAGTTTTCTATTCAGTTGCAAAGGTTATTCCCTAGATGCAATTTCCTTATTTTATACCCCAACCTCCTGTGTGGAATTGTATCAAATGCCTTTGCAAAATCTAGATAAACTACATTTCACTGTCGTCCAATACAGGTTACTGGTACAATGGGAGGCGATCCGCTCCTTTAAGTAGGCAGGAACATTCATCTAAATGTATGCAGGGGGTGGAGCCTCCCCTCCCTCTTAAGCTGCCCTCAGCCAGAACAAGTGAGAATGATTTGTTCCTGCGTGCTGTGCACACCAGGTGGAGAACATCTCTCAATCAACTTTAGTTTTTTTATTGTTTTCTTCAAATATGGAATACCACCATTAGGCGGGTGACCATGGCTGACAATTGCCCTCTCCAAAGTGGCTAGTGCAGCTTCCAGGGATTTTCTGGTGGACCTTATGCCCTGAAGAGGGAACAACTTGAGTCAAGTAGCTTCCCTGGTGGGGGATTTTCCTTTGGTTAATTCCCTTTTCACATGGTTACCTGAAGACAGAAGTCCTGCAGAAAGGTGAGCCACCCTTTGAGTGCTGAAGGTCCACTTGTCCCACAGTGTCCCTTCATTGGGCTTGTATTTGGGAGTTCTCATTATGCACTCCAGCACTCATTGGGTGTTTTTCATTATTCACACTGTATATACAATGCCTGTGTGTATTCTCTGGGTTTTGGAGCAGTTTATGGGGGTTTTAACCTTTTCCCTGCTGTTTCCCTCATTGGGATATAGTTTTCTCATGTTTTTCATGTGTTTTATATGTGTTTGGTAACTTTTTTCTGTCAGGGTTAATTCATTAAAAGTTAATGTTCCGCGCCTTTAAGCGCGCTTTTCCCGCATAGACGCCATTGCTCCTTTACTCTCTATGGGTTTACACAGTGTGGGACGTATCTCTGGAACCGCTTGTCACAGCGACTTCAGAGTGGGCTCATTTTGTTGGTCTTCCCTTGCTCTATCATCCTGTTGCATGATTCGGTGTGTTGGAGGTCTGGGGGGCTTCGGGCACTGTTTTGGGGTACTTCTGAGAAAAACTACGTTTCCCATGAGCGCTTCTTTCACGCCCGTTTTCTGATTGGCTCCCGTTGCGGCAGCCATTTTGTGAGTTCTTCTCAGCGAGTATTCTACGCAGGGACCGAGCCTTCTCTCTCTCCTCCGCAGATTAACCCTTCGCTTGCCAGATAAGTTTAATTTTAAGCATTTCTGGGGTGAATATTTAATCTTTCACACTTCAATTGGGTGGTTCTTGTTAGTGGAGTATATCTGATGCTGTGAGCATGTCTACTCCACTGGAGTCAGGGGCTAGACCCAAGACTAAGGAGGCTGGGGTGTCAGTTTCCCCCATTGCGTTTTGCTCCTCTTGTCACTCTGGGCTGCCTAGAGAATTTTCTGGTCATTTATGCCCAAAATGTGCGGAAGGCCGTGACAGCAACCCAGGGCTTTCCAGTCACGCCATTGAGCCAACATGGGTGAAAGAGTTCAAGGCTGCCACTAGGGATCTCAGATCCACTCTTCAGCTCTTTCCCTCTCAGGTTCAGGGGGCTCTTCAAGTTTGGCAGACCCCCTCCACTGTTAGGACCACCCTGCCCAAGCCACAGGGTGCTCCTGATATGTCTGATTCTTCTGAGGAAGAACTACTACAGGATTCTGACGTTGAGGAAGGCACTGTTATTGAGTCTACCAGGTCTATTGGTGACCTTTTTGAATGTGACCCTGAACTCTCTGCTGAGGGTTTGATCAGGGCTGTGCTGACCACCCTCAACCTTCCCTTGAGTCAGGAATCTTCTCATGATCCAACGGATGTTTTTCAGAAACCCTCTAAGGCTGTTATATGTTTTCCTACTAATCCTACTCTTGCACATTTAGTCTCTGATGCATGGAAAAATCCTGATAAATCCTCTTCTGTATCTAAAAAGTTTGCTAAACTTTACCCTTTTCCTGAGACTGAACTGGCTAAGTGGGTTCATCCTCCTAAAGTGGATGCTCCAGTTTCTAGGTTGCCTAAATCTACTGCCTTGGCTGTATCTGATGCTTCTGCCCTGCAAGATTGGACGGATAAAAAGTTAGAAACTTGTCTTAAGTCTATTTTTGCCTCTATTGGCACTGCCATGCGTCCAACCTTTGCAGTGGCATGGGTTAACTGGGCCATTGCGGTCTGGATTGAACAGCTTACTGAGGCGGTTCGCCAGGATGCGCCAGTGTCTGAGCAGTTACAGCTTCTTGCTAATATATCCGAAGCTCAAAATTATGTTTCACTGTCGTCCAATACAGGTCACTGGTACTCTGGGAGGCGATTCGCCCCTTTAATAGGCAGGAACAATTATGCAAATGATTGCAGGGGGCGGAGCCTCCCCTCCTACTTAAGCCACCTTCAGGCCAGAGCCACCAGATTGATTTGTTCCTGGGTGCTGTGCACACCAGGTAGAGAACATCTATGCATTCAACTTAGTATTTTGTTATTTTTTTATTCAAATATGGAATACCACCATTAGGAGGGTGACCATGGCTGTGAATTTCCCTCTTTAAAGTGGCTGGTGCAGCTTCTAAGGATTTTCTGTGGACCTTATGCCCTGAAGAGGGAACAGCTTGAGTTAAGCAGCTTCCCTACTGGGGAATTTACCTCTGGTTTATTCCTTCTTCATCATGGTCACCTGAAGACTGAAGTCCTGCAGGAAAGGTGAGCCACCCATTGAGTGCTGAAGGTCCACTTGTCCCCACAGTGTCCCTTTGCTGGGCTTGTATTTGGGAGTTTGCTTTGCACTCCAGCACTCATAGGGTGTTTTTATTTGCATTCAATGTTTTAATGCAGTTTCTGTGGTATTCTCTGGGTTTTGGAGCCTTGAATAATGTTTATTTATGTGTTTAATGCATGTTTGGGCACTTTTTAATGTTTTGTTAAACTTTATTAAAATTGGTGTTCCGCGCCTTTAAGCGCGGCTTTTCCCGCTCAGACGCTATGGCTCCTTTACTCTCTATGAGATTTCACAGTGTGGGACATATCTCTGGAACCGCTTGTCACAGCAACTTCAGAGAGGGCTCATTTTAATGCTAGGCTCTTGCTCTATCATCCGGTATATGTTTTATTAGTGTGGGGTGTTGTTTTGGGTACTTGTATGGGGAAAACTACATTTCCCATGAGCGCCCGGTTCGCGCTCGTTTCTGATTGGCTATCCTGATGGCCGCCATTTTGTGGTGCTCTTCCTCAGCGAGTACACTACACAGGGACCGAGCCTTCTCTCCCCTCAACAGATTAACCCTTCGCTGGCCAGATAAGTCCAAATTTAGGCATTTCTGGGGTGAAACTTTAATCTTTAACACTTTTACTGGGTGATAGAGTTTAAAGTGGGGTATATTGACGCTGTGAGCATGTCTACTTCACTGGAGCTAGGGGCTAGACCCAAGTCAAAGGAGGATGGGGGGTATGCTCCCCCCATGGCGTTTTGCTCCTCTTGTCACACTGGGCTATCTAGTGATAATGTGGGGGCTCTATGCCCTAACTGCACTGGTCAAGATAGCAACCCTGGGCTTCCCAGCCATGCTATTGAGCCATCTTGGGTGAGGGAGTTTAAAGCTGCCACTAGGGATCTCAGATCCACTCTTCAACTCTTTCCCTCTCAGGTACAGGGGGCTCTCCAGGTCTCCCTCTACAATCAGGACCTCCCTGCCTAAGCCACAGGGTGCTCCTGATGTGTCTGATTCTTCTGAGGAAGAACTGTTGCAGGATTCTGATGCTGAGGAACGCACTGTTATTGAGTCTAACAGGTCCATTGGGGACCCTTATGAATGTGACCCTGAAGTCTCGGCTGAGGGTCTGATTAGAGCTGTTCTGAATACGCTCAACCTTCCTCTGACTCAGGAATCTACTTATGATCCTACTGACGTTTTTCAAAAGAAACCATCTAAGCCTGTTGTTTGTTTTCCAACTAACCCTACCCTTGCCCGTCTAGTCTCTGAGGCGTGGAAGAATCCTGATAGATCCTCCTCTGTCTCCAAAAAGTTTGCTAAACTGTACCCCTTTCCTGAGACTGAGCTGGCAAAATGGGTTCATCCCCCCAATGTGGATGCTCCTGTTTCCAGGCTATCCAAGTCTACCGCCTTGGCTGTCTCTGATGCCTCTGCCCTGCAGGACTGGACGGATAAAAAGCTAGAACTTTCTCTTAAGTCTATTTTTGCCTCCATTGGCACTGCCATGCGTCCAACCTTTGCAGTGGCGTGAGTTAATAGAGCCATTGCGGCCTGGACTGAACAACTGACTGACGCTGTTCGCCAGGATGCACCAGTATCTGAACAGTTGCAGCTTCTTGCTAATATCACTGAAGCTCAGAATGATGTTGCTGATGCTGCCTTTGATGCTGTGCGCATGATGGCGAGGGCCTCCACTGCTTCTGTGGTGGCTAGACGTGCCCTTTGGCTGAAAATTTGGTCTGCTGATACAGCCTCTAAGAAAGCCTTGCTTTCCTTGCCCTTTCAGGGGAATTTGCTGTTTGGGTCTGAACTCAAAGTAATGATCAGTGAGGCTACTGGTGGTAAAAGTACTCTTCTACCCTCAGTCTTTAAGAAAAAGTTTCCAGCCAAACGCAATCGGTCCTTTCGTTCCTTTCAGACTGAGACACGCTCCTCGGCCCAAACGGGTCCTCCCACTACGCGCTCCTCCTCCAAGCCCAAACAGTCCTGGAAGCCCAAAGTGGCCCCCAAGGCCAAGACCTCCAAGAGTGCTTCGGCATGACTCGCCGAACCCGGGTCCGCATCCGGCTGTATGTGGACGTCTCCGCATCTTTCGCCGGACTTGGGAGGAGTCCGTGGCGGACCCATGGGTTATTCAGGTGGTGTCAGAGGGATACAGGATCCCTTTCTTCTCCCATCCTCCTTTTCGGTTCCATTTTACTCGTCCTTCTCAGGAACCTACAAAAAGACGTCTGTTCGACGACGCTATTCAGGATCTCTTGGACAAGGAGGTCCTGGAAGTGGTTCCTCCGGAGGACACAGGTTCAGGATTTTATTCCAACCTGTTTGTGGTGGCCAAAAAGGACGGAGGGGCTCGTCCTATTTTGGATCTCAAAGATCTCAATGTCTATGTGGTGACTTCCCACTTCCGTCAGGAGTCCCTGCGCTCTGTGATTGCCGCTATGTCTCCAGGGGAATTTCTGGCCTCCCTGGACCTTCAGGATGCATATCTTCACATCCCTATCCATCCAGAGAGCAGGCGGTATCTCCGGATTGCCTGCCACAGGGGACACTTTCAGTTTTCAGCTCTTCCCTTTGGGCTGACTTCAGCTCCTCAGGTCTTCCAGAGGGTGTTGGGTTCCTTGATAGCTGTGCTTCATCAGGACGGGGTCAGGGTGACCCCCTACATGGACGATCTCCTACTCAAAGCTTCCTTGGCGGAGCTTCTTCACCAGCAACTGCAGAGGTGTATACACACTCTGACCCGCCATGGCTGGATCCTGAATCTGGACAAGTCGGACTTGGTCCCATCTCAGAGGCTTCTGTTCCTGGGTCGCCTGTTCGACACTCGCCAATGCATGGTGTTTCTGCCGGAGGATGTGGCTCATCAGATAGCCATCCGAGTGGCGGGGATTCTGGAACTGGACTTAGTGCCGGTAACGAAGTTGACGTCTCTGGTGGGGAAGTTCATTTCCACGATCGAAGCGGTACCATTTGCCATGGCCCACTCCAGGGAACTTCAGAGATTTGTGATCCAGACGTGCAAGAATCATCCAGATCATCAACATCTGTCAGTCTCTCTACCTCCTCATGTGGAATCGAGTCTGCACTGGTGGTTGGATCTCTCCCATCTCCTGAAAGGGAGATCCTTTCAAGTTCCTTGTTGGACCACAATCACAACGGATGCCAGCCTTCGGGGCTGGGGTGTTGTGTTGGGTCGTTTCAGTGCTCAGGGGAAATGGGGTCTGGAGGAATCTCTTCTCTCCATCAATGTTCTGGAACTGCAGGCCGTCCGGCTTGCCCTGAAACACTGGGAATCTCAACTGAACGGTCGTCCGATCAGAGTGGAGTCCGACAACACCACTGTGGTGGCTTACATCAACAGGCAAGGCGGCACAAGAAGCGGCACCGCCTGGTTGGAGGTCAAGGATATTTTGGCTTGGGCAGAAGATCACGTGCCTGTCATCTCTGCAGTTCACATTCCAGGCGTAGACAACGTCATGGCGGACTTTCTCAGTCGTCATACCGTCGACAGTGGAGAATGGGCTCTTCATCCAGAGGTGTTTCAATTGCTCACCCAGAGGTGGGGGATGCCGGAGGTGGACCTGATGGCCTCCAGACACAACAGGAAGGTTCCGGTGTTTTGCTCCCGGTGGAGGGACTCCCTTGCTCTAGCAGTGGATGCCTTGTCGATCCCTTGGGATTTTTCTCTGGCTTACATCTTTCCTCCTCTTCCTCTATTGATCAGAGTCATCCAGAAGTTGAAGCAGGAGAATTGTCCTGTCATCCTGATCGCTCCAAACTGGCCTCGCCAGTCCTGGTATCCGGAGTTGATGGCCATGTCAGTGGCGGATCCGTTCCCACTTCCTGCCCGCCCGGACCTACTTCTTCAGGGATATCTGTGGAAGGAGGATGTTCACTCTCTCCATTTGATGGCATGGCGGTTGAATCCTCGATTCTAGCAAAGAAAGGATTTTCTCCTTCTGTGGTGTCGACTATGCTCAGTGCTCGTAAGCCTGTGTCCTCCAAGATCTATCATCGCATATGGTCAACCTTCGTTGCATGGTGCTCTGATAAGAAATTATCCCTTGATTTTCATCTTCCCACTGTCCTGGCCTTCTTGCAGGACGGTGTTGATAAGGGGCTCAGTCTGAGTTCCCTCAAAGTTCAGACTTCTGCCTTGTCTGTGTTTTTCCAGGAAAGGATTGCTATCCTTCCGGATGTGAAAGTTTTCTTCCAAGGTGTGACTCATGTTCGGCCTGCCTTCAAGAGTCCTGCTCCTCAGTGGGACCTCAATTTGGTGCTGGGAGTTCTCCAGCGACCCCCGTTTGAATCCTTGGCTTCCATCCCATTACGTCTATTGACTTGGAAGATGGCCTTCCTTTTGGCTATTGTTTCAGTTCGCCGGGTAGCAGAGTTACAAGCTCTGTCTTGTAAACCTCCTTACCTGGTGTTCCACAAGGATAAGGCTGTGCTTCGCACTACCAAGGAGTTCTTACCCAAGGTTGTGTCCGAGTTTCACATCAATCAGGAGATTGTGGTTCCCTCTTTCTGCCCTAACCCTTCATCTGACAAGGAACGAGATCTCCATTTGTTGGATGTGGTGCGTTGCCTCAAGTTTTATGTTCATCGCACCGAGTCTATCAGGAAGTCTGACGCTCTATTCGTCATTCCTGAGGGGCCTAGGGCAGGGAGACCGGCTTCCAAAGTTACCATTGCCTCTTGGATTAAGGCTACTATCCGTGAAGCCTACAAGTTGCGGAATAAACATGTTCCCTTCCGGGTGACTGCCCATTCCACCAGATCTATTGGGGCCTCTTGGGCCTACAAGAATCAGGCTTCCGCTGATCAACTGTGCAGAGCGGCCACTTGGTCCTCTGTGCACACTTTTTCAAAGCACTACCGAGTTGATGTGCTGGCCTCGGCTGATGCCAGTTTTGGAAGGAAAGTCCTGGAGGCAGTTTTGCCTGTTTAGGACTTCTACTCTGTCATCCTTAGTGCTTCTTTTCTGTTGAGCCCAGTTGGCTCTAGTTCCGTGTGCTGTGTTAGTTCAGGGGTTGCTCCCTTGGTTGGTGTCCGTTGACACTTACAGTTTGGGCTATGTTATTAACTGATTCATAGCAGTTTTAGTGACTTGGGCCTTGTTCTGGTCCTTGCCTTCTTTCCCACCTCTGGATCAGCTCAATGTTTGTACATCCCAGAGTACCAGTGACCTGTATTGGACGACAGTGAAAATAGGATTTTAGTCTTACCTGTTAAATCCTTTTCACTTAGTCCATACAGGTCACTGGTCTCCCACCCTGTCAAGGGACCAGACCTGGCTCTCCTGTGGCATTCGGTGGGGGACCTTTGGGGCATGCTCACAGGAGTCTTTCTTCTTGCTTACCTGGGGTCAGATTTAGGGTCTCAAATCAATCTAGTGGCTCTGGCCTTAAGGTGGCTTAAGTAGGAGGGGAGGCTCCGCCCCCTGCAATCATTTGCATAATTGTTCCTGCCTATTAAAGGGGCGAATCGCCTCCCAGAGTACCAGTGACCTGTATGGACTAAGTGAAAAGGATTTAACAGGTAAGACTAAAATCCTATTTTCTGATGCTGCTTTTGATACTGTGCGCATGATGGCGAGGGCCTCCACTTCCTCTGTGGTGGCTAGACGTGCTCTTTGGCTGAAAATTTGGTCTGCTGACACCGCTTCTAAGAAAGCCTTTGCTTTCATTACCCTTCCAAGGGACCTCACTATTTGGATCTGAACTTAAGGAGATGATTAGTGAGGCTACTGGTGGTAAAAGTACTCTTCTACCATCAGTCTTCAAAAAGAAGTTTCCAGCCAAAAGCAATCGGTCCTTTCGTTCCTTCCAAACTGAGACACGCTTTGCGTCCCAGACGGGTCCATCCTCTACGTGCTCCTCCTCCAACCCCAAACAGTCCTGGAAGCCCAAAGTTGCCCCCAAGGCCAAGACCTCCAAGACTGCTTCGGCATGACTCACCGAACCCGGGTCCGGATCCGGCTGTAGGTGGACGTCTCCACATCTTTCGCCGGATTTGGGAGGAGTCAGTGGCGGACCCTTAGGTTATTCAGGTGGTATCAGAGGGATACAGGATCCCTTTCTCTTCCCTTCCTCCCTTTCGGTTCCATTTTACTCGTCCTTCTCAGGAACCTACAAAAAGACGTCTGTTTGACGCTATTCAGGATCTTTTGGACAAGGAAGTCCTGGAATTGGTTCCTTCAGAGGACACAGGTTCAGGATTTTATTCCAACCTGTTCGTTGTGGCCTAAAAGGAAGGGGGCGCCCGTCCTATTTTGGACCTCAAGGATCTCAGTTCTTTTGTTGTGAGTTCCCACTATCGTCAAGAATCTCTGCGTACTGTGATAGCAGCAATGTCTCCAGGGGAGTTCCTTGCCTCCCTGGACCTTCAGGATGCATATCTTTACATCCCTATCCATCCAGAGAGCAGGAGGTATCTCAGGTTTGCCTGTCACAGAGGCCACTTTCAGTTTTCAGCTCTTCCCTTTGGACTGACTTCAGCTCCTCAGGTTTTTCAGAGAGTCTTGGGTGCTCTGATAGCTGTGCTTCATCGAGATGGTGTCAGAGTAACTCCCTACATGGACGATCTGCTTCTGAAAGCTTCATCTGCGGAGATCCTTCACCAGCAAGTTCAGACGTGCATCCAGACACTCAACTGCCACGGATGGATCGTGAATCTGGACAAATCAGACTTGATCCCATCTCATAAGATTGCTCTCCGTGTATCCAAGATCCTGGAACTCGAGAGGGTTCCAGTGCCGAAGTTGACTTCTCTGGTGGGGAAGTTCATTTCCACTATAGAGGCAGTACCATTTGCCATGGCACACACCAGGGAGCTTCAGAGATTTGTGATCCAGACGTGCAAGACTCATCCAGATCATCTGCATCTGTCAGTCTCTCTTCCTCCTCATGTCGAGCTGAGCTTGGAATGGTGGTTGGACCTGTCTCATCTCCTGAAAGGGAGGTCATTTTAGATTCCCTATTGGACCACAGTCACGACGGATGCCAGCCTCCGGGGATGGGGGGCAGTCTTGGGTCGTTTCAGTGCTCAGGGGAAATGGGGACTGGAAGAGTATCTCCTCTCCATCAATGTGCTGGAACTTCGTGCCATCTGTCTTGCCCTGAGACAGTGGGAATCTCAACTGGAGGGTTGTCCAGTCAGAGTGGAGTCCGACAACGCCACCGCAGTGGCCTACATCAACAGACAAGGCGGCACAAGAAGTCTCGCCGCTTGGCTAGAAGTCAAGGCCATCTTATCTTGGGCGGAAGCACATGTTCCCGTCATTTCAGCGGTACACGTTCCAGGCGTAGACAACGTCATGGCAGACTTTCTCAGTCGTCACACAGTCGACAGCGGAGAGTGGGCGCTTCATTCGGAGGTGTTTCACCTTCTAACCCAGATGTGGGGGGTACCTGTAGTGGATCTGATGGCTACCAGACACAACAGGAAGGTTCCAGTGTTTTGCTCTCGGTGGAGGGACCCTCTTGCTCTAGCAGTGGACGCATTGTCAATCCTTTGGGAGTTCTCCCTAGCCTACATCTTCCCTCCTCTCCCTCTGTTGATCAGAGTCATCCAGAAGCTGAAGATGGAGCGTTGTCTTGTCATCCTAATCACTCCGAATTGGCCTCGTCAGTCCTGGTATCCCGACCTGTTGGCCATGTCAGTGGCGGATCCCTTCCCGCTCCCTGCCCGTCCAGATCTGCTGCTTCAAGGCTACCTGTGGAAGGAGGATGTTCAGCATCTCCATTTGATGGCTTGGAGGTTGAATCCTCAATTTTGAAGAAGAAAGGGTTTTCCTCTTCTGTGGTGTCTACGATGCTTAGAGCTCGCAAGCCTGTGTCCTCCAAGATCTATCATCGCATATGGTCAACTTTTGTTGCATGGTGTGCTGATAAGGATCTATCACTTGATTTCCATCTTCCAACGGTCCTGGCCTTTTTGCAGGATGGGGTTGAAAAGGGACTCCGCATGAGTTCTCTCAAGGTTCAGACTTCAGCTCTGTCTGTATTTTTCCAGGAACGCATTGCTGTTCTTCCTGATAAAGTTTTCTTCCAAGGTGTGGCTCATGTTCGGCCTGCATTCAAGAGTCCAGCTCCCCAGTGGGACCTCAATTTGGTGCTGGGGGTTCTCCAGAGACCCCCGTTTGAATCCCTGGCTTCCATTCCTTTACGTTTGTTGACCTGGAAAATGGCATTTCTTTTGGCTATTGTATCAGTTCGCCGGGTGGCGAAGTTACAAGCTCTGTCTTGTAAAGCTCCTTACCTGGTGTTCCACAAGGATAAGACTGTGCTCCGCACTTCCAAGGAGTTTTTACCCAAGGTTGTCTCCGAGTTTCACATCAATCAGGAGATTGTGGTGCCCTCTTTCTGTCCTAACCCTTCCTCTGACAAGGAGAGGGATCTCCATTTGTTGGATGTAGTGCGTTGTCTTAAATTTTATGTTCATCGCACTGATTCTATCAGGAAGTCTGACGCTCTGTTCGTCATTCCTCAGGGGCCTAGGGCAGGGAGACCGGCATCCAAGGTGACCATTGCATCTTGGATAAAATCTACTATTCATAAGGCTTACTAATTGCGGAATAAACATGTGTCACTGCTCATTCCACCAGATCAATTGGGGCCTCTTGGGCCTATAAAAATCAAGCGTCTGCTGATCAACTGTGCCGGGCGGCCACTTGGTCCCCTGTACACACATTCTCGAAGCACTATCGTGTAGATGTACTGGCTTCAGCTGATGCCAGCTTTGGGAGGAAGGTCCTGGAGGCAGTCTTGCCTGTCTAGGATCTTCTGATTCTGTGGTTCTTAGTGCTTCCTTGCTGTTGAGCCCTGTTGGCTCTAGTTCAGTGTGCTGTGATAGTTCATGGGTTCGTTTTTACCACTGGTTGGTGTCCGTTGACACTTATGTTATTGGGCTCTATGATTAATTGGTTCATAGGAGTTCTGGTGACTTTTGGGTCCTGCGCTTGGTCCTTGCCTTCTTCCCGCCTCTGGGAAAGCTCAGTGTTTGTACATCCCATTGTACCAGTAACCTGTATTGGACGACAGTGAAAATAGGATTTTAGTCTTACCTGTTAAATCCTTTTCACTTAGTCCATACAGGTTACTGGTCTCCCACCCTGTCAAGGGACCATGCTTGGCTCTCCTGTGGCATTCAGTGGGAGACCTTTGGGGCATGCTCACAGGAGTCTTCCTTTTCCTTCTTATCTCTGGTCAGTATTAGTGTCTCAGATCATTCTGGCTTGTTCTGGCTGAGGGCAGCTTAAGAGGGAGGGGAGGCTTCACCCCCTGCATACATTTAGATGAATGTTCCTGCCTACTTAAAGTGGCGGATCGCCTCCCATTGTACCAGTAACCTGTATGGACTAAGTGAAAAGTATTTAACAGGTAAGACTAAAATCCTATTTTACTGCTTTACTGTTATTTGGTTTTCTACTTACCTCTTCATAAAAGTGCAAAAGATTAGTTTGGCATGATGTATTTTTTATAAAACCAGGTTGATTCCTGTTAATAATCTTATTTTCCACAGTGAAATCTGAATATGATCCCTTATCACTTCTAGCAGTTTTCCCACTACAGAGGTCAAACTCACAGGTCTATAATTCACAGGTTCTGTTGTCATTCCCTTCTAAAATAAAAGCACAACATTGGCTTTATGCCAATATTGTGGCATTTAGCCTGTGACAATCTACTTTACGTTTGTTCCCCAATGGTATATACTGTTGAATATATTTCTGCAACCTAAATTTAAATTCTGACCATATTCCCTCAGTATTTTTTTTTTCCTTTAAATAATTTATCCCAGTCTATGTTTTGCATTGATGCTGTTAACATTTTGAAGTTATCTTTTCTTTTTTTCCTCCTTTGGAATAACAGTTGGGCATCAACATTCTCATCAATATGTGGTGGTTTTTATTATATACCCCCCAACACATTTGGCCAAAGTTAGCCACAATTTCTACTCGCAAGGACTCTACATTATGGCCAGTTCCCTCACAGATATCTGCCCTTAAACGTGAATTTAGATCTGGTTTCAAATTTAAGCACACCCCTCTCCCTAGTCTATTAATCCTGTATCACCTTAATAAGGAATAGCTCTTAATATTTACATCTCAGTCATGAGTATCATCCCACCATGTTTCATTTATACCAATTTTTTCCAAATACTCGTTAACACCACCAGCTATTCTAATTCTCCCATTTTACCTACCATACTTCTTGCATTTGTAAACCTACCATAAAATTAATTTGTAATTTTTTAAATTCAAACTTTATTGGATTTCAAGAGCAATTTACAGAAAGAGCTCAAAATACAAAGGACCAAAAGAACAAATACAAGTATAGGGGTGCCATCAGAATTGAAACAACCGTGAAACACAACTGGAAATAATAGGATGCAATATGCAAGGCCTTCTCCCCAGTTGTGGTGGGGGAACCCTAGATGCATGCATGGGGACACAGGAGGAAGAGAACAGGGAAAACAAAAAGTGAGCAAAAAGCAGAGCCAAGAGAACAAAAGGAGGGAAAAAGAAGAGAAATGGGGGAGAGAGGAAAAAAAAAACGGGGGGGGGGGAGAGAATAGGGGAAGGAACATTGGACCGAAGGATACCATCCAGTGTGGATGGTTTAATGAGATTAATGTAGTAACAGGTCTCGAGAGAAGGTAGGGGTCATAACATTATCCATCCAAGTGGAACAAATTCTTAAGTGGGAAGCGGAGGAGTTCCAGGGATAAGCCATCAGCTTCTCCATTTTTAAGGGCTGCCATATCCGGGTATTCAACAAGGCCAACCATGGAGGGATTGATTTCCAATGGTACGCAACATGGCATCAGACCGCTGCACAAATCCTATAAATCAGTTTTTTGGAATTCACAGATAGTCTCCACGTCTGGTAGGGGTGGTTCAGTAAGCCCGTGTCATGGTAATCAGGCAAAGAAGGAAAGACACAAAGATAAAATGTAACCACCTTTATTTATGATAACAACAATAATCGTAGAGCCCACACAGAACCCCAGACATATGCAAATAGGACCCAAGGTCCCTCCGGAGCTGCACACTGTGCTGTGCGCTGCACTACTTAAGATCTCGAGACTAGGGAGGTGGCTCAAGTGGGACAACAGAAGAATGGTAGAATATGTGTTAGTCACCACTTGGTCTGCGAGCGGAGGCAACAGAGAGTGAGAGCAGACCAGGGCCACTAGACTACAGGTCAGACAAGCGGATAGTGTAGGGAGCGAGTAGGCAGCCAAAGTCACAGGTCAGACAAGCCGGGGACTACACAAAGCGAGAGTAACCAGGCCACTGGTCAGGCAGCCAGAGACTATGCTGAGCAAGTAGGAGTCAGGGCCACTGGTCAGGCAAACCGAGGACTACTGGGAGTGAAAGTAACTAGGCCCACATGAAAGGCAACCGGAGGCTACACTGAATGGGTTGTAGCCAGGGCCACTGGTAAGACAAGCCGGGGTCATACACAGAGTGAGTTGTCAGCCATAGCCACAGGTTAGAACTGATGTGGGGAGTCGGACAAGCCGGGGTCATACACAGAGCGAGATTCTCAGGCAAACACGGGTCACAATGAAGAGCAAGAATAACGAGCAGGAACACCACGTAAGGGCAATGACTCCCAGGCCCAATAAGGTTTATAAAGGAGCAGAAGGAGGCGGGACCCAATTAGGTCACCCAGAATAGGCCCATAAACAGGCGTCCATGCTAGTGTTACCTGATGTCAGCAATGAGGAAGTGGCTGGAGGCCATTCTGTCCGGTGGCCATACAGAGGTAGGAAGCACAGGAAAACTTGGCCTCTAAGGGAGACTGTGATAGCCCGTCCACAGATCAGGGGATAAAAAAATCCCCCAACGCCACACTCAACAGCGGAAAAGCATATTGCCACAAGGGAAACACAAATGGGCAGTGCCACCACATATGCTTGTATGTGCCCCGTTGACCACAACCCCTAAAACACAGAGGGAAAGGGAGTTGCAAAATCAGATTATATAAGTAGGACAAAGATACCACTCCTCATACTCCAAAGTCTCACCAAGATCTGCCTCCCATTGGGACCTGAAAGCAGGTATTGGAGGAAAAGTAACAGATACGAAGTGTGAGTATTGTGTGGAAATAACTCCATGACGAGAGAGCCTAGATGAACATAGAACTTCAAAAAAGGGTCCTGTTAGGAGGGGGAGAACATTTAAGGATAGGAAAGAACGAAGTGACGGACCTGACAAAAACGAAAGTGTTCCTTAGGAGGTACATCATAACACGCACGGAAAGAGTCCCAGGTCTGTATCGTTGAGGTCATCAATAAATCCTGTACCCTGGTTATCCCCTCCCGGATCCACCAGCAAAAATTATTGAGTGATTGGCCCGGGAGAAAATCCGGGTTGCCAAATAACACACAGAAACGCATAGGGGAGGAAGTCAAAGCATCCCGAACTCCATGCCACTGCCACAACCTAAGCATGTTGTAGTCATTTTTTTATATTATACCCACTTCTTGCTTTTTTTGCCATTTAATAGGAGTTACTTCCTGTTGGCTACATTTATCACCACCTCTTCTCCACCCCCATGATCTTTTACTTGTACCCAATTCCTATCTACACTGTCTGCCCCAATTTTGCCCTGTCCGCAAATTGCCAAACCCAAGCACCCAGAAGAGAACATGCTACTTGGTATTCAGAAAGAGAAGAAGCCCACAGCTCACCATAATAAAAACATGTAGTGAATAAATAAAAAATGTTAAATAACCAGCATCTAGATAGCAGCAAGGAATGAGAGGGTTCTCCAATACCCCCAAAGAACATTGGGCCGAAACCCAAAGTGCACATACAAGACAAAGAACAGACCTGCACTCCTTCATACCAATGTGCAAATGTGTGCCCTGACTTAGGCATATATAATAAAAGTGTGTATATACGTGTCCTAACCTAGGTATATATACTAAACTATTGAAAATTGAGAATTTAGTCCATCATTTGGCCAAAGAATGTAAGCTTGCCAACCCCGTCACGGTATCTCAAGTTCTGGCAAGTACCTACTCTAATACACCTTTAATTCTTATCTAAAATTAAAATAAATTAAATTTCTAAGTTTGAGAAAGCAGCTGAAGATGTTGTAAAGAAATGTGTGCCTAGTTATGTAACACAGTGTATGCAATTAAAAACAAAAGAACACACTAATAATTTAGAAGGTGTAAGACAGGACTTGCCTGGTATAAAACTTTCTTGGCCTGCAGGATGTGGACTCTGGCAAAAGAGGACTTGGTATTCATGTTCCTGGTGATAGATTATTACCCCTATCCACCCTCTTTTTAATAGTCTCCCACTACCACCACCTGCCTTGGTTTCTACCTACTCTGTATCTCATGTTAACTGGAAGAAGGACTGTTCCCCTGGCTGCTAGAGGAATCCGACTTCTCAGTATTGCCAGTTCTGAGCTATCCTCGTCAACATCTTCACACAATCTTGTAAATCTGTTGGACTGAGTTAACTCAGAACTGGCCTTCCTCCGCCCACTGCCTCTTTTCCTTACTGTTACCCAGCTGCCATCTGTCGATCCTCTGCAAAAAGCCACCCTCTTCACCACTAACCCTACATGCTAACTGCTCAGTGAGCTCCAAGCTTCTTTCCAGGTTTCTAATATCACGCAATGTTGCAATATTTCTTTCCATATCCAATATCTTAGATTGTAAAAAAAATAAAATAATATGGTCACACTTGCTACAGCGGTATGCCCATCGGATTGACTGCTCCAAGTGTTCAAACGTGACTGAGTGAGATTGTTTAACCTACTATCACTCATGCTTATAGTTTTACAATGTAGCTAGTATTACACTGTTCTCTAACTCACACTCTTAGGAGAAGTATATCAGATTTGAGTATCTGGGTGTAGGTTTTGAACGACTACTTAAAGGGATAGTAATACTTCGTTTTAACTTTATTATATTTTGTAGGCATTAAAAAAACATGAAGAATGATATAAGTCTTATCTCTCAAACCTTTATGGTTTATGAGATATTCACAAGCAAAGTTCCCCTCCCCGCCCCTTTTTCCTAGTGTAAGCCATCTCTTCTCAGATGTGAGTCTGGTTGTATGACAGTACAGATAACAGAAGGGGACAGTTTTCTTTGTATGAAAACAATGAAAGCCCTTCCCCCCTTGACAAGTTTTTCAGCTTTTTCCATTATCTTAATTGAAGATTGTCCCTCTCTGCAGTCTACCTGGGCATCTCCCTTCTGATCTGGTTGAAGAGGGGGGGGATACTTTGTTTGTGAATATCTCTTAAACCATAAAGGTTTCAGAGATAAGACTTATATCATTCTTCGTGTTTTTTTAATGCCTACAAAATAAAATAAAGTTAAAACGAAGTATTACTATCCCTTTAAAACACAATCTGAAATGAAATCCCTTGATATTACCTGCACCACAGAGATATGTTGATTTCAAACGCCTCCTGTTTTAACTCAGGATTCTTTCCAACTGTATTTGTCTGCGGGCCACAATGAGCTGCCTCCAGATGAGCTTAGGACTTTCTTATAAAGCTGACCTGCATGCAGGTGGATTCCATTTGCAATCAAACTCTCAAACACACAGGAGGATAGAAAGAAGGAAAAAGAAAACAATGCCCAAACAAAACCCAACCCTTGCACAGAGGCATAGAAAGAAAAATAAAATGAATAAAAAATGTGCCTTTCACTGTCGTCCAATACAGGTTACTGGTAACACTGGGAGGCGATCCACTCCTTTAAGTAGGCAGGAACATTTCTCTAAATGTATGCAGGGGGTGGAGCCTCCCCTCCCTCCTAGGCTGCTCCTCAGTCAGCACAAGCCAGAATGATTTGTTCCTCGGTGTGTTCACACCAGGTGGAGAAAATCTCTCTTCAAACTTTAGTTTATTATTTTTGCAAATATGGAATACCACCATTAGGCGGGTTACCATGGCTGTCAAATGCCCTCTTTAAAGTGGCTAGCACAGCGTCCAGGGTACTTCTGGACCTTTTGCCCTGATGAGGGAACAACTTGATTTCAAGTACTTCCCTGGGGATTATCCTTTGTGGTAATTCTTTACTCATTTGGTAACCTGAAGACAGAAGTCCAGCAGAAAGGTGAGCCACCCTTTGAGTGCCGAAGGTCCACTTGTCCCTCAGTGTCCCTTCATTGGGCTTGTACCTGGGAGTTCTCATTGTGCACTCCAGCACTCATTGGGTGTTTTTCTGTATCTTGCAATGTATATGCAATGTGTATGTCTTGGGTTTTGGAGCAGTTTATGTAGGATTTAACCCTTTCTCTGCTGGGTTTCCAGTTTTATGGGAATTTTAGGATATTTCCTTGGTGGGGTAATGTTTGCATGGTACATGTGTTTGCTATGTGTTATGGAACTTTTATCTTAAGAAATGATGTTCCGCGCCTTTAAGCGCCCTTTTCCCACATAGACACCATTGCTCCTTTACTCTCTATGGGCTTACACTGTGTGGGACGTATCTCTGGAACCGCTTCTCATAGCGACTTCAGAGTGGGCTCATTTTGTTTGTTTTCCCTTGCTCTATCATCCGGTTTTGTGTTTGAGTGTGTTGGGGGACTCGGGGGCTTCGGGCACTGTTTTGGGGTACTTGGTGAGAAAAACTACGTTTCCCATGAGCGCTCGTTTTGCGCCCTTTTTCTGATTGGCTCCAGTCGCGGCAGCCATTTTCTGAGTTCTTCTCATAAAGTATACTACGCAGGGACCTTCTCCCTCTCCTCTGCTGATTAACCCTTCGCTTGCCAGATAAGTTTAATTTTAAACGTTTCTGGGGTGAATACTTAATCTTTCACACAAAGGAGGCTGGGGTATCAGTATCCCCCATTGCGTTTTGCTCCTCCTGTCATTCAGGGCTACCTAGAGAATTTTCTGGTCATTTATGCCCAGCTTGTGCGGAAGGTCATGGCAGCAACCCAGGGCCTTCCAGCCACGCTGTTGAGCCAACATGGGTGAAAGAGTTCAAGGCTGCAACTAGGGATCTCAGATCCACTCTTCAGCTCTTTCCCTCTCAGGTTCAGGGGGCTCTTCAAGTATGGCAGACCCCCTCCACTGTCAGGACCTCCCTGCCCAAGCCACAGGGAGCTCCTGACGTCTCTGATTCTTCTGAGGAAGAATTGTTGCAGGATTCTGATGTTGAGGATGGTACAGTTATTGAGTCTACCAGATCGGCTGGAGACCCTTTTGAATGTGATCCTGAACTCTCTGCTGAGGGTTTGATCAGGGCTGTGCTGACCACCCTCAATCTCCCCTTGTGCCAGGAGACTCCTCTTAACCCAACGGATGTGTTTCAGAAACCTTCAAAGGCTGTTACTTGTTTTCCTACTAACCCTACTCTTGAACGTTTAGTTTCTGATGCGTGGAAAAATCCTGATAAGTCCTCTTCAGTCTCAAAAAAGTTTTCCAAACTTTATCCTTTTCCTGAGACTGAATTGGCTAAGTGGGTTCATCCTCCCAAGGTGGATGCCCCAGTTTCTAGGTTGTCCAAATCTACTGCTTTGGCTGTATCTGATGCTTCTGCTTTACAGGATTGGACTGACAAAAAGTTAGAGACCTGTCTTAAGTCTATTTTTGCCTCTATTGGTACTGCCATGCGACCGACTTTCGCTGTGGCGTGGGTTAACCGGGCCATCGCGGTCTGGACTGAACAACTTACTGTGGCGGTCCGCCAAGATGCGCCAGTGTCAGAGCAGTTGCAACTACTTGCTAATATTTCTGAAGCTCAGAATTATGTTTCTGACGCTGCCTTTGATGCTGTTCGCATGATGGCGAGGGCTTCCACTTCTTCTGTGGTGGCTAGACGCGCTCTTTGGCTAAAAATTTGGTCTGCCGGCACCGCTTCCAAGAAAGTTTTGCTTTCTTTGCCCTCTCAAGGGACTTCCCTGTTTGGATCTGAGCTAAAGGAATTGATTAGCGAGGCTACTGGCGGTAAAAGTACTCTTCTACCCTCTGTCTTTAAGAAGAAATTCCCAGCTAAGCGCTATCGGTCCTTTCGTTCCTTCCAAGCTGAGACACGCCCCACGTCCCAGGTGGTTCCGCCTACTCCGCGCGCCTCCTCCAAGCCCAAACAGTCCTGGAAGCCCAAGGTTGCCCCCAAGACCAAGGCTTCCAAGACTGTTTCGGCATGACTCGCCGAACCCGGGTCCGCATCCGGCTGTAGGTGGACGGCTTCACCTCTTTCGCCGGGTTTGGGAGGATTCAGTGGCGGACCCTTGGGTTCTTCAGGTGGTGTCAGAGGGATACAAGATCCCTTTCTTTTCCCTTCCTCTTTTTCGCTTCCATTTTACTCGTCCTTCTCAGGACTCCACAAAAAGGCGTCTGTTCGACGACGCTATTCAGGATCTTTTGGACAAGGACGTCCTGGAACCAGTTTCTCAGGAGGACATAGGTTTAGGATTTTATTTTTCGTTGTAGCCAAACAGGACGGCGGAGTTCGTCCTATTTTGGACCTCAAGGATCTCAACGCCTTTGTTGTGAGCACCCACTATCGACCGGAATCTCTGCGCACTGTGATTGCTGCTATTTCTCCGGGGGAATTCCTTGCTTCCCTGGATCTTCAGGATGCATATCTACACATCCCTATCCATCTAGAGAGCAGACGGTACCTCAGGTTTGCCTGCGACAGGGGTCATTTTCAGTTTTCGGCTCTTCCCTTTGGGCTGACGACGGCTCCACAGGTTTTTCAACGAGTCCTGGGAGCATTGATAGCTGTCATCCATCGGGATGGCATCAGAGTGACTCCATACATGGACAACTTACTCTTAAAGGCGGCATCAGCAGATATCCTTCATCAGCAGGTTCAGGCCTGCATTCAAACTCTCAATCGCCACGGATGGATTGTGAATCTGGACAAGTCAGACTTGGTTCCATCTCAGCAGATAATCTTCCTGGGTCTTCTGTTCGACACTCAGCGGTGCATGGTGTTTCTGCCGGAAGAGGTGGCTCATCAGATTGCTCTCCGGGCATTGAAGATTCTGGCCCTCGAGCAGATTCCAGTGCCGAAATTGACTTCTCTGGTGGGGAAATTCATCTCCACAATAGAGGCGGTGCCGTTTGCCATGGCGCACACCAGGGAACTTCAAAGGTTCGTGATTCAGACGTGCTGGAATCGTCCAGACCATCTGAAGCTGTCTGTCCCTCTGCCTCCTCATGTCGAGTTGAGCCTGGAATGGTGGTTGGATCTTTCCCATCTCCTGAAAGGGAGATCCTTCCAGATCCCTTATTGGACCACAGTCACGACGGATGCCATCCTCCTGGGTTGGGGGGCGGTATTGGGTCGCTTCAGTGACCAGGGGAAGTGGGGACTGGAGGAATCTCTTCTGTCCATCAACATTCTGGAACTCCGTGCGATCTTCCTTGCTCTACGCCATTGGGAATCTCAACTGGAGGGTTGTCCAGTCAGGGTCGAGTCCAACAAAGCCACCGCAGTGGCCTACGTCAACAGGCAGGGCGGGACAAGAAGTCTTGCCGCCTGGTTTGACGTCAAGGCCATTTTGTCTTGGGCGGAAGTTCATGTTCCCGTCATTTCGGCGGTTCACATTCCAGGCGTAGACAACGTCATGGCAGACTTTCTCAGTCGTCACACAGTCGACAGCGAAGAGTGGGCTCTTCATCCAGAGGTGTTCCAACTCCTCACTCAGATGTGGGGGGTTCCTGTGGTGGATGTGATGGCAACCAGACACAACAGGAAGGTTTCAGTGTTCTGCTCTCGGTGGAGGAATCCACTGGCTCTGGCAGTGGACGCCTTGTCAATTCCTTGGGAATTCTCCCTGGCATACATCTTTCTTCCTCTTCCAATGATGATCAGAGTCATCCAGAAGCTGAAGATGGAGCATTGTCTGGTTATTCTGATCGCTCCGAATTGGCCTCGTCAGTCCTGGTATCTGGACCTGATGGCTATGTCTGTGGCGGATCCTTTTCCGCTTCCCTCTCGTCCAGATCTTCTGCTACAAGGCTATCTGTGGAAGGAGGATGTCCATCGTCTTCATTTGATGGCTTGGAGGTTGAATCCTCAGTTCTGAAGAAAAAGGGTTTTTCCTCTGGTGTGCTGTCTACGATGCTACGCGCTCGTAAGCCTATGTCTTCTAAGATTTATCACCGAGTCTGGTCGACCTTTGTAGCATGGTGTGCTGATAGGGATCTATTGCACAATTTTCATCTTCCTACTGTCCTGGCCTTTTTACAGGTTGGTGTTGATAAGGGGCTCAGTCTGAGTTCTCTTAAGGTCCAGACTTCGACGCTTTCTGTCTTTTTCCAGGAGAGTATTGCTGTTCTTCCTGACGTCAAAGTTTTCTTCCAAGGCGTGGCTCATGTTCGTCCCACTTTCAGGAGTCCGGCTCCTCAGTGGGATCTCAATCTAGTTTTGGGGGTTCTTCAACGACCCCCCTTTGAGTCCTTGGCTACTATTCCCTTGCGCCTTTTGTCCTGGAAGATGGCCTTCCTTTTGGCTATTGTATCGGTTCGCCGGGTGGCGGAATTACAAGCATTGTCTTGTAAACCACCTTATCTGGTGTTCCATAAGCATAAGGCTGTGCTTCGCACTTCCAAGGAGTTTTTGCCTAAAGTTGTCTCCAAATTTCACATCAATCAGGAGATTGTGGTGCCCTCTTTCTGCCCTAACCCTTCCTCTGACAAGGAGAGGGATTTTAATTTGTTGGATGTTGTGCGTTGTCTCAAGTTTTATGTTCATCGCACTGAGTCTATCAGGAAGTCTGATGCTCTGTTTGTCATCCCTGAGGGGCCTAGGGCGGGGAGACCGGCATCCAAGGTGACTATTGCATCTTGGATAAAATCTACCATTCGTAAGGCTTACGAATTGCGGAATAAGCATGTGCCCTTTCGGTTCACTGCTCATTCTACCAGATCAATTGGGGCCTCTTGGGCCTATAAAAATCAAGCATCTGCTGATCAGCTGTGCCGGGCGGCCACTTGGTCCTCTGTGCACACATTTTCGAAGCACTACCGTGTGGATGTGCTGCCCTCGGCTGATGCCAGCTTTGGGAGGAAGGTCCTGGAGGCAGTTTTGCCTGTCTAGGATCTTCTTCTTCTGAGGTTCTTAGTGCTTCCTTACTGTTGAGCCCTGTTGGCTCTGGTTCAGTGTGCTGTGTTTGTTTTTGGGGTCTGTTCTTCCCCTAGTTGATGTCCGTTGACATTTCCGATTGTTGGGATCTCTGACCGGTTGGTTCATAGAGGTCCTGGTGACTCTGGGGGCCTTGCGCCTGGTCCTTGCCTTCTTCCCGCCTCTGGGAAACTCAATGTTTGGACATCCCAGCGTTACCAGTAACCTGTATTGGACGACAGTGAAAATAGGATTTTAGTCTTACCTGTTAAATCCTTTTCACTTAGTCCATACAGGTTACTTGTCTCCCACCCTGTCAAGAGACCATGCTTGACTCTCCTTTGGCATTCTGTGGGAGTCCTTTGGGGCATGCTGACAGGAGTCTTCTTCTCTTCTATCTCTGGTCAGTGTTAGTGTCTCAAATCATTCTGGCTTGTGCTGACTGAGGAGCAGCCTAGGAGGGAGGGGAGGCTCCACCCCCTGCATACATTTAGAGAAATGTTCCTGCCTACTTAAAGGGGTGGATCGCCTCCCAGTGTTACCAGTAACCTGTATGGACTAAGTGAAAAGGATTTAACAGGTAAGACTAAAATCCTATTTTTAAACCTTTATAAACACCCAACAGCAGCTCACAGGCACTTTTTACCTGATTCTTTCAAACTCCACTTGTCTGCAAGCAACTTAACCCTTTACAGACCCATGACATGCCAGGACCATGAGGGGTAAACTTCCCTTAAGAACCCATGATGGTCCTGGCATGTCATGGATTAAATGATACCAGAGCATCAATGCTCTCTGCTATCATGCTGGTGAGGCGGAAACTGAGCTCTCTAGGACTGGACTACTCTGTTTCAGTCATTCTGTTTTGCAGGTACATGTGATCGCTTCTACAGCAGTCACAAGTATCGGCTTTTTCATTCACAAAGGCAATCTGTATTATACATTGCCTTTGTGACTGTTCTCTGCCTCTCCCTTCCTTAATAAGAGTAAGGGAGAGAGAAGCAAAGAATATACAAAACATTAAACAAATAGAGGCCAGAGTTGGCGTATTAACTCCTTCATTGCTGGTGCTGTGGGCAGGGTGAATGTAGGTCCATTTATGACCTACTGACAGCACCATGTTGTTGTGTTTTTGTTTTTTTAAAATAAATGTGAGCAAGCAAGACCAATGTAGTATTTTACACAGGCTAATTTATAAACACAAACATTAATGGCTATTTTCTTGTTGTGGAACAATGTAATACACATATACACCACCGTTTTATCTACCAAAAAGTGGGAAACTAGGGGGAGAAAGAGGGACATAGGGATTTCCACCCCAGAGGGAAAGTGCACCCCTAGAACTGCACATTTTGTATGTTTGAATGACCGTCATACCTTTCATGCAGTCTCCATAAATAATTAACCCATTGGGCCCAAATGATCTCAAGAAAGCCAATTAAAATGGTGTTTTTTTAATATTTTTTTTTTCTTGTATTCTTTATTTTTAATCACGTAAACGGTGGGTTACCCATATGAGTGGTGATATCAAAAGAAAGCCCTACTTGTGTGGGAAAAAAACAAACAAAAAAAAAAAACGGTATATAATTTGTGTAGCTGGAATAAAAGATTTAGAGGGAAGCACTATTGAACAAAGACATAGTCAAAAAGTTCAAAATTGCTCCAGTTCTTAACTGCAAACCACTCCAGATTTTCCCGGTCTTTAAAGGGTAAAATTCAAGCCACGATGATCTGGCTCCAAATGAGCCATGGACTTACTTATAAAGCAGACCTACACACAGATGGATCCTCTTTGCAATCAAACCCTTAAACATGCAGGAGAGAAGAAAAAAAAATGTTGCAGTGTTGTTGCCTGTTAATAATTCGTATACTTGTTCACCAGTCATAGATGGTTTATTTTGACTAGTCTTTTTATAGCTCAGATTCTAAGAAGATGCATCTGAGGCATTTCAGTCAGTGGTGGTTGACCATTCTATACTATGAATAGAAGGTTTGTGCATCTGTTTGCTATATTTTTGCACAGTGAGGCTGGAAATGTGCTTTAGTGATTTACACAGATCCCTACATACACTGGCTGACCTCACAGCCTGTTTCCACTGCCCACTGTTAGTCACAGATCCCCACATTTACTGGATGAGCTGCTGGCCTGGTTCTACTTCTCACTGGTAGTCACAGGTTACATTCCCTTATATAGTGTCTGACACCCCAGCCTTGTTTCACTGGATAGAATCTCACATATGGTCTCTGCTTTCCTATCCTTGTTCCACTGGTAATCCACTTTACACACTTAAGTATGTTAACCCATACTAATGGGGTACCATTTTTGTTAATCTGGCACTATGTACTGAATACACTAGGAAATTCCTTGGTGTTGAAAGATTGTTGTGTTTTTAATATGATTTAAGGCTTAAAAAGGTGTTTGGTTTTTTCATATAGCATAATTTTCTGCAAACAGATGTATATACTATCTATGTGTAGAAAGGCAAGTGACTCCTCATTTATTGCATCTGCTTTTTTTTTTTTTTTTTTTTTTTTTTTTTTTTTTTTTTTTTTTTTTTTTCTTCTTTTTCAAAATAGTGTGGTTTGTGTCACGGTTTTGTAAGAACACTCAGGCAAATTAGGTAAGGTTAAGATCAGCTTTATTGAAAATAAATAATCAGCAAGGATCAACCTACTGAGGCCCAGATGAGGACAGTACCGTGGTACTTCCCAAATCTTTCACAGGTCAGGATGAACAGAAATAATATGCAAATGAAAGACAATACAACAGTGACTAAGTTGACTTGAGCATTAGACTGGATACTGGAACAGAGTAAACCACAACAGTACCAAAACCGTGGCAAGGCACAGAGGCTTGCGGCAGGTAACTGCAGGGCAAATCCCTAGAACGCTAGGGAGTATGGTAGGCAACTCACAGATGGGACACTGGCAAGTGACCGGATCCCTAGAACGCTAGGGAGAATGGTAGGCAACTCACAGGTAGGACACTGGCAAGTGACCGAATCCCTAGAACGCTAGGGTGTATGGTAGGCAACTCACAGATAGGACACTGGCAAGTGACAGGATCCCTAGAACACTAGGGTGTATGGTAGGCAACTCACAGATAGGACACTGGCAAGTGACCGGATCCCTTGAAGAATAGGGATAGCGGAGGCAACACACAGATAGGACACTGGCAAGTGACAGGATCCCTAGAACGCTAGGGAAGATAGTAGGCAACATCCAGACCGGATACTGGCAAGTAACTGGATCCCTAGCACGCTAGGGAGTAGCAGCAATGGTAGCTACTCGCAATTCCGTCTCCCAGGTATCCTAGGGAGTTACAGGCCAAGCAGGCACTGTAGCGGAAGTCGCAGAGTAAAGAGAGCGAGAGTAACGGAGCTCAAGGTATGCTTACAGAAGGGCCAGAAGCCAGAATGCCAGTTCGGTACACACGGAGGTAGTCTCCCAGTCCTAGAAAGCAACGGAAGAATATTCTCAGCCAAAGCCAGTTTGGTACACACAGAGGTAGTCAACGAGTCCTAGACAGCAACTGAAAGCGATAACTCAGGAGCAACAGAAGCGTAGTCAGGCGAGCTGGGTCAAACACGGAGCAGGAACATGCAGCAACTCAAACGCTAGGTACAGGTACACCACAAAAGGGCTCTGAAAGAATGACAGGACCAGGTATAAAAGGGCTTGCCCTGGGCGGATTCAGAACCCAGTGGCTAATAGGAACCATACATGTTGAAACCCGGACGTAGCAATGTCGCCCTGCTGAAAGGATCATGGGCACGTGATAGTACCCCTCTCAATGACCCCCTCCCCGTGGAGGAGGACCAGGCTTCAGTGGAAACTTAGCATGGAATCTGCGCAACAGGAGCGGAGCATGGATGTCGGAGTGGTTCACCCATGAGTGTTCCTCTGGGCCATATCCCTTCCAGTGCACCAAGTATTGAATCTGCCCACGGAATCTATGTGAATCCATGATACTCTGCACTTCATACTCATCATGGTCTTGAATACAAACCGGACCAGGGACTGCAGGAGTGGATGTATATCGAGTACATACCAAAAGTTTGAGTAGCGATACGTGGAACACGTTGTGTATACGCATAGATGTAGGGAGTTCAAAAGCATAGGAAACAGGGTTAACTCTTCGGAGTACCTGGAACAGACCCATGAATCGGGGAGCCAACTTATTGCATGGTACTTGTAACTTAAGGTTCCTGGAGGATAACCATACCCGGTCCCCCACCTGGAATACAGGGGCAGGCACCTGCTATTGGCATGCCGCTGATACTGTTGAAAAGAGTCACGTTGGGAATTCTGGACTAGTTCCCAAGTGGAGCTAAGTTGCCTAATGTGCTCGTCCATAGCCGGAATCTGCTGTGCTTGAAAAGTATCCAGGAGCAAGCATGATTGGAACCCATAGTTGATAAGAAAGGGTGAGCTCCCTGTAGAAGAGTTAATAGCACGGTTCCTGGCAAACTCTGCCCATGGCAACAAGTCAGCCCAGTTGTCGTGATGATTGGAAAGGAAACATTGTAGAAATTGCTCCAGCCCCTGGTTGCAGCATTCAGCGGCCACGTTGGTCTGGGGGTGGTATGCAGACGAGAATGACAATTTAATATCCATTTGGTCACAGAATTCCCTCCAGAACCTAGACACAAATTGGCTCCCGCGATCAGAGACCAGGACCTTGGGGACTCCATGGAGCCGAAACACCTCCTTAGCGAACACCATGGCCAATACCTTAGCAGATGGCAAGCCAGGGAGCTGCACAAAGTGGGCCATTTTCGAAAATCTATCAACCACCATTAGTATAACTGTATAGCCATTAGAGACAGGCAGTCCTCCCATGAAATCAGTAGACACATGTGACCATGGGCGGACACCATTGGGAACAGCTTGTAATAGCTCAACTGGAAGGTGCCTTGGGGACTTGGAGTGAGCACAAGTAGTACATGCTGCAGCAAAAGCGGCACAGTCCGCCCTCAATGTAGGCCACCAGAACATTCTGGACAAGGACCGAATCAACTGATTTCTACCCACGTGACCTGCCGCACAAGTGGCGTGGTAGGTCTCCATTAACCTAGCCCGGAATGGTTCAGCCACGAAACACTTGCCCATGGGTTTCTCCAGAGGTGCATTGGCCTGGCATGCCAAGATCTCCTCGCCCAATGGGGATGTGATACTAGTACATAATGTGGCTAGGATAAGATCAGGAGGTATAATTGGTACTGGTGCAGTTTCAGAATCCGGATCAGGACCATATTGTCTGGACAGGGCGTCAGCCCGCACATTCTTGGTACCGGTAAATAGGAAACAATGAAATTGAAACATTGTAGGAATAGTGCCCATCTGGCTTGTCTGGGAGACAATCTTTTTGCCTCAGAGAGGTATGTAAGATTCTTATGGTCAGTAAGAATCAAAATCGGCACCCTGGTACCTTCCAGCAGATGGCGCCACTCACGTAGTGCCAAGATGATAGCCAATAGTTTGCGATCACCAGTGTCAGACACTTTGGGCTTTAGTCATTTTCTTCGAGAATAATCCACATGCATTAGTGTCTTCCCGGGCCCAGGCCTTTGTAACAACACTGCCCCTACACCCGGCATCAACCTCCAAAGTAAATGGCAACCCTGGTTTGGGATGAGACAGTACTGGGGCAGTGGAAAATGCATATTTTAAAGACTCAAACACCCTCTCAGCCTCTGGAGACCACACAAAGGCATTGGCCCCTTTATGTGTCATGTCTGTTAAAGGCTTAACAATCTTGGAAAAGTCATGAATACATTTCCTATAATTAATTGCAAAGCCCAGGAAATGCTGTAAAGGTTTGAGACCAATGGGACACGGCCACTGCAACACTGCGGAAAGTTTGACTTTATCCATCACGATGCCGTCATTGGAAATGACATACTCCAAAAACGGCACCCTGGACTTATGAAAGTCACACTTCTCCAGTTTGCAGAACAGTTTTTCTCTCAGCCTCTGAAGGACTGCAGTGACATGCTTACAGTGCATCTCCAAATCAGGAGAATAAATCAGAATGTCGTCCAGGTAAACCACTACGCAGGACTGTAGCATGTCCCTAAGGACATTGTTTATGAACTCCTGAAATACTGCCGGAGCATTGCATAACCCAAAGGGCATCACTAAATACTCAGTGACCTGTCCGAGTGTTGAAAACGGATTTCCACTCATCGCCCTCCTTAATCCTTATTAGATTATATGCTACCCTTTAATCCAATTCAGTGAAAATGAAAGCGCCCTTCAGTCGATCAAACAACTCGGTAATGCGTGGGATGGGGTAAGCGTTTTTAATCGTTATCTTATTAAGACCCCTATAATCGATACAGGGTCTGTGTTCCCCATTTTTCTTAACGAAAAAGAATCCAGCCCCCTCGGCGAGGAAGACTTGCAAATTATACCACGAGCCAGATCCATCGGAAATGTACTCCTCCATAGCCCAATTCTCTTCACAAGACAATGGATAGGTTCTGCCCTTAGGAGGCATGGTACCAGGCACAATATTAATAGCAAAGTCATATGGCCGATATTGTGGCAAAGTGCTAGCCTCTCCCTTACTGAACACATTGCTGAATGACTGATATTCAAGCGGCAATGAGGGAGAGGTACACAAAACCTTGGTAGGCTGCCATTTGCAGTGTTCCTTGCAGTAATCAGACCAAGCCAGAATCTCACAGGACCTCCAGTCCATTCTGGGATTATGTGTATGCAGCCATGGAAATCCCAGAATGACCACATGATGAGGAGACAGAATGATCTGGAACCTCAAAGTCTCTGTGTGAAGAGCTCCAATATGAATCAACAACGGGCATGTCACCTGGTGAGGCACCAACGGTCTTCTGTCAATGGCCTCAATGTCCAGCGGGGATTCCCTTTCAACCAACAGGATATTATGCAGGACAGCAAACTCCTTGTCCATAAAATAGCCGGCCGCGCCGGAATCAATCAAGGCAGGAGCAGCAAAGGAGGAAACTGCCCAGGATGCCACGACATCCACCACTGGTTTACGTTGTGAGACCTCTGGGGACTGATATACGGCACCTAGGACCTGTCCCCCACTGGACCCTAGGTGCGTTCGTTTCCCAGCCACACAAGACATGTCCGTAACAAGTGTCCAGCTTTCCCACAGTACAGGCAAAGACCTTGTCTGCGGCGTAAGGACCGCTCCTCCCTAGATAATCATGTAAATCCCAGCTGCATTGGCTCAGTACTACTGCTTGTGCCACCAGGAGGCATGGGAGGTGAGGGAGGCACGGGTGGGAAACCAGGGCTGGGCAACGACCCAGTTGAAGGCCTCTGCCTACGATCTTTATAAAGGTTTCGTTCCCTTATAATTATGTAATAATTCACGAGCTGCGATTTCGTCTTTCATTTTATCATCGATGCGTTGCGCGAAGGCTGCCACAAGTGCCTCATTGTTCCAGCCAACCTCTGCTGCTAGCGTGTGAAATTCAGTTGCATAATCCGCAACCGTACATGTGTCCTGTTGGATTTTCATTAATCGTTTTGTAGCAGAGGTGGCGCGCCCAGGAACTTCAAATACACTACGGAAGGCACTTACAAACTCCGCAAAGTTCGTGGTAATAGTTTTGGCTGTCTCCCAGATCGGATTAGCCCAGGCCAGCGCTCTACCTGTCAACAAGGATATCATGAACCCTGTCTTGCTTCTTTCGCACGGGAAAGCCTGTGGTACGAGTTACAAAACAATTTCACGGCATAATGTAGGTTCCCCATCATATCTCAATGAGAGTGGAGCGGTTGCAGACAACCCTCTACACGGATTACTCAGTGCCTGTGTTTGTGCCATCGGTGCCAAGACTGGGGTGGCCACTGATGCTTGCACTCATTTGTCAAGATGTGTGGTACGCGCCAGAATAATCTACACTGCTAGCGACAACTGATCCAAGCGTTGCTCATGTGAATCCATTCTCCAATGGATATTTTGAGAGCTACCTTTACCTGTATTGTCTGAGGTCATGGCCCTTTCGTACTGTCACAGTATTGTAATAACACTCAGGAAAATTAGGTAAGGTTAAGATCAGCTTTATTGAAAATAAATAATCGGCAAGGAAAGCTCAACCTATTCAGGCCCAGATAAGGACAGTACCGTGGTACTTCCCAAATCTGTCACAGGTCAGGATGAACAAAATAATATGCAAATGAAAGACAATACAACAGTGACTAAGTAGTCTTGATCCGTAGACTGGATACTGGAACAGAGTAAACCAGAACCGTACCAAAACCGTGGCAAGGCACCAAGACTTGCGGCAGGTAACTGCAGGGCAAATCCCTAGAACGCTAGGGTGTATGGTAGGCAGCTCACAGATGGGACACTGGCAAGTGACCGGATCCCTAGAACGCTAAGGAGTATGGTAGGCATCTCACAGATAGTACACTGGCAAGTGACCGAATCCCTAGAACGCTAGGGAGAATGGTAGGCAACTCACAGATAGTACACTGGCAAGTGACCGGATCCCTAGAAAGCTAGGGATAGCGGAGGCAACACACTGATAGGACACTGGCAAGTGACAGGATCCCTAGAACACTAGGGAGATAGTAGGCAACACCCACACCGGATACTGGCAAGTGACCAGATCCCTAGCACGCTAGGAAGTAGCAGCAAAGGTAGCTACTCGCAACTCTGTCTCCCAGGTATTCTAGGGAGCAACAGACCAAGCAGGCGCTGTAGCGGAATTCGCTGAGTAAAGAGAGCGAGAGTAACTGAGCTCAAGATATGCTCACAGAAGGGTCAGAATGCCAGATCGGTACACACGGAGGTAGTCAGCCAGGCCCAGTCAGCAACGGTAGTGTGTTCTCAGCCAAAGCCAGTTCGGTACACACAGAGGTAGTCAGCCAGTCCTTGTCAGCAATGGAAGTGGGTTCTCAACCAAAGCCAGTTCGGTACACACAGAGGTAGTCAGCCAGTCCTAGTCAGCAATGGAATAGGGTTCTCAGCCAAAGCCAGTTCGGTACACACAGAGTTAGTCAGCCAGTCCTAGTCAGCAGTGGAAGCGGGTTCTCAGCCAAAGCCAGTTTGGTACACACTGATGTAGTCAGCCAGGCCCAGTCAGCAATGGTAGCGGCTTCTCAGCCAAAGCCAGTTCGGTACACACGGAGGTAGTCAGCCAGTCCTAGACAGCAACAGAGCAACGGAAGCGTAGTCAGGCGAGCCGGGTTGTACACGGAGCAGGAACATGCAGCAACTCAAGCGCTAGGTACAGGTACACCACAAAAGGGCGCTGAAAGAATAACAGGACCAGGTATAAAAGGGCTAGCCCCGGGCGGAGTCAGAACCCAATGGCCAATAGGAACCGTGCACGGTGAAACACGGAAGTAGCAATGTTGCCCTGCCGAAAGGATCATGGGCACGGTGATAATTTGTCTATGTTTTCTTCATTTTTATAAATGTCATAATCATTTTAGTATAGGAAAGTAATATCTGAAAAATGAATGAAAATCTCTTGATTAAAGGCATTTCTGTCCTTTGTACTGAAAGGTGGGAGTTATTATTGGATGGTGTTACTTCTCCTTTAAAGAAGGTTGGGAACCACTGGTATAGTAGTAGAAGTAAAAATTAGCTGTTGTAAATAAGGCTTTCTGAGTTTGCCTGTCCACAGTTGGCTTCCACATAAGCAAAATTCCCATGTTTGGTACCATAGTAACATAGTAACATAGTAGATAAGGCTGAAAAAAGACATGCGTCCATCAAGTCCAGCCCATGCCAATAACACCCCTGTTGATCCAGAGGAAGGCAACAAAAAAGCCCTCTGGAGCAATTTCTAGTGTAGGTGTGTGTGTGTGTGTCAAATAGTTCCCCGGCTCAGTATCCTATTTGCTTTGAAGCCATCTGTCATAACTGTCAATATTGTTCTGTGCTAGATAGGCATCCATTGCTTTTTTGAATGCAGTTACATTATCTGCAAGCACAACATCCCGAGGCAAGGAATTCCATAGCCTTACCGCCCTTACTGTAAAGAATCCCTGCCTGTGTTTTAGTCGAAAGCGCCTTACCTCAAGTCTTAATGGATGACCTCTTGGTCTTAGCTCAGCTCTTTGCATAAATAATTCATTGGATAGTTCTTTGTATTGACCTTGAATGTATTTGTAAATGGTAATCATATCACCCCTTAGACGTCTCTTTTCTAATGTAAACAAACCCAGTTTGGCTAGTCTCTCTTTGTAACTCAGATCCTCCAATCCCTTTATCAGTTTTGTTGCACGTCTCTGCACCTTTTCCAGTTCAGCAATGTCTTTTTTTAGAACAGGCGCCCAAAATTGTACTCCATATTCTAGATGAGGCCTAACCAAGGATTTATACAGAGGTAGGATAATATTAGCATCCCTTGCTTCTACACCTCTTTTTATGCAGGCTAGTACTCTGTTTGCTCTTGCAGCAGCTGAGTGACTCTGCACACTGCTGTGAAGACTATTGTCTATCAGTACACCTAAATCTTTCTCTAATGAGGATTTCCCAAGTTGCTTCCCATTTAGAGTATATGTCGCAAGTTTGTTTCTATAGCCCAAATGCATAACCTTACATTTATCTACATTAAATGACATCTGCCACTTTTCTGCCCATTCACTTAGTTTATCTAAATCCTTCTGTAGGGAAAAAACATCGAGCTCTGTATGTATTTCCTTACATAGCTTAGTGTCATCAGCAAAGATTGAGATGCTACTTTCAATTCCCACTTCTAGATCATTAATAAACAAATTAAAAAGCATTGGGCCCAGGACTGAACCCTGCGGCACCCCACTTATAACCCTAGACCAATTTGAAAAAGTTCCATTTACAACAACTCTCTGCCATCTATCATTTAACCAGTTCTCAATCCATGTACAGATAACACCACCCAAACCGAAGCCTTTTAATTTATGCAGTAACCTGTTGTGAGGCACTGTGTCAAAGGCTTTTGCAAAATCCAAGTATACTACATCAACAGCAATTCCCCTGTCCAAATTACTACTCACTCTTTCATAAAATGCAAGTAAATTAGTCTGACATGATCTGTTCTTCATGAAACCATGCTGATTCCTACTAATGATATTGTTTGTCTTCACATAGTTCTGAATACTGTCAGTTAATAACCCTTCTAGTATCTTACCCACTATGGAAGTCAAGCTCACAGGTCTATAATTTCCTGGTTTGGATCTTGCTCCCTTTTTAAACAATGGAACTACATCAGCTTTCCTCCAATCACAGGGCACTATGCCTGATGAAAGCGAATCATTAAATATTAAGTATAATGGTTTTGCTATTACTGAACTAAGTTCCTTAAGTACCCTTGGGTGTATACCGTCTGGTCCAGGCGCTTTATTCACTATAACCCTTTCCAGTCTCTTTTGGACCTTGTCCTCAGTAAGCCATGTAGATGTTGGAGGAAATTCCATGGTTTTGTCTGTTTGCCCACAGCTTGTCATTTCTGCTTCCTTTGTATATACTGAAGCAAAGAACGTATTTAGGGTGTCAGCCATAGCTTTATCCTCACTAATCAATTCACCTGTTTCAGTCTTAAGAGGACCAATATCAACCTTAACTTTTTTGTTGTTAATATACTTGTAGAATTGTTTAGGGTTTTTCTTGCTCTCATTTGCAATGTTTCGCTCATTTTCTATTTTAGCTAGCTTAATTGCTTGTTTGCAGATTTTATTACATTCTTTATATTTTTTAAATGATACATCTGACCCATTTGACTTAAACACCTTAAAAGCCTGCTTTTTATTTCTCATTTCCCTGCTAACCACATTATTAATCCACATTGGTTTTGCTTTACTTCTCTTGTGCTTATTCCCCAATGGTATATATTGACGTGTATATTTGCCCAAGAGCATTTTAAATACATTCCATGACTCTTGTGCATTTTTATCTTTGAAAATTACATCCCACTGGATATCCTTTAAAGCTTCTTTTAACTTTGTAAAATTAGCCTTTTTGAAATTGAATGTTTTGGTTAAACTCTTGCTATTGGGTTTCTCATAACAAACTTCAAAGGATACAATATTGTGGTCACTGCTGCCCAAATGTTCCCTTACCTGCACATTGTTTACAATGTCAGAATCGTTTGAGAGCACTAGGTCAAGCAAGGCCTCTTTTCTAGTTGGCTCCTCTACTAGTTGGGACATAAAATTATCATTTATCATACTTAGAAAAATATTTCCCTTTGTTGTGCCTGAAGTCATATTGCTCCAGTCAATTTCAGGGTAGTTGAAATCTCCCATTATAATTACCTTTGCTGACCTAGCAGCCTTTTCCATTTGCAGTAAAAGTTGGGCTTCCTCCAACTCCCCAACATTAGGTGGCTTGTAGCAAACCCCCACCAATATCTTTTTATTATGTGTGCCCCCAGTGTGTATTTCAACCCACAAGGCCTCAACCTTTTCATTGGACCCTTCATTTATATCTTCCCTTAAACTAGGTTTTAAGGCCTGCTGTACATATAGGCATACCCCTCCTCCCCTTTTATTAACCCTGTCCCTCCTAAAAAGTGAATAACCCTCTAGATTGACTGCCAAGTCATACGTATCATCTAACCAGGTTTCAGACACTCCAATCAGATCATACTGCTCATGTACTGCAATCATTTCTAGTTCCCCCACCTTACCAGCCAGACTGCGAGCATTTGCATGCATACATTTTATCTTTTTGCCATTCCTAAAGATTTCGTTCTTTTTCATATGTATTTGTCTTTTATCAGGCTGTAACAATGGCAACTCCCTATTAGATGAACTAGCCCATTCCCCCTCTCCATCCCCATGACCCTTCTCTAGTCCCATTCCCTCAATTATACTATCTTCCCCAGCCTGTGTTGCAGCTCCCTCCCCCCCCTTTCTAGTTTAAAGTCTCCTCCAGCCTTCTAACCATCCTATCACCCAGCACCGTGGCCCCCCTTCCACTAAGGGATGGGGTACCTATCATTGAGCGACTTGAGATCACTGTGGACTGTCATAAGCTACTTTTGATTCATGCTTTAAAGGGGAGTGAACTTGACTCCACATTTTTAAACAGAAAAAGTAATACGTTTGGAGAATTTGTGCTTCCTTGAAGCTAGCGTACTAACTGGAGTAATTGTATATGGGACAACTAAAATTTAAACTCAAACTGGCCTTCTAAAGCCTATAATTCAGGATCGACCTCCACTATATTGAAAACCAGTGCTTTGGAGACCTCTAGTGTTCAAGTGTTTAAAAGCCCAGTTTGAATCAATAGGAACAGGAATTTTTTTAATGTTTTACATATAGAGCAGTTTGTTTGCTTCAGAATTACTCCATGGGCGTTATGCTTTAGACTGTGATAAAGATCTGATATACGTCTCTGGTGTGATAACAATCCATTACCTGTTTTCTTCTATGGAGCATATGCTCAAAGATCTTTCAAGTTTGAGATGCTTTACCTACTGGCCACAGCATAAGCTTCATAGAATAACATAGGAACTGGAGCATTTATCATACTGGAGAAGTTATTTGCACTTTATCACCTCTTTCTCTGTCGTCCAATATAGCTTACAGGTAACTGGGAAGGCACCACTCCTTTAAGTAGGCTGGAACAATTCTTGCAAAGAAGTGCAGGGTGAAGCCTTCCTTCCCGTCCCCAACCAGTTAAGATTTGTTCCTTGAACAGGAAAGGCAAAGAGAACAGTTCTGCTTAGTTTTTAGTTATATATATATTGTTTTCTGTTATATATGGAATACCACCATTAGGCAGATTACAATTACTGGCGTCCTAGTGGTGGAGTGCTCAGTTACCAGGTGCTGTTTTGGACTTTCTAGCACTGAGGGGAAAATCTTGCGTGACAAGTTTTTCCCTAGGAGAAACCCACTGAGGCTTCTTCTTTACAAATAGTAATCTGAAGACAGAAGACCTGCTAAAAAGGTGAGCAACCCTTTGAGTGCTGAGTTCCACTTGTCCCACGCTTCCCCTCCGCACAGGGGTCTCCTTTGGAGTTCCTACTACACGCTCCTGTGCTCATTGGGTTTACATGTTTGTCTGTTGGGTTTATGGAGCGCTTGGGTTTCTGTGGTAAGTTAACCCCTCGCTTGCCATATTGAGCTTTCAAAGTATTTCTGCACTTTTCCCCTTGGGCTTAGTGTTTTTATTATCAATCTGGTGAATTTTATGTGTTTTCCAACTTTTGGAGTTACTTTTTCTAAAGTATGTTATTTGAGTTCCACTTTACCAAATAGACGCAATGCTCCATTCTCCTCAATGGGACTTTACTCTTTGGGACATATCTCTGCTACCGCTCCACGTAGCTATTTCAGAGATGGCTCATTCTGTTTGTCTACCCTTGTCCGGTCAGTCGGTTTAGGTTCTGAGTGTTTTGGGGGGCTCAGGGGACTTTGGGCTACATTTCCCATGAGCGCCCATTTCGCAGGCTCTTTTCTGATTGACTATTGCCGCGGGCACCATTTTCTGGCTTTGCCTTCATGAGTATCCTACGCAGGACTTGGACTCTTCCTCTTTCCTCAGCAGAGTAACCCTTCGCCTGCCAGTTAAGCGCATTTTCGCTATTTCTGGGGTGAAAATTTCATCTTACGCACAGTATTTGTTTTTTTTTCCCTCCTACTATTAGACATTTAATACCCTGTTTAAGATGTCAGACCCATTGGGACTTTGGGTTAGACCTAAGACTAAGGATACTGGGATTTCCGTGACCCCCATTGCTCATTGGTCCTCAGGTCTTCCTAGTAGAAACACAGGTCATTTCTGCCCTTCATGCTCTGTGGTCCCTGCCTCTCCGCCAGGACCCTCCAGCCATGTTGTAGAGCAAACTTGGATGCAAGAGTTCAGTACTACTTTGCCACTACTTCCATTGCACTTACAGGGGGGGGGGTCATCCAGTTTTGGAGACCCTTAACATTATTCAGGTCTTCTGTGCCCAAACCACAGGGTGTACCTGATGTGTCAGACTCCTCTGAGGAGGAATTTTTAGTGGACTCAGATGAAGGTAAATGCTCTGTGAGTTTTGGCTCCCAATTCTTTCGGGACCCCTTTGTGGCTGACCCTGAACCCTCTGCTGAGGGTATCATTATGGCAGTCCTTAATACGCTGAACATTTTCCCTGTTTATGAAGAGCCTAAGGATGCTTCTGATGTCTTGCAGTGACCTAAGATGCAACATACTGTTTTTTTCCACCTAATCTTGCTCATGACCAGATTGTCTTAGATGAGTGGAATACCTCTGGCACATGCCTGACTTTGCCTCAAATGGTTTGCCAAGCTGTACCCCTTCTCAGAGGCGGTTCTAGCTTTGTGGGCTTACCCCCCCCTAAGGTGGATGCCCCCCTGTCCAGGCTTTCTGGAACCATGGCCCTGCCAGTGGCAGATGCTTCTTCTTTCCAGGACTTGACTGATGGATAACTTCAGATCTTTCTGACAGCTATTGGTGCTACTATTGATGCATCTACGACCCTCCCATACTGCTGCCTGGGTAAATGGGGCCATTGTTGTATGGACTAAATAACTTGGTGATGCTGTTCATCAAGGTGCTCTTTACAGCTGACGTGCCTCAGCTATCTTTGACGCTGTTAGATTGGAAGCTAGGGTTTCCACTATATCCATTGCAGCCAAACGTGCTCTCAGGCTTAAGATCTGGTCTGCGGATGCTATTTCTAAGAATTCATTGTTTTTTCTGCACTTCTTTGGCACTTCCTTATTTGGGCTGAAACTGAAGAGCCTCATTAGTGAGGCTACTGGGAACAAGAGCACACTGTTGCCCTTGGTTCCTAAGAAGAAACCTCAAGTCCGACGGCACCACTTCCAGACTAAGGCGCTTCCCCCTGCCTTACCCCAGAGTCTGCATTCCTCCTCCGTGCCTAAACAGCAGTGGAGGCCCAAACTGTCCTCCACCCAACCCAGGACCACCAAACCTCCTTCGACCTGACTTCCCGAACCTTGAACCCCACACTCCAGTGGGTGGCCAACTGCACCATTTTCTAAGCATCTGGACAGACACCATGGTGGATCTATGGGTTTTACAGGTGATTTCAGAGGGGTACAGGATTCCCTTCACCACTCTTCCTCCTTTCAGGTTCTTACTTCTCACACTCCTCTAGGATTGGAGAAGCGTCATCTATTCAGTGGCACTATCCAGACTCTACTGGACAAAGAGGTTCTGAACCTGGTTCCCGACCGGGATGTTGGATCCGGTTTCTATTCCAACCTGTTTATGGTCTCCAAGAAGGATGGCAGCTGCCGTCCCATTCTGGAACCCAGGGATCTCAATTCCTTCGTAGTAAAGACTCATTATCACCAAGAGTCCTTACTATCGGTGATTGCGGCAATGTGCCCTGGGGAATTTCTGGCTTCCCTGGACTCCAGGATGCCTATTTGCACATAGCCATCCATTTGGATAGCCGTCAGTACCTCAGGTTCTTGTGACAGAGGACATTTCCAGTTTTCTGCTCTTCCTTTTGGTCTGACTACAGCACCTCAGGTTTTCACTTGGGTCCTGGGTGCGCTGATTTCTGTCTTGCACAACATGGCATCAGAGTCACTCCATACATGGACGACTTACTTTTGAACGCCCCGTGTCTGGAACTACTTCAGCAGGTCAAGGACTGTATGAACACTCTTACTCATCACGGGTGGATCCTGAACATGGGCAAGTCGGACTTGGTTCCATCCCAGAGACTGGCCTTCCTAGGTCTTCTGTTTGACAACCTGGAAGGCATAATATTTCTTACGGATGAAGTTATTCACCAGATCATCCACAAGGTGTCTGTTCTGGCTTACGATCCTATTCAGGCCAAAAAATTAACCTGTCTAGTGGGGAAGTTGATAGCCACCCTGTAGAGGCAGTACTGTTTGCGATGGCTCACGCGAGTGAACTTCAGAGGTTCGAGCTCCAGGTTTGCAGGGGGAAACCAGATCTCCGAAAGCGAACGGTTTCTCTCCCCTTAGCTGACAATGGATACAAGCCTATCCGGCTGGGGAGCGATCCTGGGTCACCTGAACACACAGGGTCGATGGTCTGCGGAGAAGTCTCTGCTACCCATCTATGTCCTGGAACTTCGGGTCATCTTCCATGCTGTCTGATCCGGTCCTATCATCTTGAAGGCTGTCCAGTTGGCGTCCAGTCTGACAACACCACAGCTGTGACTTACATCAATAAGCAAGGCGGAACAAGCCGTCTTGCAGCTTGGTTGGAGGTCAAGGCTATCTTAACATGGGCGGAAGAACATGTCCCTGCCATCTCAACTATTCATATCCCAGAAGTGGACAACGTCTTGGCCGACTTCTTAAGTCATCACAAGTGGACAGCAGAGAGTGGGAACTCCACCAGGAGGTGTTTGACATCGTAATCTAGACATGGAGACTCCCCTGGATCGACCTGATGGCAACCAGACACAACAGGAAGGTTCCATCATTTTGTTCCCACTGGAGGGATCCTCTGGCTTTGGCAGCGGATGCCATGTCGATTCCGTGGAAATTTCCTCTGGCTTATGTCTTTCCTCCCGTTCCCCTCTTCTCAGGGTATTGAGGAAATTGAAGTTGGAATGAACTCCGATCCTTTCTGGCCCTGGCAACCCTGGCTTCCGGTGCTCCTAGACCTATCTGTGGTGGAGCCTTTTCTGCTTCCCCACAGACCGGATCTCCTTCTACTAGGATATCTCTGGAAGAAGGATGTGGACCGTCTGAGTTTGATGGCCTGGCAGTTGAATCCTCAATATAGGTGAAGAAGGGTTTTTCTTCAGTAGTCATAGCTACTATGCTTCGTGCTAGGAAGCCTGTTTTTTCTACAGTGTACCACAGAATCTGATCTATTTTCCATTCTTGGTGTGTGGACAGTGATCTGTCCTCACAAGACTTCAACCTTCCTACTGTCCTATCTTTATTCCAGGCTGCTGTGGACATGGGCCTCGGCCTGAGTTCCTTGAAGATTCAGACTTCTGTGCTCTCTATCCTTTTCCAGAAGCGCATTCCTATCGTTCTGGATGTTAAGATTTTCTTTCAGGATGTGGCTCATGCTCGCCCTGCCTTTAAGAGTCCCGCTCCTCAGTGGGACCTTATTTTGGCGCTGTGCATCTTACAGCTCTCTCCTTTTGAATCCCTTGCCACTACTCCTCTCCATCTACTGACTTGGCAATGGCCTTCCTTTTAGCAACAGTCTCTGTTCGCAGGGTTGCCGAGCTGCAGGCTCTGTCCTGCAAACTGCCTTTCTTGGTGTTTCACAAAGTCAAGGTGGTTCTTCGCACCTCTCAGGAGTTTTTTCCTAAGGTGGTTTGTGAGTTCCGCATTATTCAAAAGTGTCTCTGTATATTGAAATAAAGCACCGCAAGCGCTCAGAATCATATATATCAAATCTTAAGAAACAAATAGAAGGAAAGAAAAGACAAATGTGTCTGTGTCATATCCCATTATTTTATTTTAATTAGGATATCAGACAGTTTTATTGGAGGCTTGTTCAGTGCTGTAATGTAAGAGGTATCCCTACTATCTTAAAATCTAATTTTATTGAAAATACATTAAAACTTGAATTAAAAAAACTTTTTTCAAAAAAATAAAGATAAGGACGCTTAATGGGTTAATGTATAGACCTACATGGGGTAATAACACAACTTTCTTGTCAATCAGAGTACCTCTTTTCTTTTTTCGCTCTCACCAAGTGAGGTACTCTGACTTATTTAGAAATACTTTATTTATTTCATCAAGTTTGGTTGCTTTAAATCCAGTTTCAATTTTCTATTGAGCAATCCAGTCTGATAACCACATAAATTGTAACAGTTAGTACTCTTAGTATCTTATTCGTTGATACTTTCTTGCACTTCCACTACTAAGTACCTATTTCTCTTATGTAGTGAGTTTAAACAACAATATTAACCCTTCACCCACCTCAAGCTCTTAAAGCAGAAAGAAGGGAATAGTTCTCCTCATTTGTCAAGGAGACGTGGCAAAGATTCTTTGTTTGCCTTAAAATAGTAATCCTCGGCGTTAATATACTTATTGTAACAATTTCAGTCAGCACACTTTGTATCTTATTCGTGGATACTTTCTTTCACTTCCACTACTAGGTAACTGTTTGTCCTTTACAGTAAATTCAAACGGCAGTATTAACCCTTCGGCTGCCTCAAGCTGTTAAAGCAGATCGAAGGGAATATTTTGCCTTATTGTTCAACACTCAATATATGAAAACTTTTGATGCAGTGCTTTGCAGCACTGAATAAGTATTTATTATATCCCTTTTCACTCAATTTTGAATGTTCCACATATAGAGCAATGGCAGTATTAACCCTTTGGCTGCCACAAACTGTTAAAGCAGACCGAAGGGAATATTTCGCCTTATTGTTCACCACTCAATATATGAAATCATTTAATACAGTACTTCGCAGCACTGAATAAGTGTTTATTTTATCCCTTATCACTCTATTTTAGATGAACCACATATCGAGTAATTGAAGTTCAAAGAAAGACTGCAAAAATTCTTTGTTTGCCATGAAATGACAATAGAATAGGAGCAAATACTGAGGGTCTGGATAATTGAGAGATGTAGTTGTCTGTAACAGTGAGGAGCAAGGGATAGTTACTGGATATAGATAGACTAGATCGGCGTCTTTCCAACTTATATTTTGAGAGTGACGAATATTGTATAGAGAGAGAATAGTTCGGAGTCTTCTAAATCAACATCTTTGTATAAATCTACTTGGAGTATTGATGTACACAAGTAGTGTTACCAACGAATGAATGTCATAGGTATACTTGTCTGATTACCAACGGTCAGTAAAGTATCATGCCGAGGGTCATTTCACGGCAAACAAAGAATTTTTGCTGCCTTTCTTTGAACTTCAATTACTCGATATGTGGTTCATCTAAAATAGAGTGAAAAGGGATAAAATAAACAATTATTCAGTGCTGCAAAGCACTGCATCAAAAGTTTTCATATACTGAGTTTTGAACAATAAGGCAAAATATTCCCTTCGATCTGCTTTAACAGCTTGAGGCAGCCGAAGGGTTAATACTGCCGTTTGAATTTACTGTAAAGGACAAACAGTTACCTAGTAGTGGAAGTGAAAGATAGTATCCACAAATAAGATACAAAGAGTGCTGATTGAAATTGTTACAATAAGTGTATTAACGCCGAGGATTACTATTTTAAGGCAAACAAAGAATCTTTGCCACGTCTCCTTGACAAATGAGGAGAACTATTCCCTTCTTTCTGCTTTAAGAGCTTGAGGCGGGTGAAGGGTTAATGTTGTTTAAACTCACTACATAAGTGAAATAGGTACTTAGTAGTGGAAGTGCAAGAAAGTATCAACGAATAAGATACTAAGAGTACTAACTGTTACAATTTATGTGGTTATCAGACTGGATTGCTCAACAGAAAATTGAAACTGGATTTAAAGCAACCAAACTTGATGAAATAAGAAATAAAATATTTCTAAATAAGTCAGAGTACCTCATTTGGTGAGAGCAAAAAAAGAAAAAAGAGGTACTCTGATTGACAAGAGAGTTGTGTTATTACACCATATAGGTCTATACATTAACCCACTGAGGGTGTGATTCAGTCTCCTTATCTTTATTTTTTTGAAAAAAGTTTTTAAATTCAAGTTTTCATGTATTTTCAATAAAACGAGATTTTAAAGTTGGTAGGGATACTTCTTACATTACAGCATTGAACAAGCCTCCAATAAAACTGTGTCTGATATCCTAATTAAAATAAAATAATGGGGTATGACACAGACACATTTGTCTTTTCTTTTCTTTCCTTCTATTTGTTTCTTAAGATTTGAGTTCCACATTAATCAGGACATTATTTTGCCTTCCTTATGTCCATCTGGTAAGTAGAGGGATCTTCACTTGTTAGATGTGGTGTGCTGCCTTAAATTCTTTGTGCACCGCACCCTTTCATCAGTCTGATGCCCTATTCGTCATTCATGAGGGTCCCAGGGCTGGTGGGCTTGCATCCAAGGTAACTTTTGCCTCCTGGATCCAGTCTACCATTCGTAAGGCATATGAACTTGGGAAGAAGCCTATTCCTTTCAGATCACGGCTCATTCCACCAGGTCAATTTGGTCCTCCTGGGCCTGCAAGAATCAGGCCTCTACGGATCAGTTATGCAAGGTGGCCACTTGGTTGTCTGTGCACACTTTCCTTAAACACTATTGTGTCTGTGCTGGCTTCGGCTGACGCCAGCCTTGGTTGGAAAGTCCTGGAGGCAGCTTTGCCTGTCTAGGACTTTACTCATTATGTATCAGTAATCTTTGACTGTTGAGCCCGGGTGTCTCTAGTTCAGTGTGCTGTGTTAGTTACTTGTGTGTTTCCAGTTCAGTGTTCATTTACACTTTTCTCGTTTGGGTCTATCCTAAGCTGCTTAGTCCGTATGAGCTCTGGTGACTTTGCGGAACGGTGCTTAGTCCTTGCCTTTTCTTCCGCCTCTGGGAAACTCAATGTTGGTACATCCCAGAGTTACCTGTAAGCTATATTGGATGACAGAGAAAAGAGGATTTTAGTCTTACCTGTTAAATCATTTTCTCTTAGTCCATATAGCTTACAGCTTACAGGTCTCTCTCCCTGTCAAGAGACCATGCTTGGTTCTCATGTGACTGAATGTGGGAGTTCCTTTGGGTTCATGCTCACAGGAGTGTTCTTTTTCCTTTTTGATACCTAGTCAGTAGCTAGCATCACAAATCTAATTGGTTGGGGATTGGCTGGTGACCAGCTAAGGAGGGAAGGAAGGCTCAGCCCTGCACTTCTTTGCAAGAATTCGTCCAGCCTACTTAAATGGGTGGTCGCCGTCCCAGAGTTACCTGTAAGCTATATGGACTAAAAGAAAAGGATTTAACATGTAATACTAAAATCCTCTTTTATCACACTTTAGTGCATCTCCTCCCAGTTCTTCTTACATCTCCTCCCAGTTCTTCTTACTACATCAGCTATTTTTTATTTTTTTTTATTTTGAGGGCAAGTTAAATGAAGCCACACTCACACCCCTCCAATTACCTCCAGTTTCCATTGATTCAACAACATTCACTTGACACTGAACAGTTCAGGTTGCTAACTGACTGTTACAGCTTTCAAGTACTGAGACTTACCTGTTCTATTGTCTAGTTTTTAAGTAGTTTTTATATGTAGTGTGTTTGTTTAGTTTGTGTCCTTGTGTGTTTTTTTTTTTTTTTTTTATCTCTGAGTTTGTGTCTGTTTATTTTCACACACATCACTCTGTATGCACTCATACATCTATAGAGTGCACAATTTTAAAACTGACAGTGCATGCTTTTTGCAGTTTGCAATAAAGAACCTAAGAACTCCACAACCTTTCATTTCACAACATGGACATGATGACAGTTATTACATAATGAAAGCCTTCATTGCTGATTTTTTTCCCCCACTATACTGGACAAAATCTTTTGAAGTTTGATAAACATCGAAAGAAAAAATAAATTCAAATTTAAGTTCCCTCGTAAAAGCATAAACACTGGGAAATACTGACTGAGTTTTTGTGTGTGTGTGTGTGTGTGTGTGTGTGTGTGTGTGTGTGTGTGTGTGTGTGTGTGTGTTATTATAGAGTGTATATTCCACTCAAATAAATTTTGCCATTTAATTTCTATATTTTTTCCAAATTGCTATTAATTTTGTCGGTTTGGTAAATGTTTACACAGTAATGCCTTTGTCAATTTTTTTCACCCAATTTTTGGTTATTGGTTTAGCTCTTTTGAACTTGAGTTTATTCAGCACTGAATTTCCTAGGTTTCCATTATCTTTACTAATTTGTTACCGGTGGATAGGTTTATCTTAACATTTTGTATTTCATCAGATCTCATTTGCAGTGTCATCTATTGACAAAAACTAGAGATGCACCGATACCACTTTTTTAAGACCGAGTACAAGTACCGATACTTTTTTCAAGTACTCGCCGATACCAATTACCGATACTTTTTTTTTGCGGTCATTTGCCAGTTTTCCAGGTACTTAAAGCGCATATATTATATATATAATATATATGCTTTAGGTACTTGGAAAACTGGCAAATGACCTCAAAAAAAGTATTGGTGAGTACTTGAAATATAATATTATATATATATATATATATATATATATATATATATATATATATATATATATATATATATAATATACACACACACACCACCTCTTGACTGTCCCCTTTTGCCTCTTGCTCCCCCTCTTGATTCCTACCTTTTACTTCATTCTCCCCCTCTTGAGCTCCCTCCTTTTGCCTTGGCTTTTTCTCTCCCTTTTGATCCCCCTTTGCCCCCCTCCTTGACTCTTGATCCTACTCTTTTGCCTCTCTTGCTCTCTCCTGATCCCCCCTCCTTTTTGCCTTTTCTTAGTTCCCCTCCTTTTGTCTCCTGATCTTTACTCCTCTTGCCTTTTTTTTTTTCCCCTTTTTCTTAGTCCCTTTTTCTCCCTCTTGGCACCCCTCTTTGCCTCTCACCACCCGCTCAAATGTCCCATCTAGCCTCCCTTACCCTCCTCTGCCGGGTGCTCGCTGTTCTCTCGCGAGCCCCGGCAGAAGTCAGCGTCAGAGCGTTGCCATGGTAACCTGCGGCAACGCTCAGATGCTACATGAGGGAGAGAGGCAACCGGGGAGCATTGTGAGCAGCTCCCCGGGCTCCCTCACTGCAGCACCGACCCTGACACAGGGTATCGGTGCTGTCATCAGCCGCATTTGCGCGAGTACAAGTACTCGCGCAAATGCTGGTATCGGCACCGATGCAACCCTAACAAAAACTGATACTACATCTTGAGTAATAATTTTTCCCTGTGAGCTTTATACTGAGCAATGTGTACCAGTTACATTGGGGCCATAAATTCTCTCTTTAGTCTAAACGCTACTATCTCCAATTCTACTAAACTTGAAAAAAGTACACTGTGCATCATCCGGGCCCTTCTCCCTAACTGTTTTGGACAAAATACATAGGCTAGTTTGGTTTGTATGTCTAACTAAAGTTTCTCATGGTGCCAAATGGGGAACAATTTTGTTTTTTAAGTAGTCTGGTACTCGAAAATTGTATTAAACTTGCTGGGTTTGAAGGGACTACCAATCAGACCCAGAACTCAAAATTTCAGCCAATAAGAAATTATAAGCTGTCACGGTAACAAAACACAGGTACAATAAGATCAACACCACTTTATTAAGGAGAACAATACAAGTAAAAAGCACTTCCCCAACCTTTCCCGGAGACAGGCGTGAGGACAGCTCTACAGTCCACTACCCAGGATCTGTACACTGAGCCGAAGCCTGCACTACCCAAGACTCCACACAGAAGCACCTCAGGAGATAGAGAACCGTAAGCTAGGTTCTCTAATAGAATGCCACAGCCTACCTGAGATCGAGAGAGGGTAGCTGATAGGAGGACCACATGGAACCCTAGAATGCTAGGGCCCAAGGCACATACAAGTGGTAGTAGGTCAGTAACACAGACAATACCTAGGCGGTAATAAAATAGCCTGGAGGTTTACACGGAGCTGGTAATCAGCCAGAGCCCAGGTCAGACCAATGTGGGTAGTCAGACAAGGCCAAAGGACATACACGGAGCAGGTAGTCAGCCAGAGCCACAGGTTAGAACCGATACGGGTGGTAAGCCAAAGCCCAGGTCAGACCAATGTGGGTAGTCGGACTAAGCCTAAGGTCATACACAGAGCGGGTAATCAGCCAGAGACACAGGTCAGAACCGATACGGGTAGTCAGACAAGGCCAAGGAACATACACGGAGGAGGATCGGAAGCCAAGCAAGGGTCACAACGCAGAGCAGACACAAGAAGCTAATGCACTGGTACGCCATGAAAGGGCAACTAAGCCCAGTCTCCAAGCCATTTAAATAGTCTAGGAAGGAGGCAGGACACGATAGACCCGATTGCACGGAAGGCTACAAAAGCAAGCAAGACGTCACTGGCTGAACCCAGTATGCGCGTGCTTAATCCGAAAGGCAACAGGAATGCAGAAGCGACTGGCACCACGCCGCCGGCCGCCCACCAGGAATGCCAGGATGAGGACAGGAAACGCCTGGAGATGCCAGTAGTCAACGTGGTAACCGTGATATAAGCAAAATAAAAATGTAACATAACATAGAACCTTCATTCAAACTTAACTGTAGAAGCCCTATCTGTCTCCTATAATATTTGTGTGAAATTAAAATTATTACATTTTTTTTCCAGCTGCTGCAGAATGCTTTAAAAGGAATACAGTCTCTTTTAAATGGCAGCAAGATGAAACTGATGGAGACAGATCAACTAGGTTCGCTACTTGCTGTGCTCAAGGTACTTTAAAATGTATATATACCTTATTGTTATTTTCAGGTCTTTATATTAAAGGAGCAGTAATGTATGAAAAGCTTGTACAGTATACAAATGTCCATTTTTATTTAAAGTTTGAACCCAAGATGAGTTGTTTATACAAATTCGTGTCCCAAGTGTTACGGATGCAGTAGTGCAGTATTCCACAATAAGTGTCTTTACTAAATGGCAAAGTACATATATGTGTATGTGTGTATATATATAAATAATTTTTTTTTTTTTTTTATCTTGTGTCCAGTATGGATCACAGGTACCATGGGGTTGAGTCCCTTCTCCAGGAGGACAGGGCACATAAAAAAGACAGGGTTTTTGGGGTGGAGACTCCCTTCTCTTCCTCCAGCTCAACCAGAATTCATGTGTTCTGCAAAGCAGTTGGAGGTGCAGGGGCCGTCCTGTTAGTTTGTCTTTTTTTTTTTTTTTTTTTTTTTTTTTTTTTTAATATGGGGCTGTATATTCTCCCATTAGACATGCTCCCATCTCTGTGCTTCGCTTGAGTTGGATTGCCCAGTTCACAGGTGCTGTGGTGAACTTTCTTGCCCTTTATGATGAGTCTGTTCCTCATGCTGAGTCTATCTCAAATTCTGCCCTTACCATTATGATGGGAGCCTGAAGACAGAAGATCGGTAAGTAATCCTTTGAGTGCCTTGGTCCACTGTATGTCCCATTCTGAGCTAGTTTGTACAGTTTGTGTTCATAGTCTATGAAAATGCACTCACTTATGGCTCTATTTCTCTTTAATGGGGGTCTTGAAGTGCAGATGACTGCTGTCTTTTTCTCATAGTTAACCTTTCACTGCTGTTCTGGTTACTTGGAGTGTACCTTGGTGATTGGTGCTTTGGGGGTCTTTTTTTCTGCTCACCCCCACTACTAGGACATTTGTTTTTTCACTCCCCCAGGTATTCTCTGGGGGTTTTGGATATTTTTCTTAATTTTTTATAATGGATTGATTTCTATATAGCGACTGCTTTAAGAACCGGAGCCTGACCACGGCTATCTTTACTCCATTGGCTAATATGGGATAAACTTTCTTGGGACATGTCTTTGCAACCGTTTGCGCTACATCAGTCAGAGAGAACACTATATTCTTGTTTCCTCATTCTCTTTCATCCAGTCCACTTTCTGAGTGTTCATGGATAACACCGTGGCCAGAGTAACGGACATTGCTAGGCAACAAGCAAGGGAGAAGACTACAGTTCCCATAATGCCCCATTTCCTGGGCTTTCTGCTAATTGGCTGACACACTGGTGGCCATCTTACTTCTACCTTGCTTATCCTACGCACAGGCAGACCCTTCTTGCATGTTTATCCATTTACCCCTTTGCATAGTAGATAAATACATTTTTGGTATTTCTGAATCTTACTTAACCCTTTGAGTGCCAGTGGGGTACGGAAAGCATTGCTTTGCAATGTGTTCCGTAACCCTCTGGCACTCAAAGGGTTTAAACTCGGGACATTTAACCCCTTAGTGACGGCCGCGTGCAGACGCGGCCGTCACTTAACGCCCGTCTAACATTTTTTTTCTTTCTTTCAAAGGAATACGGAGTCCCCGAACGGCATGCAGCCGCGCGGGGATCCGGATTTCCTGGACGTACATGTACGTCCTCTGTCACTAAATGACAGCCACAGAGGACGTACATGTACGTCCTTTGTCGCGAAGGGGTTAAACTAGTTCCACTAGATTTAGACACTCTCTCGTAGACATATATGACTTTAAAGGGCCATATGGGAAAATCCAAGGCTAAGGATTCAGGGGCTTCCCTTACTCGCGTTAACCACTGTTCCTCATGCCATTCTGGGCTTCCAATACTCTGGGTCTCTATGCCCCTCTTGTGCTGTGGTCCCTACCACTCTTCTGGGCCCCTCCAGCACTGAAAAAGGTCTTGTATGGGTTAAAACACTGTGGCACAAATCCCTTCTTCAGTTCTTCATTCTTGGAAATCTATGCCCACCTTCAAACAGGTTGAATCTGTTTTCAAGGGGCACACTCAGGTTATTCGGGCATCCTCTGAGGAAGAACTGGACTCAGAGGATTATGAACATGGACTATTTTCTTATGGAGATTGTTATGAGGCTGATCCTTTCCCTGCCGTTGAGGCTGTCATCAAAGCAGTATTAGAGATCCTTCAGGTCACTGACACCGTAGGTGGGGGATCTACTTCTCCGAACGTTTTCGAGACACGCATGAAGTATTCCCCTGTTTGCGGACCAGGAATCCAGAACATTTCTCCCATCAGATGACCTTGTCTCCGGAGGCCAGGGAGGACCTTCATTGGTGATTCCAACTGCCACACCTGGCAAGAGGGAGACCCTTTTCAATTTCAGAGTGCACCTTGGTGACGATGGATGCCAGCCTGAGAGACTGGGTGCCATCTTGGGGCACATAGCTGCCCAGGGCAGGTGGTCAGGGGAGGAGAGCCTATTATCCATCAACATTCTAGAGCTCAGAGAGGTTTGTCTGGCTCTCTTTCATTGGTCTCCGTTACTTACAGGGATTCTGGTGAGAGTTCCATCAGAGAACTCAACAGCAGTGACATACATGAACTGCCAAGGGGGAACCTGCAGCATGAGAGCATTGAGAAAGATGAAGGATTTCCTTACTTGCGCAGAAGCTCACGTTCCAGACATCTCCGGCAAGAAGTAGATCCAGGAATAACGATAATAAGACATACAATAGTTATGCAAACATTAGGACAGGAGATCCTGTCCTATTTAATAGGGATTGGGTGACATACAGATTAAATCAGGAAGAGGAGTAGTGCATTTATGTTCATTTGGGGTATAGAAACTGGGAAGGCAGAAACTAACATCTTGGGTGAGTTGTTTCTCAGTACCCCTCTTTACTCAACAAATACTTTGTTTTATACTCATTTTTGCTCTGGTGGAGGACACTGATTGTTGGTAAATTCTACCAGACCTAGATGGATCGCTCACAAGATTTAACCATAAACTTCATTTATCTTACGTCCGGTACGGAACACAGGTACCATGGGGTTGAGTTTCTCCTCCTGGAGGGCACAGCACATCACAAAAAGACAAAGTCTTTGGGGCGGAGACTCCCTCCTCCACCTCCAGCTCAACCTCCCTCCCACTAACTCCCAGAATTCATTTGTCCTGCAAGGAGCTGGACGAGCAAGACTATCCCATTAGGTGGGTTACCATCACTGGTCTTCCCTGGAGTGGGCTGACCATTTCACAGGTGCTTTTTTGACCATTTTAGCTCTGCGCAGGGAATCTTGCTGCCAAGTTTTCCTTCATGATAGGGTCACGTGGGACTTTGGCTTCTCTCTAAAATGGTAACCTGAAGACAGAAGACTGCTGAGTAACCCTTTGAGTGCCTTGTTCCACTTTGTCCCAAACTGTGTTGCCTCTCCATACAGGGGCTGGTGTGAGCCTTGGTAGGCTTTGGCATCCATTATGAGTATCTTTTATTATCTTTGGTGTGAAGATGGCTGTTTTATTCGATGAGATTAACCCTTTCTCTGTCCTCCAATACGGGTTACTGGTAACTTTGAGTAGGCAATCCGCCCCTTTAATTGTAGGCAGGAACAATTCTAGAATTGTATGCATGGGGTGGAGCCTACATTCCCTCCTTGGTTGCAGCTAGCCAACCAGCTCCAGAAAGATTTGTTCCTTGGTGAAGATAACACAGGCAAGAGAACAGTTCTGCTATAGCTTTAGAAGTTTTTTATTTTTCTGTTAGAAATGGAATACCACCATTAGGCGGATTACCATAACTGACAATGCCCTTAGATGTGGCTAGCTCAGTGACCAGGTGCTTTTTGTGGACCTTAAGCCCTGGGGAGAAAATCTTGGCTACAAGTTCTTTCCTCAGGACTGGCCCACCGAGGCGGCTTCTTAAAACATTGTAATCTGAAGACAGAAGATCTGCAGGAAAGGCGAGCAACCCTTTGAGTGCTGCAGGTCCACATGTCCCACAGTGCCCCTCTGCACTCAGAGATGGCTCATTCTTCTTGTCTGCTCTTGCTCTATCATCCGATTCATGTTTCCAGTGTGTTGGGGGGCTCTGGGGGCTTAGGACACTGTTGGGGTACTTTTTCTGGGAAAACTACATTTCCCATGAGCGCTTGCTTTGCACGCTCATTTCTGATTGGCTCCCGCCACGGCAGCCATTTTGTGCTATATCCAGAACGAGTATCCTATGATGATTAACCCTTTACCTGCCAGATAAGTCTAAATTAGCGATTTCTGGGGTGAAACTTTAATCCTACACACTGTAATTGGGTGATTAATTTTACTGTAAGGTTATTGACACTGTGAGAATATACCATTGGAGCTTGGGGCCAAACCTAAGACTATGAATGCTCTGTATCCCCTATTGCTCTTCCTGTCAGGGTTACCTAGAGAATTCTCAGGTCATTTATGCCCAGCATGTTCTGATGTCCCTGAGAGTCTTCCAGGGACCTCCAGCCATGCATTAGAGCCAGTTTGGGTGCAAGAGTTCAAGGCTGCTATTAGGGACCTTAGTTCCACATCGCAACTCTTTCCATCCTAGTTACAAGGCGTCTTCCATTCTTGGCAGACCCCCTCCTCCTTTCAAGTCTTCCCTGCCAGAACCTCAGAGTGTACCTGATGTGTCGGATTCCTCTGATGAGGAAATGCTGGTGGATTCAGATGTTGAGGAATGTTCTGCTGTGGGATCCTCTTAGTTTTTTGGGGATTCTTTTGAGGCTGATCCTGAGCCCTCAGCTGAGGGCCTCATCAGGGCTGTTTTAAATACCCTGAACATTCCCTTAGTTCAGGACGTTCCTTCTGACCCTTCTGATGTATTTCAGGAGCCTAAAAAGCCCCTTACTTGCTTTACACCTAACCCCACTCTTGACCGCATTGTGTCTGAAGAGTGGAAGTCTCCGAACAGAAAACAGTCTGTCTCCAAGAAATCTGCCGTGCTTTATCACTTCTCTGAGGCTGCACTTGTTCAGTGGGTTCATCCCCCCCAAAGTGGATGCTTCTATCTCCAGGCTATCTAAGTCAGTGCCAGTGTCTGATGCGTCCATCTTTGCCACTGCTGGTACTGCCATGCGTCCAGCATTCGCTGCAGCATGGGTGAATTGCGGTCTGGACTGAACAGCTCACTCTTGCTGTTCGTCAGGGTGCTCCTACTTCACATATGTTGCGCCTCCTTGCCAACATTTCTGAGGTGCAGCACTATGTTTTTGCTGCCTTATTTGATGCCATCCGTTTGGTGGCTAGGGTTTCCACCATGTCTGTGGTTGCCAGATGGGCTTCTTTGGCTCAAGATCTGGTCTGCTGACACTGCTCTCCTTACCCTTTGAAGGCACTTCTTTATTTGGGCCAGATCTTAAGGATCTGATCAGTGAGGCCACAGGGGGTAAGAGTACCCTTCTAGTCTTGGTCCCTAGGAAGAAAATGCAGCTTAAGCATAACCGGTATTTTTGTTCCTTTCAGAATGAGACACGTCTGGTGAACCAGACTGTTCCTTCAGCTCCGCATACCTCCTCCAAGCCCAAACAGCAATGGAAGCCCATGGTCTCCTCCAGGCCCAAGGCTTCCAAGCCTTCTTCGGCATGACTCACCGAACCTGGGTCCGCACTCTGCTGTGGGTGGTCATCTGCGCCACTATCACATCGTTTGGAAGGATTCAGTGTTGGACCCATGGGTTATACAGCTGGTGATGGAAGGGTACAAGATCCCTTTTGTCTCTCTTCCTCCCTTTCATTTCTTTCCTTTTCATACGCCTCAGGGCGCAGAGAAACGCCATCTGTTCAGCGCTATTCAGGTTCTTCTGGACAAGGATGTTCTAGAGCCAGTTCCAGTTCAGAGCAGAGGTATGGGTTTTTACGCAAACCTCTTTGTGGTCTCCAAGAAGGACGGCGGTTGTCGTCCCATTTTGGACTTGAAGTATCTACATTCTTTTGTGATCCGGAATCATTATCACCAGGAGTCTCTACGGACGGTGATTGCTGCTATGTCCCCGGGTGAATTCCTTGCTTCTCTGAATCTTCAGGATGCGTATCTACACATCACCATTCATCCAGAGAGCCAGCAGTATCAGATTTGCCTGCGACCGGGGGCACTTTCAGTTTTCAGCTCTTCCCTTTGGTCTGACTACAGCTCCGCAAGTTTTCAACCGTGTTCTGGAAGTCTTTGGATCCGCCCTCCACCGGGATGGCATCAGTTACTCCATACATGGACGACCTGCTTCTGAAAGCCCCCTCTGCGGAACTTCTTCATCAGTAGGTTCAGCTATGCGTTCATGCTCTTACCCATCATGAGTCGATCATCAACATGGACAAGTCAGATCTTGTCCCATCCCAGTGTCTGGTCTTCCTGGGCCTTCTCTTCGACACTCAGAAGAGCATGGTGTTTGTCATGGACGAGTTAGGTCACCAGATCGCCCACAGGGTTTCTGCTGTCCTGGCTGAAGATCCAGTTCCAGCCAAGAAGCTGTCCTCTTTAGTGGGGATATTCATCTCCACCATAGAAGCGGTCCTGTTTGCCATGGCACACACCAGGAAACTCCAGAGGTTTGTGATCCAGGTGTGCAAGGGTCAGCCGGACCTTCTGAAGTTGTCAGTGTCCCTCCCTCTTCATGTGGAACTGAGTTTGTCCTGGTGGCTCGACCTCTCCAATCAGCTGAAGGGCAAGTCCTTCCTGGTATCCTTCTGGACCACAGTGACGACAGACGCCAGCCTCTCCGGCTGGGGATCGGTTCTGGGTCGCCTGAGTGCTCAGGGTTGGTGGTCTCTGGAGGATTCTCTCCTTCCCATCAACGTGTTGGAGCGTTTGGCGATATTTCATGCCCTTCGTCATTGGACATCTCAGCTTGAAGACTGTCCAGTCCAGGTACAGTCCGACAACGCCACGGCTGTGGCTTCCATCAACAAGCAAGGCGGAACAAGAAGTCTCGCCACTTGGTTAGAGGTCAAGGCTATTTTGTCCTGGGTAGAAGAACACGTTCCTGCCATATGCGCAGTGCACATTCCTGGCTTACACAACGTCATGGCGGACTTCCTCATTCAACACACATTGAACAGCGGAGAGTAGGAACTGCACCCAGAGGTGTTCACCCTAATTGTTCTGAAGTGGGGTCTTCCTTACATCGACCTGATGGTGACAAGACACAACAGGAAGGTTCCAAGGTTCTGCTGTCTATGGAGGGACCCTCTAGCTCTGGAGGAGGATGCCATGTCCATTCCTTGGTTATTTCTTCCTACATCATTCCTCCCCTCCCAATGTTGCTCATGGTGTTATGGAAATTACGACAGGAGCGCTGTCCAGTCATTCTGATTGCTCCGTACTAGCCTCGCCAAGCTTGGTTTCTGGAGTTGCTGGATCTGTCAGTGGCGGAGCCATTCCGGCTGCCTTGCCGTCCAGATCTTCTACAGGTTCCCTGTGGAAGGAGGATGTTCATCGGCTAGCTTTGACGGCTTGGAAATTGAATCCTCAATATTGAAGAAGAAAGGGGTTTCATCTGGTGTGGTGGCTATTATGCTCAGTGGCCGCAAGCCTGTTTCTTCCAAGATCTACCATCGTGTCTGCTCGAACTTCCTATCTTGGTGTGCCGATAAGGACCTGTCTCAGGTGTTTGATCTGCCAACGGTCACAGCCTTTTTGCAGGATGGTGTGGATAAGGGCCTCAATTTGAGTTCCTTTAAGGTTCAGATGTCTGCTCTCTCTCTTTTTTCTTGCAGAGGAGCATTGCCATCCTTTCTCATGTCAAGGTTTTCTTCCAGGGCGTTGCTCATTCTTGTCCTGCCTTCAAGAATCCTGGTCCTCTTTGGGATCTTAATTTGGTTTTGGGCGTTCTTCAGCACCCTCCACTTGAATCTTTGGCTACTCTTCCTCTACACCTGTTGACGTGGAAAATGGCCTTTCTCCTGGAGATTATGTCTGTCTGCCGTGTCGCGGAGTTACATGCTCTGTCCTGTAAACCACCCTTTTTGGTGTTTCACAAGGACAAAGACGGTGCCTCTCAGGAGTTCATCCCCAAGGTGGTTTTGGAGTTCCACATCATTTAGGAGATCATGGTGCCCTCTTTCTGCCCTGACCCCACCTCTGACAAGGAGAGGGATCTCCACTTGTTTTAGACGTGGTGTGTTGTCTCAAGTTTTATGTACATCACACTGAGTCTTTCAGGCATTCTGACATGTTGTTCGTCATTCCAGAGGGTCCTAGGGCAGGAAGACCTGCATCCAAAGTGACTGTTGCTTCTTGGATCAAGTCCACTATTCGTAAGGCTTATGAGCTGAGGAAGAAGCCTGTCCCCTTCAGGGTCATGGCTTATTCTACACGATCTATTGGGGCCTCTTGGGCTTACAAGAATCAGGCCTCTGCTGATCAGTTGGCTCTATTTCAGTGTGCTGTGTAACAGCTGGGGTGTTGTTATCCCTGTTCAGTGTCTGTTGACACTTCTTTATTTGTTGGGCTATTTCTGATCTGATGGTTTGTATCTGCTCTGGTGACTTTGGGGGCCTTGCGCCTGGTCCTTGCCTTACTTCCCGCCTCCGGGAAACTCAATGGTTGGACATCCCAAAGTTACCAGTAACCTGTATTGGACGACGGTGAAAAGAGGATTATAATCTTACCTGTTAAATCCTTTTCTCTTAGTCCATACAGGTTACTGCTCCCCCACCCTGTCAAGGGACCATGCTTGGCTCTCCTGTGGCAGACCGTGGTGGTCCTTCGGTGTCATGCCCACGGGAGTCTTCTTTCCCTTCCACTATCTAGTCAATAGTTAGTGTCTCAAATCTTTCTGGAGCTGGTTGGCTAGCTGCAGCCAAGGAGGGAAGGTAGGCTCCACCCCTGCATACAATTCTAGAATTGTTCCTGCCTACAATTAAAGGGGCGGATCGCCTACTCAAAGTTACCAGTAGCCTAAGAGAAAAGGATTTAACAAGTAAGACTAAAATCCTCTTTTCTCTGCTGTTGTGACTATTTACAACATCTTAGTGCTTTTTTTTGGGGGGGGGTTCTATTTCCACCCTCCCACTACTTATCTTAGTTTTATTCTCCCCAGATGTCTCCTTGGGGTTTTGGGTCTCTTAACAACTTTAACTTTTTAGTATGGCAACCCTTTTAAAGGGATAGTAATACTTAATTTTCACTTTATTTAATATTGTCACGCTTAAAAAACCAACTCATAACATCCATGTCACCTCTCAAGCTCTAAGAACAGAAATGTGGTCCCAGGACCGTAAGGGAGTGGCTAGAGGGAGGAGATACAGCAATACAGCCGAGGTAAGCCATGCTCACTCTTGTCGTCACCATGAAGTCTTTGTAATGTACTCCCCTTTTGTCGGAGCTTCATGTGGTCACATGTCTCCTTTCCCTACCCATAGTGTGTTGCATCAGCTTGCCTGTCAATGAATATCTAGTATCTGAACAGAACCATTCCAATCTATTGCTGTGTTGTAAGATATACAGGCATCTCTTCAACATACTCTCTCCTCAGTTGGAGAGATTGGCTCCTAGTGGTTACTAGCCTCCATTCAGTTGTGTAGATAGCTTTTTTTTCCTTTTATTTTCCTGCCTTCTCTGTCCAGATGGATCACGTCTTTGGAGGTTTGTGTGGAACATGGGGAAACCCAAGACCACTAATACTGCCTCAGTTTCTTCTCCAGTGTTCAGTTATCTGTTCTGTCATGCCAGTTTCTCTAAGGGTCAGTCAGGTAAGCTTTGCCCCTCTTCTGTTGTGGCTCATTCTCAGTCTGCTTAAGGGCTTGGTCCCACTTCTTGGAAGCGAGAGTGTGGAATAAGACCCGTTTCTCTTTAGTCCAATATGGAATACAGGTACCATGGGAGGTGATCTTCCTTCCTTGGAAGGGCGGAACATTTCAGTAGAAAATGTCTTGAAGGTGGAGCCTTCCCTCTTCTTCATCAGTTTAGCCCCACCCCCACCCATCTAGTTTTGATATGTTCCGGTTAGAGTAAAGAGGCTTGGAACATTGCTGCTTAGTTTTTAGCTTATTTTTTGATTTATTCTTTGATATGTGGCTGTTACAATTCCCCCATTATGTGGGTTACCATTCCTGGCTTCTCCTGGAGGACTGACCAGAGTATAGGTGTTGTGGTGGACCCTGCAGTCCTGTGGAGAGAATCTTGCAGCCCAAGTTTCCCTCTGCCATTAGAGTCTCTCTGGGGCTTTGTTTCCTCCAAATGGTAACCTGAAGACAGAAGTTGAAGATTGGCGAGTAACCCCATGAGTGCCATGGTCCACTTGTCCCCTTTGTCACTCTTTTTACAGGGTTTGTTTTAGGAGCCTTGAGCTCCTGCACTCATTGTGGGTATTTATTTCTATTATTTTGCCTATGTTATGGTGCTTGGATGGCTGCTTTACCTAGTTAACCCATTCTGTGCTGGTTTCCCTGAGTCTGGGGCTATTTCATGGGTTTTCTCTTCAGAGTTATACATTTTTATTACTCACAGATGTCCCCTTGCATACTTATGCCCCTCATGTGCTGTGGCCCCTGCTATGCCTCTGGGACCTTCCAGCCTTGAAAATGAGTCCACCATGGCACCATTTTCACTCTCTCTGCAAGGGGTTCTCCATTCATTGAAACTTCCTACCAGTTTCAGATTGGTGGCCCAGGATTGGCTGACCTCATGGACTCCTCTGAGGATGAAAAAGAGGAGGGGGGATATGAAGGAGATTCTTCTTTTTCCTTTTGGGGATCCTTTTGAAGCTGACCCTGCTCTCTTGGATGGGCTTAGAGACCCTTCAGGTCACTGACACCTCTACCAAGGGCCCTTCTTTTGATGTGTTTCAGACGTAAGTCTTCTACTGTCTTTCCACCCAATGTCACTCTAGATCAAATCCTTTTGTATGACTGGAAGACACCCAGTAAGAGTTTGTCTATCTCTAAGAGATTTTCTAAGCTGTACCCCTTTTCTGAGGCAGCTTTTGCACAGTGGACTTATCCTCCTGCCGTTGATCCCCCTATTTCCAGGCTCTAAGTCCTCCAGTCTGCTCTTAGTAGATTCTCGTGGTCTTACAGACATGAGAGATGGGAAGCTTGAAGCTATCCTCAGGTCCAATTTTGCTGCTTTTGGCACTGCATTGAAGCCTATTTTTGCTTCTTCCTGGGGTACCAGAGCTATTGCTGTTTGGAGAGAACAAATTATGGACTTTGTCAGTGATGGAGCTCCTAAGGAGTACCTTTTGGCCATTATGGCCAGTGTGTCTGAAGCTCAAACTTATGTTACTGATGCTCTTTTTGAAGCTGTTATATTTTTCTCAAAGTCCTCTGCATTTTCCATTACATTGTGACACACTCTGTGGCTCAAGATCTGGTCTGCAGACCTCTCATACAAAAATTCACTGGTTTCCTTGCCCTTCTAAGGCAAATATTTTTGGTCCTGAGCTGTAGCAGATCATCAGTGATGCTACTGGGGGCAAAAGCATCCTGTTACCTGAGATGTCCAAACACCCTACCGTGGCGAGAAAACTGCATCTTTTTCATCCCCGCCAAACAGAGGCGCAATGGCCACAAGCCTCTCAGGCCTTTACCCAGCACCCCCTGACAAGTACAAGCAGAAGTGGCAGTCAAAGCGCCCTGCTGCAAAGCCCAAGTCTGGCAAGCCTGCCTCCACAAGACTTGCGTAATCCTGGTCCACAGGCCCCTATTGTCAGTCGTCTTTGCCATTTCCACAGCAAGTGGACAGACTCTATTGCGGACCAGTGGGTTTTGCGGGTAATTTCAGAAGGGTACAGAATAAGGTTCAAGTCTCTTCCTCCCTTCAGGTTCTTCCTGTCCAGGGTTCCACAGGAAGAAGCACTTTCATCTCTTCCGGACAAGGGAGTTCTTGTTCCAGTTCCATTACAAGAGAGAGGTTCAGTTTTTTTATTCCAACTTGTTTGTGGTGTCCAAGAAGTATGACGGCAGCCTTCCCATTCTGGATCTCAAGGTCCTCATTTCATATGTGGAGAATGCTTGCTTCAAGATTGAGTTCTTGCTTTCTGTCATCGCAGCTATGTGCCCAGGAGAATTCCTGGTGTTTCTGGGCTTTCAGGACACATACTTGCACATTCCTTTTCAGCAGGACACTCACCTATATCTGCATTTTGCCTTTGGCTCGGAGCGCTACCAGTTCACCGCTCTCCCTTTGGCCTGACCTCTGCTCCTTGAGTGTTTTTTAAGCTGCTGGGATCCCTGACTTCCTTCCTTCATACCCAGGGGATTTAGGTGACTCCTTACGTGAACAACCTTCTGCTGAAGGCTCCATCGTGGGAACTCCTGGCCCAACATGTCCAGGAATGTGCTTAGATCCTGATCCCCCATGCGTGGATTCTGAAAATGTCCAAGTCTTCCCTAGATCCTTCTCAGGAGTTGGTCTTCCTGAGGCTCCGGTTCAACACCTGTCTAGGGAAGGTATTCTAGACAGAGGACACGATTCTACAGATCGTGCATCTTGTGTCCCAAGCTCTGGAGTGGTCCTCAGCACCGATCCGGAAGTTCATGAAACTTGCTGACCACATAGTGTCCACCCTGAAAGCAGTGCATTATTCTATGGCCCACTCCAGGGAGCTCCAGAGACTCCTCATCTGGTCATGGTGCGGGAATTCAGCTCTCCTGGATCGGCAGATCTCCCTAACTCCGGAAGTCAGACAGGATCTGCAGTTGTGGTTGCACGAGAGCAACCTGGAGCACGGGAAGTTGTTCATGATACCGGAGTGAACATTTCTTACGACAGATGCCAGCCTGAGGGGCTGGGGTGTTTTTCTGGGTTACCTGAGGATCCCAGGGCAGATGCACCTTGGAGGAATCTCACTAATCTATCAATGTTTTTGGAGTTCAGGGCTATCAGGCTCGCTCTTGTCTACTACTAGTCCCGTCAACTGAGGGGTCATCCAGTAAGAGTCCAATCTGAAAATGCCATAGCTGTACCTTACATCAACAAGCAAGGAGGCATTCTCACCGCTCCCTCTTGGTCAGAGGTAAAGTACATTCTGGTTTGGGCAGAAGCTTCCGTTACGGCCATCTCTGCTATTCACATTCCAAGGGTTGATAATGTCCTGGCTGACTTTATAAGTCACCAATAAGTAGATCTTTGGGTGTGGGAACTCCATCCAGAAGTGTTTGCCTGGATTGTGCAGAAGTGGGGTCTTCCTCAGATAAAACTGATGGACACAAGGAATAACCGGTCCAAGTGTTTTGTTCCCACTGGAGCGACCCGCTGACCTTTGCCACAGACAAAATGGCAATTCTATGGCACTTTCACCTCTATTACTTTTTTTTCCCCCAATTCCTCTTATTCCCAGTGTACTCGTAAAGATTCAGATGGACGGTCCGACAGTCGTTTTGGTTGCTCCATACTGGACCAAGAAGGCGTGGTTCGCAGAGCTGGTGTGTCTTTCCATTCAGGATCCACTTCCACTGCCACCCAGACTGGACATCCTCCTTCAGGAGGACCGCTGGATGGAGGACGTAAAGAGGCTGGCTTTGACTGCATGACTGTTGAGGCACTGTTGAGGGTTCCATCCTGTGGAGAAAGGGATTCTCTCCTGAGGTGGTCTTCACTATGAGACAGGCTAGGAAGCTTGTATCGTCTAAGGCCTACCACAGGGTTTGGTCTGTCTCATTCTTGGTTTGTAGACCGGGATCTGTCTTCACAGGAGTTTGACCCTCCAGGTGGTCCTGTCCTTTTTTTCGGGATGGTGTGAACAAAGGACTCAGTCTGAGTTCCGTGAAGGTTCAGACCTCTGTATTTTTGCAGAGATGTATTGCTATCTTGCCAGATGTCAAGATATTCTTTCAAGGGGTTGCTCATGCTTTCCCTTTTTACAAGGCTCCCACACCTTAATCTGGTGCTGGGTGTCTTGCAGCAGCCTCCCTTTGAATCACTGGCTACCATTGCCTTACGTGTCTTGACGTGGAAGATGGCTCTTCTTTTGGCTGTGGTCTCTGTCCGCCGATTTGATGAGCTGCAGGCTTTATCCTGCAAACCACCTTTCCTGGTGTTTTACAAGGACAAGACTTTTCTTTGAGCCTAACGTGTTCTCGGAGTTCCACATCAATCAGGAGATTGTTGTACCTTCATTGTGTCGTGACCCTAAATCTGACAAGGAGAGTGATCTCCACTTGTTGGATGTGGTGTGCTGTCATAAGTTTTATGTGCACTGTACAGGGTCTTTTCCTATGACTGATGCTTAGTTATCATCCCTGAGGGTCCTAGAGCGCCACTGCATCTTGGATTGTTTACTATTCACAGCGCATACAAACTCAGGAGGAAACCTATTCCGTTTCTTGTTACAGAGCATTCCACAAGGTCTGTTGGGGCCTCCTGGGACTACAAAAATCAGGCCTCGGCTGAACAGCTGTGCAAGGCTGTGACTTGGTCCTCCATGCACACTTTTGTCAAACACTATTGTGTTGATGTCCTAGCTTTGACTGAAACCAGTTATGGTATTAAGGTCCTTCAGGCAGTCATGCTTGTTTATGGACCTACTTCTTCCGGTGCCTTCCTGTTCTTTAGGTGTTTGAGCTCAGCTGGCTCTTGTTGTTCTGTGCTGTGCAAACTGTTTTTCATTGTCCATTGACACAGTGATGTTTGGGCTGTTCCTAGTTCTGAATAGTACTAGGAAACCTGGTATCATGGAGACCGGCGCTATGTCCTTTATATTATTTCCCACCACTGGAAGCCTACTGTTGGTATATCCCATGGTACCTGTATTCCATATTGGACGAAAGAGAAAATAGGATTTTAGTCTTACCTTGTTAAATCATTTTTCTCTTATTCCATATGGAATATAGGTCTCCAATCCAGAGAAAGGGGACCTCTCTTGGTCTCACTTTGCTGGCCTTTGGAGTTCTTCTTGGGTCTTTTACTCACAGGAGCTTACCTATTCTTCTCTCACTGTCCTATCTAGTGAGTTTGTCTCCTATCAAAACTAGGCAGGGGAAGGCTAGCCTGAAGGACGGAGAGAGAAGGCTCCATCAGGAAGAGGGCCCCGTCTCCAGTTGAGAGTTATCCTGCACCTCCTAGTGAGGATTCCTTGCTTTAGGAATGCGAGACATGGCTGATTCTTCCTTCATCTTTGAAAATTGCCTGGTCATTCTGTTCATGGCTTGATTGTGAGATCATCTTTTGGACATCTATGCCAGACATCTTTAAAAGGCATAGAAGTGATGCTATTAACTTCTCTTATGACTCTCATGATCAGATTATCTTTGAGGAATTGAAGCCTCCAAATGGGGGGGGGGTGTGTGTCTTTTTGTCTACAAAAGGTCCAGATGTTGAACTGGCTTGTGTCTCAAGCTTTGGGTTGCCAGTTGGTACGTGTGCAGTACTTCATGAAGTTGATGGCGTCTCTGGTTTCAGCACTGGCGGCAGTTCTGTGCACCCAGTTTCACAGGCAAACCCTGCAACTGGATATTCTGAGAAACTGTTCCATCTCTCCTGAGCGATGACTCTTTAGTACTGGAGGAGGCGGGCAGATCTGCACTGGTGGCTTCTGTAAACCCCTGACATTGGGTCACGCAATTGCTATAGTTGACTGGCCCATAGTGACGAGGGATGCAAATCCATAGTGTTGTTGGATACCAGTCCGTAGTGACGGTGGACACCAGTCTGTCTGTTGGGTTGGGGGCTACCTTCAGTTTTCAGGTGGCACGATGCCTCTGGTCCACCTATGAGAGACAGCTGGAACTGCCAGGGATTTGTCTGTCTCTTCAGCATTGGTTGCTTTTGCGTTCTCCCAGATTGTATTAAGTCTGACAATGTGATGTGGTGGGTGGGAGCAGAATCTTGGCTGCGTTGTCCTAAAGTTCCTCTGATTTTTTTTTTTTCTTGGGTGTTAGCTTCTTTCCTATCATATTGTCACTCGCATTTCAGCGGCAGACAGTATAGTGATGGACTATATCAATTGTCAACTCCTGGACCCCAGAAACTAGAGCAGTCAGTTTTCAACCCAATAATTTGGAAGCGGAGTCTGCCAGTTAAAGACCTCATGGCGTGTCTGATGAACCATGAGGTCCCTTTGTTTTGCCCCGTGATCCAATAATCTTCATAGTGGACACAATGGTCATTTCTTGCCATTTCCCACTGGCCTATGTATTGCATCTTCTTTCCTGGACTCCCAGGGTGTTGACAAAGGTCAAGATGGACCTATCGCAAAGAATCCTTTTTGCTCCATATTAGCCTTGCAGAGCTTGGTTCTTAGACCCGATCAGCCTATCAGTAGACAATCCGTGGCATCTTCCTATTCATCTGGATATCCTGTCTCAGGGCCCTCTGCATTATCCAGATGTAAAAAGGTTGTTTTTGATGGCATGGAACTTGAAACAGATACAGAGAGAAGGATTTCTATGAGCCAATCATCTTGGACATGCTTTATGATTGTAAGCCAGTTTCTTCTTAGAGTTACCATAGGGTCTGGTTGTTCAAGTGGTATGAAGAACATGGCTCTCGTCCATGTCCTTTTCTCCTTCAGTGGGTTTTGGTCTTTCTCCAGAACAAACTCCACAAAGGGCTCTGTCAAGGTCCTTTTTTTTTCTTCAGAAGCCTATTGCTCTGCTGTGGGATGTTCAGACTTTTGTTCAAGGGGTGTCATGTGCCTACCCCATCTTCAGGGATCCCATTCCTCCATGGGATCTGACTCTGGTCCTAACAGTACTTCAGAGGGATCCCATTGAAATATTGGCTTCTGTGTCACTGTCTCATGACACTGAAGACTGCATTCCTCCTAGGGATTGTGATGGTTTAACCTGAATCAGGCCTCTACAGAGCTGTTGTGTAAGGCAGTGGCATGGTCATTGTTCCACTCCTTCGCTAAACATCAGATTCAACATGCTGGCCTTGGCTGAGGCCCGTTTTGGAAGAAAAGTTCTCCATGCACCAGTGCCTTTTTTCTTTGCTCTCTAGTATCTCTCTGTCTGTTTCTGGTTTCTCTCTGTTGACAATGGATTTGCTGTTGGGAGTTTTTCCTCCCCCTCCCAGGAATTCTGGTTGGGACAGCTGCGCAATGGTCTCAAGACTCCTGTGTTCTACAATGGACAAAAGAGGAAAGAGAAGTTTTGTGTATTTACAGATCCATGCATTTCGTGTTGTCTGATGTCTGAGTGGTGGCTGCCTTCATTCCCCACTTTGGCTAGAAGGTCCTACACGTCCAAGTGCCTGCATAGGAATCGTGCCTCTTTTTCTAGTAACTTGTTTTTGCTTTTACTTTGTTTTAGTGTGATGGTGTCTGTTAACATTTTATTTTTATGATTGTTTCTAGGTTGTCTCTGTTGATCCTACCTTTTCTTATGCAGTTTTTTTTTCTCTCCCTTCTTGGAATCTTGGTGGAATAGCATTGCTGTATCCCCAGGGTTTCTGTGTTCCACAAAGGATGAATGAAAAAGGTGATTTTTGTGTACTTACTGATAAATACTTTCTCTTAGTCCTCATGGAACACAGACCATATTGTTTGAGTTCCAGGCAGGGTTGTCCTTTGGGTTCTCCAATGTGGTGTCTACCACCTTTCCTTATTTCTTCTGTCTTGGCTACACATTAAAGTGAGGCTGCTAGGTGAGGGTAAAGTGGAGCTGGGAGGGTCTCACCACCTCCAGAAAATTCTGCATGTATATGCCCTGTCCCCTAGAGGTGGGTACTTTACCCCAAGGTTCCTGTGTTCTGAGACAGATTTATCGGGAGTACACAAATCCCCTTTTATGTTATCTTTACCTTTTGTTTTCTGTCCTGCCAGCTGTAAATAAAGGAGTTCACCGATCTGTTATAATTCTTCTATGAAAGATTGCTGAAAAAAGAAAATTATTGTAATAATATATTCCTGTTCCCATGAATTAATTTTTTGAAATGTGTCCCTTTACATTTATTTATTTTTTAGAAATACATGTTTCATGGACTTCCTGGGCTCAGTTTAGAAATGCCTATGGTTCTATATCCAGCTCCCCTCCCGCAATATGATGGCCGATCACCTACAAAACCAGAGCAAACATCTGCAAACGCAACACAGCCTACTTTGGTAAATCACACTGTATTTTACTATTTTTGTTATACACTATAAACATTACAATATGCTTTAAAATATGTAAATATTTTCTGCTGATGTGTTATAGTACCTGTGGAATGCAGGTGAAGATTATGTAGTGTTCCTATTTCTGTTTTTTTCTCAGCAATGTAAATCTAGCTGTCATTTGCATGAAAAATACAGACCACATTTTTTACACTCTTAAAAATGTAATTATTGACAATTTAGTTAATGTTGGATAATCTAAATTTATGCATTTATGTTCAATCCAAATTAACTGAATTGTAAAATACTTAAAATACTGTTATGTTTTTAAAGAAATTTCTCTTTTTTTGCCCAATTTGGACATTTCCACTTAGGGGTATACACACTTTTGTTGCCAAGGTTTAGACATTAATGGCTGTGTGTTGAGTTATTTTGAGGGGGACAGCAAATTTACACTGTTATACAGGCTGTACGCGCACTACTTTACATTGTAGCATTGTGTCATTTCTTCAGTGTTGTCACATGAAAGATAAAATAAAAATATTTACAAAAATGTGAGAGGTGTACTCACTTTTGTGAGATACTGTACATTCCATGATTCTTGTACATTTTTATTTTTGAAAATTACATCCCATTGGATATACTTCACTACTTCTTTTAACTTTGTAAAATTAGCCTTTTTAAAATTGAATGTTTTGGTTAAACCCTTGCTAATGGGTTTCTCATAACAAACTTCAAAGGATACAATATTGTGGTCACTGCTGCACAAATGTTCCCTTACTTGTACATTGTTTATCAGATCAGATCAGAACTGTTTGAGAGCACTAGGTCAAGAAAGGTCTCTTTTCTAGTTGGCTGCTCTACTAGTTGGGACATAAAACTATTATTTATCATAGAAAAATATCTCCCTTTGTTGTGCCGGAAGTCATATTGCTCCAGTCAATTTCAGGATAGTTGAAATCTCCCATTATAATTACCTTTGCTGACCTGGAAGCCTTTTCAATTTGCAGTAAAATTTGGGCTTCCTCCAACTCCCCAATATTAGGTGGCTTGTAGCAAATCCCCACTAATACCTTTTTATTATGTGTGCCCCCAGTGTGCATTTCAACCCACAAGACCTCTACCTTTTCATTGAACCCTTCAATTATATCTTCCCTTAAACTAGGTTTTAAGGCCCACTTTACATATAGGCATACCCCTTCTTCACTTTTATTAACCCTGTTCCTCCTAAAAGTGAATAACCCTCTAGATTGACTGCTAAATCATATATATCATCTAACCAGGTTTCAGACACTCCAATCAGATCATACTGCTCATGTATTAGTCGTTTCTAGTTCCCCCATCTTACCAGCCAGACTGCGAGCATTTGCATGCATACATTTTATCTTTTTGCCATTCCTAAAGATTTCGTTCTTTTTCATATGTATTTGTCTTTTATCAGGCTGTAACAATGGCAACTCCCTATTAGATGAACTAGCCCATTCCCCCTCTCCACCCCCATGCCTCTTCTCTAATCCCATTTCCTCAATTATACTACCTTCCCCAGCCTGTGTTGCAGCTCCCTACCCCCCCCCTTTCTTGCTTAAAGTCTCCTCCAGCCCTCTAACCATCCTATCACCCAGCACCGTGGCCCCCATTCCGCTAAGATGCAATCCATCACTACTATAAAGATTGCCCCCAAGGGAAACGGCTGCCCAGTGCTCTAGGAACCCAAACCCCTCCTGTTTACACAAAGTTTTTAGCAACACATTTAACTCCCTAATCTCCCGTTGCCTTTCTATTGTAGCATGTGGCACAGGTAGTATTTCAGAAAATACTACCTTAGAGGTCCTCTGCTTAAGCTTATAGCCTAAGTCCCTGAAATCCTTTTTAACGGACCTCCATTTTCCACTGACTTTGTCATTAGTACCAACATGTACCATGACCAACAATCTATCAACCCGATCAGCCACATGTCAAACCCGAGCTCCCGGGAGACAGCAATCTGTACAATTGTGGTGATCTTGGCAACAGATTACCCTGTCTGTGTTCCTAATAATAGAATCCCCTACCACCAACATCTGTCTGGGTCTTCCTGAGTCCTGGATCCCATCCGTGCTAAGAGGGGCTGTTCTCCCAGCTCTTTTCGGAGAGTCTTTGACATTACTGGGCGTGCTACCTCCGTTGCCAAACGACTAATGACAATACGGCAGGGCACACGTACTGTAGCGGACTATGCTATTGAGTTCCGCACTCTGGTGGTGGAGGTTGGAACAATGAAGCCCTAATTGCCGCATTCTCCCAGGGCTTGCGTGACACAATTAAGGATGAGACTGCAGCCTGGGAACTGCCTGGTGATCTGTAGGAGTTGATCTCAGTCACCATCCTGTTAGACACGAGAATCCGTGAGAGGCCTTCATTCAAAGAGCATTAGTGTAAAAGTTTACCCAGGTTAGCACCTAGTTTCTCACGCCCATCCTTTCCTCCTTCACCTCCCACACCTCCTAATTCTGACCCCGTCGGGGGGGGGGGGGCTATGCAGCTAGGCTTCACATGCCTTTCTGAGGAGGAAAGGGCTCGGCACAGGAGGAGGGGTCTTTGCTTCTACTGTGGGGAACATGGCCATTTGTTGCATGCTTGTCTCTTTCGGCCGGGAAACGCCCACACCTAGGGTCAAGTAGGGGACACACCCTGGGTGGAATTTCACAGTCCCCAGAGAGAGAGATGGACAAGCCTATTTTTAAATTTGTATTGTCTTGGACCGAGTCTTCTGTGGTGGCTCCGGCACTACTGGACTCAGGGGCCGCGGGGTTTTTCATTGATGCAGACTTTGCTGCCAAACACGCTATTCCATTGTTGCCTCGCTCTGCTTTGTTGGCCATTGAGGCTATTGAGGGCAGACCTCTACAACTGGCACAAGTTACTCATGAAACTCATCATTTGTCTCTGAGGGTAAGGCACTCCATGTGGAGACGCAGCAGTTACAGGTGATACGTTTCCCCCATCATGCCATCATTCTGGGGTTCCCCTGACTGCAGACTCACAACCCTAGAATTGATTGGCAAATCTGTGACATTCTGTTGCGGTCATCTCTGTGCGAGGTCTTGCCTCCAGCAGCCTATGAGAATATTGTGTACATCTACCTTGTTACCTGCTGAGTATCAGGACTACAAAGAGGCCAGTACATTGCCACCACGCAGGCCCTAAGATTGTACTGTTGGTCTGGTACCAGAGGCCAGACCTCCTAGGGGCCTAGTTTATCCCTTGTCGGTGGAGGAGAACAAGGCCATGGAGGACTATGTGAAGGACGCCCTAGCTAGGGGCATTATTTGGAAGTCTTCCTCCCCTGCGAGTTCAGGCTTCTTTTTCCTTAAGAAAAAGATGGGGAGCTCAGACCATGTATTGATTTCAGGGACCTAAATAAGCTAATGGTAAAGAACGCTTATCCTATACAATTGATCACGGAGCTATTTGATCGTATCAAAGGCTTGACAATTTTCACAAAACTTGACTTGAGGGCCGCATGCAACTTGGTATGAATAAGTGAGGGCGATGAATGGAAGACATTGTTTAACACTCGGAGCGGGCACTATGAGTATTTGGTTATGCCTTTCGGATTGTGCAATGCTCCTGCTGTCTTCCAGGAGTTCCTTAATGATGTTTTATGAGACCTACTCCAGAGAGCTGTGTTACAGTATATTTGGAAGATATGCTCATCCATTCTCCTACCTTGGAGACACAGAGCAGATGTGGCCTGGCCTCTTAAATTGCTAAGAGAGAAGAAGTTCTGCAAATTAGAGAAGTGTGAATTCCACAAATCCCAGGTGACTTTCTTGGGATATGTGATTTCATACACTGGTCTAGCCATGGATCTGCCAAAACTGTCTGCTGTCTTACAGTGGCCGCTTCCCATAGGGCTAAGATCCATACAGAGGTTCCTGGGCTTCACTAATTATTACAGGAAGTTTATACGAAACTTTTCCTCAGTCGTGAAACCACTCACTGACATGACTCAGAATGGAGATAATCCTTCAGACTGGGCACCTGAAGCACTTCAGGCTTTTGAAGACTTGAAGTCCGCCTTTGTAAAGGTCCTGATATTGTCCCACCTGAACCCCTTCCTTCCATTTACACGGGCGGTGGATGCCTCGGAGTCCGGTGTAGGCGCGTTGCTATTCCAGCATGTGGGCCCTGGTAAACCATTGCTGCCATGTGGCTTTTTCTCTAAAAAAAACTGTCGAAGGCTGAGAGTTTACAGTGAGGGAAAAATTATTTGATCCCCTGCTGATTGTGTATGTTTTCCCACAGACAAAGAAATTATCAGTCTATAGTTTTAATGGTAGGTTTATTTGAACAGTGAGAGACAGAATAACAGCAAAAAAAATCCTGAAAAATGCACTTCAAAAAAGTTATAAATTGATTTACATTTTACTGAAAGAAATAAGTATTTGACCTCCTATCAATCAGCAAAATTTCTGTCTCCCATGTGTCTTTTATACAGGTAACAAGCTGAGATTAGGATCACTCTCTTAAAAAGATTGCTTCTAATCTCAGCTTGTTACCTGTATAAAAGACACCTGTCCACAGAAGCAATCAATCAGTCAGATTCCAAAGTCTTCAACATGGCCAAGACCAAAGAGCTGTCCAGGGATGTCGGGGACAAGATTGTAGACCTACACAAGGTTGGAATGGGCTACAGGACCATTGCCAAGCAGCTTGGTAAGAAGTTGACAACAGTTGGTGTGATTATTCGCAAATGGAAGAAACACAAAACTAGAGATGCACCGATACCACTTTTTTAAGACCGAATACGAGTACCGATACTTTTTTCAAGTACTCACCGATACCAATTACCGATACTTTTTTTTTGTGGTCATTTGCCAGTTTTCCAGGTACTTAAAGCGCATATATATATATATATATATATATATATCTATATATATATATATATATATATATATATATATATATATGCTTTAGGTACTTGGAAAACTGGCAAATGACCGCAAAAAAAAGTATTGGTGAGTACTTGAAATATATATATATATATATATATATATATATATATATATATATATATATATATATATATATATATATATATATATATATATATATATATATATATATACCACCTCTTGACTGTCCCCTTTTGCCTCTTTCTCCCCCTCTTGATTCCCACCTTTTACTTCATTCTCCCCCTCTTGAGCTCCCTCCTTTTGCCTTGGCTTTTTCTCTCCCTTTTGATCCCCCTCCTTGACTCTTGATCCCACTCTTTTGCCTCTCTCGCTCTCTCCTGATCCCCCCTCCTTTTTGCCTCCTCTTGGTCCCCCTCCTTTTGTCTCCTGATCTTGTGCATTGTGAGCATCTCCCTGGGCTCCTTCACTGCAGCACCGACCCTGACACAGGGTATCGGTGCTGGCATTGACCGCATTTGCGCGAGTACAAGTACTCGTGCAAATGCTGGTATCGGCAACAATACCAATACCAGTATCGGTATAGGTGCAACCCTACACAAAACAACTGTCAATCTCCCTCAATCTGGGGCCCCATGCAAGATCTCATTTGTGGAGTTTCATTGATCATGAGAACGGTGAGGAATCAGCCCAGAACTACAAGGGAGGATCTTGTCAATGATCTCAAGGCAGCTGGGACCATAGTCACCAAGAAAACAATTGGTAACACTATGCTGTGAAGCACCGAAATCCTGCAGCTCTCGCAAGGTCCCCCTGCTCAAGAAAGCACATGTACAGGCCCATCTGAAGTTTGCCAATGAACATCTGAATGATTCAGAGGAGAACTGGGTGAAAGTGTTGTGGTCAGATGAGACCAAAATCAAGCTGTTTGGCATCAACTCAACTGTTTGTAGGAGGAGGAGGAATGCTGCCTATGACCCCAAGAACACCATTCCCACCGTCAAACATGGAGGTGGAAACATTATGCTTTGGGGGTGTTTTTCTGCTAAAGTGACAGGACAACTTCACCGCATCAAAGGGATGATGGACGGGGCCATGTACCATCAAATCTCCTTCCTTCAGCCAGGGCATTGAAAATGGGTCATGGAAGGGTATTCCAGCATGACAATGACCCAAAACACACGGACAAGGCAACAAAGGAGGGGCTCAAGAAGAAGCACATTAAGGTCCTGGAGTGGCCTAACCAGTCTCCAGACCTTAATCCCATAGAAAATCTGTGGAGGGAGCTGAAAGTTCTAGACTGATCATTTCTTTGTCAGTGGGCAAACTTACAAAATCAGCAGGGGATCAAATAATTTTTTCCCTAACTGTATGTGATGTAGGCGATGGGGAATTACTCACCAACATCTTGGCATTGAAAGAATGGTGTTATCTGTTGGAGGGCACAGCGATTCCTATCCTGATACTGACGGATCACAAAAACCTCACATATTTATCGGAGACTAAGAGGTTGTCTTCACGTCAGGCCAGATGGGCCCTCTTCCTTTCGAGGTTCAATTTTGTGGTTTCCTACCTTCCTGGTAACAGAGCGGATACTCTCTCTTGACAGTTTGGGTCCGAGTCCCAGGAGGGGTCTCCTTTGGTGCCTGTTATTCCTCCCAACCGCATCTTGGCTAACATACGCACCAGTATTACATCTCCGCTGGGCGAGGAGATTTTGGCTGCCCAAGCTTACGCCCCAGCAGATAGACCTAATGGGATATGTTTTGTGCCGTACCAAACTTCTGGAGACATACCATTCCTCAAAGGCTGCACGACATGTTGGTAGAGACCAACTGATATGGTCGATGTCCACAGTCTTTTGGTGGCCCAGCATGAGGGCAGACTGTTCCACTTCTGCACGGACTAAGACTTCTCTTCACCTGCCGGTTGGCCTCCTGCACCCCATACTGAACGGGGAGCATCCATGATCTCACTTGTTAATTGACTTTATAGTTGAGTTGCCGATCTCTGAGGGTTACACTGTCATTCTTATGATAGTGGATACATTTTTGAAGATGGCCCATTTTGTGTCGCTTAAGGGACTCCCCTCCTCCAAGGAGTTGGCCGAGATCTTTGTGAAGGAGGTGGTTCGTCTCCATGGTATACCCAAGGTGGTGGTCTCGGATCATGGGAGCCAGTTTGTGTCATGTTTCTGGAGAGCTTTTAGTGGTCAGATCAGGGCTGGATTTATAATTAGGCAGAGTAGGCATCTGCCTACAGGCGCACCCCACAGAGGGGCGCCTGTCATTGACATTTTTTTTTGTTTGTTTTAAATTGGCCTCGCCCACCCGGTGGGATCGCCCTTTGTTTTTGTTTTAAAATTAGCCTCCCCCGCCCGGCACCTCAACATGGTGAGGTCTGTGCCTTTTTCAGCACAGACTTGTAGCTACTGAGCTCCCTCGTCGGCTCTTTAATAATACAGAGCTCTGGGAGATAACATAATCTCCCAGCACTCTGTAGTACCCAAGAGAAGACCACGCGGGAGCTCCAGAAGCTACAGGTCTGTGCAGAAGGAGGCACAGACCTCTCCTACCACTGTACCACCAGGGAGGTGGTAAATGAACACTGGGGGAGGGGGCAATGTGAGGGTAATATGGAGATGATGGGGGCAATGTGGAGATGATGGAGGGCAAGTTGGAGCTGATGGGGGGCAATGTGAGGGCAATATGGAGATGATGGGGGCAATGTGGAGATGATGGAGGGCAAGTTGGAGCTGATGGGGGGCAATGTGAGGGCAATATGGAGATGATGGGGGGCAATGTGTAGATTAGGAGCATTGTGGAGATGGCCAATGGAGATGGCCAATGTGGGGGGGGCTCTTCAGATTTCTGTGCCTACAGGCTCCTGAGATGTAAATTTGGCCCTGGGTCAGATGGGGATCTAGCTCTCGTTCTCCTCAGCTTACCACCCGCAGTCGAACAGTGCTGCTGAAAGGTCTAATCAGGCTCTGGAACAGTTTCTGTGTTTCATTTCTGACCGTCATGACTACTGGGCGAACTTGTTACTGTGGGCGGAGCTGGCCAGAAACCGTGCAGTTAATTCCTCCTCTCGGAACTCTTCCTTTCTGATTAATTATGGGTTCCAACCTTCTCTCCTGCCTGAGTCATACGAGGCACAGAACATTCCTGCTCTGGAGAAGCACTTGAGGGCGCTCCGCTCCACATAGGTACGGGTTCAGACATCCCTGCAGAGTTCCACGATGCGCTATAAGAGACAAGCAGAGACCGTAAGCGATTACCAGCTCCGGTGTTCCGGGTGGGAGAGAGTCTGGTTGTCCTCACACAATCTCAATCTCCAGGTGCCTTTTAAAAAGCTGGCTTCCTGATTTGTGGGTCCCTTTCGGGTTCTTCACAAGTTTAACCCTGTGCCGTATGTCCTCGATCTTCCCGCTAACATGCGCATTTCCAATGTGTTTCATGTGTCGCTACTCAAACCTCTGATTTGTAACCATTCTAAGGCTTCGGCCCGTCCCAGACCCGTTCAAGTGGGGGGGACCAAGAGGAATACGTAGTGCAGAGTATCCCGGACTCTCGCATGCTCAGAGGCTAGGTACAATATTTGGTGCATTGGAAAGGCTATGGACCTGAGGAGTGTTCCTGGGTCGCTAAGAGAGATCTGCATGCACCTGCCCTTCTCAGAGAGTTTAGTTCCCGCGCTGCCTATAGTGCTGGTCCTCTTCCACGGGGGAGAGGTAGTTAAGGGGGGGGCTACTATCACAGTCTACCTTTGAGGCCTAGTTATCCTTTGATTCTTTTCTCTCTGGTGTTTCTGCCGGCATCCTTGCGTCCACCTCTGCATTACTGTGTCTGTTACTGGCTCGGACACCTGTTTATGGGCCTATTCTGGGTGGCCTAATTGGGTCCCACCTCCTTCTGCTCCTTTATAATCCTCCTTGGGGATAGGAGTTATTGTCCTTACCTGGTGATCCTGCTCGTTACTCTTTGCTCTCCATTGTGACCCGTGTTTGCCTGAGAATCTCACTCTGTGTATGACCTTGGCTTGTCTGACTAGCCACATCGGTTCTGACCTGTGGCTCTGGCTGACTTCTCACTCTGTGTAAGACCCCGGCTTGCTTGACCAGTGGCCCTGGTTACTACCCACTCATCGTAGCCTCTGGTTGCCTTCCCAAAGGGCATGGGTACTTTTGTTCCCTTTATTCCTCGGTTTACCTGACTAGTGGCCCTGACTCCTAGTCGCTCAGCATAGTTTCCGGTTGCCTGACCAGTGGCTTGGTTACTCTCTCTCCGTGTAGTCCCCGGCTTTTCTGACCTGTGACTCTGGCTGCCTACTCGCTCCCTACACTACCTGCTTGCCTGACCTGTCGTCTCGGTGCCTCCTGGCTCTGGTCTGTTCTCGCTCTCTGTTGCCTCCGTTCGCAGACTAAGTGGTGACTTACACATATTCTACCATTCTTCTGTCCCACTTGAACCGCTTTCCTAGTCTCGAGATCTTGAGTAGTGCAGTGCACAGTACAGTGTGCAGCTCTGGAGGGACCTTGGGTCCTATTTACATATGTCCGGGGTTCTGTGTGGGCTCTGCCATTATCATTGTTATAATAAATAAAGGTGGTTATATTTTATTTTTGTGTCTGTCCTTTTTTGCCTGATTACCGTGACACAGAGCTTCACTAGATTCTATTCAAATTGTTTCATTGTTACCAAAAATAACAGCAGCTGCCATTCCATTTTGGACATAAAGTGCTGGCCCCTCAGTTCAAAATGGAGTCTTTGCTTTCTGTTATTGCAGCTATGTATCCAGGGGAGTTTCTTGCCTCCCTAGACCTACAAGATGCTTGCCTGCATTTCCCGATCTACCATGATTATTAGCGATTCCTGCCCTTTGCCTTTAAGGACAGTAATTTTCAGTTCACTACCCTCCTTTTTGGTCTAGCGTCTGCTCTGAGGGTCTTCACAAAGAGCATTTATGCCTTGGCAGCTGAAATATTTTCTCAAGTGTATATTTGACCCCTTATCTAGAAATCCTTTTACACAAGGCTCCTTCAGAGGTAAAGCACTCAGTTTCTGGAGTGCATCTTTATTCTGGCACAGCATGGTTGGGTGCTCAAATACAAGCAGTCTTCTTTGTTTCCTTCCCAGGTCTTTCATTCCATAAGTATGATGTTCAGGAGCCTCCAAGGGTGGGTGTTTCTTCCAGACACCAGATTCAGTCCTTGTCGCTTCAGGTGTCTTAAGTGCTATCTGAGTTGTAGGCGATGGGGCAGGGAACATGAAGGTTCTGGGTAACCTAGCCTTGAAAGCATTCGCCTTTGCAGAATTCCACAAAAGGGAATTACAGTTTAACATTTTAAGAAACTGGTCCAGACTTCAGTTTAATGTATCCCATGTCATGTCTTTCTGTTACGAAGGAAGATCTTTGCTGGTGGCTTCTGCAGTTCAATTGGACACTGGAATGTCCAGAGTGGATTGTGGCCACCATGGACACCAGCCTTTTGTGCTGACGTGCTACTCTGGGTCCCCTGATAACCCATTCCATTTGGACCAGGAGTAGTACCTCCTAGCCATCAATGTTCAGAAGTTACGAGTGATTCGCCTAGTGCTATGCCACTAGTCTCATCCTCTTTTAGGATCGTGGCAGCAGTTGCTTACATCAACTGCTAAGGAGGAACCAGAAGAGAGTCAGCCTGGACTGAGGTTCAGAAGTTTCTTCAGTGGGTCAAGGCCCATGTACTGGCCTTCTCAGTGGTTCACATTCCAGTTGTAGAAAACACGTAATACCAGACTTCTTCAGTTGTCAACACATGGATCCTGGAAATTGGGAACTAGATTAGAATGTTTTCAACTTGATTGTCTGCCATTGGGAGTTCTCAGAGGTGGATCTCTTGGCTTCTCACATAAACTGCAAGGTTTCTCAGTTCTGTGCCAGGTTGTGGGACTCTCTGTTTTTTGTTGTAGATGCTACAACCATCCCATGGCATTTTCTTGTAGCATCTGTATTTCTTCCTCCCTCTCCCTGATTCCCAGGGTGCTGAGAGGGCCAGATGGAGAGTGCTCATGTCATCCTCATTGCTCCATTCTGGCACAGTCATGCCTTGTTTTCAGATTTTCTCAATTTGTCCATATTGAAACCCTTTTGCCTCCCCTTGAGACTAGACCTTCTGACCCTAGGCCTGGTATGTCATGCTTAGGTGGAGAAGTTGGCTTTATTGGCTTGCCTCTTGAGGCCAGCATCTTGAAGAAAAAGGGTTTCTCTGACTCTGTCATTTCTACTATGATCCAAGCTAGAAAACCAGTGTCATCCAAGGTCCAACAAGAAGGATCCCTCTTTTACAAGTGACGTGATGATCGTGGTTGACTACCGCAACCTTTTTGGCTTTCTGTAGTCTTGACCTTTCTTCAAGATGGTGTTCATAAATGGCTTAGTCTTAGTCCAAACTTCAGGCTTGTTCTGAAAGCCTCCCTTTCTGTTTTTTCACCTGTGGTTTTCAAACTAGTAGATACAAGAAAACAAAAACAGGGTGCAGAGCTATCTAAGAGTGGATCTGTGTGACTTCAAATTGCCATACCCCCGCTTTAAATAAACTCACCAGAGCCTTGATTTTCACATAGCCTTTAGAACTCTTTCATTATTTCTCCAACCCGCTGTTGCTCCAGTGATCTCAAAATTATTTGTTAGTTTAAAAATATTTATTGACTTAATGGACAAAAAAAAAAAGATAAAAAATACCTGAAAAAATTAACATAAAAATATATAACTAGCATATAGATATATCAGATATAGTATAATTTAAGAGTCATCCAATGCGCTTCGTATACACTTTCTCAAAGACTTAATGATTAATATCAAAATATCAAAAGATATACATATTCAGGAAAAAACTTTTTATAATGGAACAAGAATAAGGACCAATGACAATCTTTTATAGTGTACCTTATAGGTTCTCTCTTCCACTTCCGTCCGGCATTGCTTCCCCTTCCATCTACTGCGCATGCACGAAATTTGCCGAGACACTATGGTTTTTGCATTTCAGCCTTGGACACATATGGTGAACAATGATGCATAAAAACGACTTAGAGGATGATCCAATACTAGAAAGCATTGTCCACATAATTTTCTGCATTTTTTAAATTAAAATAGAAAAAAGAGAGGAGGGCATTCCTTCAGAAGCATTTTTCAATCTCCAAGGAGATATTTCTCCAACTTATTTTCTATATAGACAACCTTCAGCTCTCACAGAAGGTAAAAAAGTTTTTGCACCTAGTTAAAACGATTTCTTTAAAATACTTATACAGTAAATCATCCTAAATAATAATTCACTACCATGTTTGTCAGAAGCCGTCATGCTCCGTAGAGACTGCCTGAACGCACAGAATGCTGGGAGCATTCTGCGCTTTCGGGAAGTCTCTACAGTGCATGACTGCCTCAGCGGCAGGACGCAGATCAGGACCGGGCTCTTAACCCTTTGAGTGCCAGGGGGTACGCAACGCATTGCACTCAGGCACTCAAAGGGTTAACATCACCCGGACCTTGGCCCGTGTACATGGGCTTTTACACTAGTAAAAACATAAATAAATAAACATTAATACCATCATTGGTTATAGTATACATTAAAAATGAATAGATAGTAAAAATGTAAATACTAATAAAAGAATATTCTATTTCTAATAATAAATATTTCTTATCATATTTCTACCAAAAGATAATGATAATAGTTAAAAATATTAATTTTTACAGGCGTTTGACTGTCTGGGGGTCCTGTCTTTTCTGCAAGATAATGTGAACAAAGAACTCCGTTTGAGTTCCTTGAAAGTTCAGACTTCTGCTCATTCTGTGTTTTTCCAGAGGCATATTACTATCTTGCCAGGTATCAAGGTGTTGTTTTAGGGGGTTGCTCATGCTTTCCCTGCCTACAAAGCTCAGATACCCCATGGGACTTAATTTGGTGCTGGGTGCAGAGACCTCCCTTTCCTTTGCTACCATTCCTTTTTTTTTTTTTTTTGTTTTTTTTTTTTGTTTTTGTAGTGGTCTCTTAAACAAGCAACCTAATAATCTGTACATCCTGCAGAGCAGAGAGACATGTAAAGGGAGTTTATGCATAAGAGATTCAAAAGGACTGCGATCTCGAGACCAAGTGGAGTGGACCAAACATTTCCACATTTCACCCAGCGGTAACCGATAGGTCTATTGAAGCAATGGGAAAGGAATCACCTTACCTCTTGAGACAAAGTCTAAAATACGGCGTAAAGAGCCCAAAGGCCGTTTAATAAAATCTTGCCGCAAAAGGGTATGTGAGGTAGCTCTGGGGTAGAGAACTGGGGAAAAGTCAGATGGAAAAGTAGTCAAAGAAGCACCTTATTGCTAGTCCCGACCAAGCAACAGTGACTGCTTCAAGTACTGGGTGAGATCTAAGTCTCAGGTCTCGTGAAGCCTGAGGAAGAAATACCTCAGAAAGTGTATCCATATAAAAGAATTGTTCAACACGAACCCAGAGCTTCGACTCCTCTTTGTCTCCAGTCAAGCAAAGAAGCAAGTAGAACCGCTCTGTAGTAGCGGAGACAATCAGGAATACCTAAACCACCCTCCTCCCGCCGTTGGGTCAAATAGACCACTTCAAACAGGGTCGTCTCAAACCCCATAATATGGTCGTTTTGACAGAGTTTATCTTGCCAAACCAGGATAAATATAGGGAGCTCCATCTGATTAAATCTTGTTGAATTTGTCGAAGAAGGGGAGGATAGTTCATCAAGTCCACAGTATGTATATCAGCTGCCAACCACACACCAAGGTACTTAATCCCCTTAGGGGCCCACTTAAAGGGGTAAGCGTGGTGCAAACTGTGAGTAACAGATTGCAAATTATGTAATAAAAGTGCTTCAGATTTGACAAGTTGACCTTGAAATCTGACAGGGAAGCAAATTCCTCCATGTGATCCATCACTACCAGCATGGAGGTCAGCGGGTTAGAAAGAGTCAGCAAGACATTGTCTGCAAAGATAGATAGCTTGTGCTCAGCACCTGCTAATCGTATGCCAGTCACCCTAGAATCCCACCTAATATGCTGGTCAAAGGGTTCCAACACTAAAATAAATAAGAGACGAGAGGGGGCATCCCTGTCTTGTACCATTAGAAATGTGTATAGACTCAGAGAGACAACCATCTGCATGAACTTTAACTGTAGGGTTAGAGTAGAGTGCTGATATCCACTCAATAAACCTGGGGCCAAAGCTATAAGAGTGAAGAACGTGAAATAAAAATGGCCAGCTCCCCCTGTCGAATGCCTTCTCTGCGTCCATAGAAAGAATGACCGCAGGAAGGCACTCCATATTGATGTAGTGAATGAGAGAAAGTACATTCCTTGTATTCTCCCTGGCTTCACGGCCAGGAGTAAAACCGGCCTGATCCCCATTGATCAAGGACGGCAGCAGATTTTTGAGTCGAGAAGCTAGGATCTTCGCGTACATCTTGAAATCCAAGTTGAGCAAGGAGATTTGTCTGTAACTCTCACACGTGGAACTATCCTTCCCAGGTTTTGGAAGGACTGTGATATGCGCTACCGAGATGCGAGGGTGGCTAGAAATGTCAGTCGGCAGCACCTCAATCACCTTCAAAAGCCAAGGGGCCAGAAGGTTGCGAAAGGTAGAATATTCACTAGTAAAACCATCTGGTCCTGGGCTTTTCCCTTTCTGCAGGGACGAGATGGCTTCCTGCACTTCCTTCAATGTCAGTGGAGCATCTAGCAATGCAAGCGTCTCTGACGAAATCCTAGGAGGGGCTGCTTCATTCAGACCTTTGTCTTTTCTTATGTTAAGGACAGCTTTATGCCTATCCCATGCATGCTTAAATTCTGTCACTGTATTAACTTCTACCACTTCTGCTGGTAGGCTATTCCACTTATCTACTACCCTCTCAGTGAAGTAAAACTTTCTTACATTACATTTAAACATGTGTCCCTCTAGTTTTAGACTATGGCCTCTTGTCCTTACATTTTCACTCCTTTGAAATGTACTTCCATCCTGCACTTTGTTGAATCCCTTCATGTATTTGAATTTTCTATCATATCCCCTCTCTCTCTTCTTTCCTCACAGCTAAGCATGTTTAGTCTATCCTGATATTTCTTTTCCTGTAAACCAGTAACCATTTTATTAGCCTTTTAATGAGATTCTGTACGGTATTTAAAAAAAAAACAAAAAAAAAAAAACACAAATCATGGTCTTTTGGCTAAGCGATAACTAAAGCTGTTGTTTTTTACACAGAACAAGAAAAAGAAATCCAGGGGCAAGCTAAAGAGAGGACAACAAGAGGAAGAGGCTAAGGAGGGAATAAAAAGCGAGGTGGGGTTTGGACCAAGTCAAGGTTTGGAAAAACTGAAGCTCAGTGTGGAGGATTCACAGTACGGTCCTTATTTAGGTCCACACAGACTAAAAGAGAAGCAGCAAAGTGCATCACCAAGTCAGAACTCCAAAAAGATGAACAGCAGTGACTCTGAATATTCTGATGCAGAAGGTGGCTTACAGAATAAAGTAAGGTTAGAAGACTTAATTTATTTTATGTAAATTAGAAAATTACATTTTTAATTGTTAACAAGCAACAAGGGGCCTGCATTCTGCCTCTAGGAGAATCGTTTTCAGCCTTCCACAGTTTTAAATGGGAATTTGTTTTGATAAATAATGTATCAAGGTAGGTTTGCTTCAAAAAGAAACCAGTGCTATCCATTACATATTTTGTCGGTATTTGATCTCTTTTTCATTTACTGCTCGTTAGTTTTAGCTTACAGTCTGAAAATAAAGGTGCTCCCACCAATGTCAGGTGTTTTATTCAAAAGTTATAATAGTTAAAATAATCACTAAGTGGATATACTGTGCAATTACTTCCTGAAAGTTCTGACAGCATGACTCCGTTTCTATCACATTCCGTGGAAAACTGTTTGCCATTGACTTTCCTCTCAAATAGAATATAACAGAATAACTGATTGGAATTTGACCATTAGAGAGCACTGTTAACGTAAAACATCATGGGTTTAAACTGTAATAACTCTGTAAGTATGCATCTTTCAGCAGTGGGAGTACCCTTGTTTTAATAAACAGAAAAAAACTAATATATGTATATATATATATATATATATATATATATATATATATATATATATATATATATGGCTTAAAATGTGAAGTCCTTTGCTACTAGACAGACCTGAAAAGTTACTCGCCACTGCAAGCCATAACATACCCACGAGGGCTGAATTTCTACTCTCCAGGGCTGGATTTTCACTTGCCATTGGCTAGTGGTGAGTGGAAATATATATAATTATATAATTTTTATAAACTTACACCTCCTGTCCTGCTTCTCAACCCCAATAAATGTGCTTGCTGGACTAATTTGAATAGATTGACCTAAAAAAATGGAGAGTTAAAGTGCGTTGATACGTAAGCACTTTAAATAATAGAAATAAAATATATAATAGGAGAGAGAAATCCCATTTCATATTCAGATCCAACGGATACCTAAAGCCTAGGAAGAAAGTCAAATGGATATCCTAATGCTTCCAATTTCCCTCCTTTAATGCTAGTTATCAATACTATTAAATGAGAAATGAACAGTGAGAAGTTACCAGGTGTCTTGATAAAATGCAGAGTGATGCCCCATGCATGTACTGTGAGTTGGTCATCAATGAGCTGAAAAGAAATACCTCAGATGAGGCTTTTCTGTTGCAAAACTTCTGTCATTTTTTTTTTCACATGAAAGTTGTGTGTGAAACAAGTACGTTTCAAATGCCGATGTGAACTTAGCCTTAATGAGATGAGTTGACATCTGTGTATAAAATGTATTCCTAATAATTCCCTTAGGAATTATTTTATTTGCATTACACTGAAAAACACTGTGATTGTGGCTCTTCTTCATTGTCTCTGAAAGAGTGTTAGAGCTTTATTTACTGTACATGGCTGAAGCTTTAACCTTTTGAGTGCTAGAGGTATCCAACACATTAATGTTATGGACCAGGAACCAGACAGACACAAAAATGTGTAGTGTAAAACACTTTTATTCAAATAACCAAAGCAAACAAGGCAAAGTTGCGATCCAGGATCGTAAACCAAAAGACAAGCCAGGGTCAGGAAACAAGATGGGTACTCAGGCAAGTCACAGTCAGGAATACAGAGGTCAGCGATGTCAGGAACAAGCCAGGAGTCAGGAGCCAGAAGTGACGTCAGAAGAAGCAAGGTAACGCACGGATAATCAGGAGCACAGTAGAACGCACTTGCAGCCAGACAAAAAACAAGGGCAAAGAGGAAGTGAGCCTAGCTTCTTTAAATAGCCTGGAATGGGTTGGCTGATAAGTCAGGTGAGTAACCATGGAAACAGAGAGGTAAAGGCAGTTCTTTAATCATTAGCTGAGTTAGTCTTATCCAGGGAAGGAAAAGCAGCTAGTACACAACAGTAGACTGTAGAGCAACAGGTCAACCAAATTGTGACAATTACAACCCAAAGTATTGGATACCACTCCGGTATTCAAAGGGATTAACTCATAAGGGGATCCACAATTTCTGTCTCTCCTGTAATGTGGCTAATGCTGCAGGGATGGGATGAGAAGAAAAGTAGAAAATGGAAGGTAGAAGCTAGGATCTGCCTGACGTGCAGTCCAGTCCAGGTTAATTTGGGGTATGGCCAGCATTACCACACATATATAAACTAAGAAACATCAAAACTTACAAAACTATTTTAACACAACCTTTTATGAATTTGAAAGGCATCTCTTTTGTCCAATGTGGGACCCAGTATCATCTAGCCAAGAAGACAGGGCACTTGCCTAAAAGACCTCTCTGGAGTTCAAACTCCCTCCCTACTCCACTTTACTCCCACCAGACATGCTCAGTGGAGGTGCATCGGGATGAAGATTCTCTTAACTTTCCTTTTTTGTTTCCTTAAATTTTATGGGGCTGTTCAATACCCTTTTAGGCAGGATCCTATCTCTGTCCTCCTTGATGGATGCGGACCAGGGAGTGGACGCTTCTGGAGCCTTGAGTCTACCCGATTATGGCTTTCTCTCTTAGTCGTTTTCCTCTTTCTCTCTCTTATTGTGCAAAGGAGCCTTAAAATGAAGAGGATTCCAGTTTCAAAGTGCACAGGTCCTGTGAGTGTTTTGTGGCCATATTGGATGAGGCAATGGCAGCAATATTATGGTCTCTACTTCTCCTGGTGGACGACGGTGGGCGAGCATTCTTGTGTTAAAGCCCTTATATCGTCTACAAATAATATCCCTTCCTCTATACCCTTGGGAATTAATTTGAGACCGTTTTGGAGACCCAGATATATATAAAAATTGCAAAATAGTTTCTCAGACCAGGTAGTCATGGGGGAATGCAAATCACCTGAAACAAAACTTTTTTTTATTGTCCGATGATCTTATCTCTTATATCCCTTCTCTTTTGATGACCTATTGCCATGGGCAACCCTTCTACCCCAACAATAGACCCTCCGATTTCTCACCTTTCTAAGCAATTTACAGCATTGCCACATACGAATGCAGAGGCAATTAAGGACCAGTCTGATAAGCTCCTGAATTCTCTTCTTAATGGGAAATTCACTGCTTCTTGTGTCTCTTTAGATCCAATTCTCACAGTTGCTTGAGTGACAAGGACCATTGCTGTTTGGGGCCGCAGGTTTTACTTGCGGACATGCATAAAGAGGAGGATGTTCTTGCGGTTTCTGAGATCCTTCAGGCTAAGGCGTATATATGTTGCTCAGCATTGAACCCTTTGTTTAAAATTATTGTCTGCAGGTCAGTCTTCCAAGGAGTCATTGGTTTCTCTCCCATTTGTGGTCAAGCAGTTTTTTTGGTCCAGAACTGGAGAAAGTTATTAGCCATGCTACTGGGGACAACTCTGCACTGTTGCTTCAGGTTACCTCCAAGCCCCCCTTTTTTTGCACAAGAGACATGTGATTTTGTTAACCCATTCCATATGGGTATGCTCCCTGGGCTGCGCTCCTTCAGTGGCCCAAGGAGCCCTTCCCCGAAACCAAACCGGACTTGGGCAGGCAAGAACCTAGCCAGAATCCCCTCAGCTGACAAGTCTACCTCTGCATGACTTGCAGGGGTCTGGTTCATCTAAGGCAATCTGATGTCTGCGTCTCTGTCAAAACACGTGGATGACACTGTTGTGGACCACTGAGTGTTATGGGTGATCTTGGAAGGAAATTGCATAGATTTCAAATCCCTTTCTCCATTTTACTTCCTTATGTCTAGAGTTATCCTGGATCCAGCTCAAGGCCTTTTCTCTGTTGTCCAATACAGGTTACTGGTAACTTTGGGGTAGGCGATCAGCCCCTTTAAGTAGGCAGGAACAATTCTGGGAAGTGACTGCTGGGTGGAGCCTACCTCCTCTCCTTAGCTTGCAGCTAGCCAATCTCCATCCATTAAAATTTGTTCCTTGGTCAAGACACAAGGCAAGAGAACAGTTCTGCTATAGTTTTAGCTTTTTTATTATTTTTCTGTTAGATATGGGATACCACCATTAGGGGAATTACCATCACTGATATTTCCCATCACCCAAATGTGGATAGCTCTGTTTACCAGGTGCTTTTGTGGACCTAAGCCCTGGGGGGAAATCTTGGCTGCAAGTTCTTTCCCCAGGAGTTGCCCACTGAGGCTTCTTCTGCTGAAAAAGGTGAGCACCCTTTGAGTGCTGAGGTCCACATGTCCCATGCTTCCCCTTCCTCACAGGGGTCTCATTTGGAGTTCCTATTACATACGCATGCACTCATTGGGGTTATCTGTATGTCTGTGAGGTGTTTTGGAGCAAGTTTCTGTGGTAACTTAACCCTTTTGCTGCTGGTTAGCATCTTTTGGGGGCGTTGTGGGCACTTAACCTACTGGGACCAGTGTTTATTGGTCAACTGACTAGTTCTAGTGGACTTTTGAGTGGTTTTACTGTTTGGTATTCACCTTGTTAACTTTGTGTTCCGGCGCTCGTTTACCGCATAGATGCCATTGCTCCATTAACTTCTATGGGGCTTTACAGTTTGGGAAATATCTCTGCAACCACTGCACGTAGTGAGGTCAGAGATGGCTCAATTGGTTGTCCTGCCCTTGCTCTGTTATCCGGTCAATGTTCCGGGCATGTTGGGGGGCTCAGGGGGCTTTGGGCACTGTTGGGGTACTTTATCAGTGAAACTACAATTCCCCTGAGAGCTTGCTTCACGTGCTCACTTTTGATTGGCTCCCGCAGCAGCAGCAGCCATTTTGTGCCTTCGCTGATAGAGTATCCTACGCAGAGCTTGGACTTCTATCCTCGGCATTTTAACCCTTCGCCTACCAGATAAGTCTGCTTTAGCATTTCTGGGATGATTTTATTTATCATACATGCTATTTTGTGGGTGTTTCTGATACTTTGACCGTTTGACACTGTGAGAATGTCTACTCCTTCAGATTTTGGGGGTAGACCGAAGACTAAGGATACTGGGGAGTCTTTGTCCCCCATTGCTCATTGCATCTCACGTCACTCAGGGTTACCTAGAGCAGGGCTCAAAATTTCCACTCGCCACTAGCCAATGGCAAGTGAAAATTTAGCCCTGGCGAGTAGAAATTCAGCCCTCGTGGGAATGTTTTGGCTTGGAGTGGCAAATAACTTTTCAGGTCTGGCTAGTAGCAAAGGACTTAAAATTATAAGCCCTGACCTAGAGAATACTCAGGTCATGTTTGCCCAGCATGTGCTGCTGCCCCTGAATCACCTGCAGGGGCCTCCAGCCATGCACTAGAGCCAGTTTGGATGCACAAGTTTAAGGCTACTACCAGGGACCTCCGGTCCACCTTACAACTCCTTCCATCCACCTTGCAGGGGGTCTTCCACTCGTGGCAGGCCACCACCCCTATCAGATCTTCCTGCCTAAACCGCCGGGTGTACCTGATGTGTCTGATTCCGCTAAAGAGGAATTATTGGTGGATTCTGATGATGACGACTGTTCCCCTTCCTCTCATTTTTTTGGGGATCCCTTTGAGGCTGATCCTGTCCCCTCAGCTGAGGGCCTGATCAAGGCTGTGTTGAACACCCTACACATTCCCATGGTACAGGAGGTTTCTTCTGATCCTTCCGATGTGTTTCAGGAGCCTTTTAGGCCCCATACTTGTTTTCCACCTAACCTCACCTTTGACCGCTTGGTGTCTGAGGAGTGGAAGTTTCCAGACAGGAAACAGTCTGTCTCTAGGAAATTTGCTAAGCTTTACCTGTTTTCTGAAGCGGCCCTAGCTCAATGGGTTTTTCCCCATAAAGTGGATTCCCCTGTCTCCAGGCTTTCTAAGTCCACTACCTTGCCTGTGGATGATGCATCTTCTATGAAAGGACTGGGCTTGAGACCTCTCGCAAGGCCATTTTTGCAACAGCTGGTTCTGCCCTGCATTTGCTGCGGCGTGGGTGACTAGAGCTTTGTCTGTTTGGACTGAGAACTTCACTTCAGCTGTCCATCAGGGAGCTCCTACTACTGACATGTTTTGGCTTCTTGCCAACATCTGAGGCTCAGCATTCTGTTTCTGTTGCCCTGTTTGATTCTGTGCACATGGTAGCCAGAGCATCAACCATGTCTGTGGAAGCCAGACTGGCTCTTTGGCTCAAGATCTGGTCTGCTGACACGGCCTCCAAGAGGGCTCTCCTGTCCTTTCCCTTTCAGGGCACCTCACTGTTTGGGCCTGATCTCAAGGATCTGATCAGTGAAGCCACTGGAGGGAAGAGTACTCACCTGCCAGTGGTCCAGAGGAAGAAGACGTCTGTTAACAGGAATCTGCTTTTTCGTCCCTTTCAGGCTGACTCACGCCAGGCGGTGCCTCAGGCTCTGCGCTCCTCATCCAAGCCTAAGCAGCAATGGAGGTCCAAGTCCTCCGCTAAGCCCAAGGCTTCCAAACCTTCTCCTGCATGACTCGCCGAATCTGGGTCCCCACATGCAGGTAGGTGGCTGCTTAAGCCACTACCTCTGTGGCGGACCAGTGGGTCTTGTAGGTGGTGGCTACTGGGTACAGGATCCCCTTCTCCTCCCTTCCTCCTTCTCGGACCTTCTCTTCTCGCTCTCATCTGGGAGCAGAAAAGCGCCGCCTTTTCGAGGGAGCCATTCAGGCCCTTCTGGACAAGGCAGTCTTGGAACCTGTTCCTCCTCGGGATGGGGTGTTGGGGTTCTACTCAAATCTCTTTGTGGTTTCCAAGAAGGATGGCGGCTGCTGTCCCATTTTGGATTTGAAGGATCTAAACTCCTTTGTGGTCAGGTCCCAATTCCACCAGGAGTCACTCCGCATGGTGATAGCTGCCATGTCCCCTGGGGAATTTCTGGCCTCGATGGATCTTCAGGATGCTTATTTGCACATCACCATTCATCCAGATAGTCGGCAATTTCTTCACTTTGCTTGCGACAGAGGGCATTTCCAGTTTTCAACCCTCCCCTTTGGCCTGACCACAGCTCCTCAAGTCTTCAACAGAGTCCTGGGAGCATTGATTTCCATCTTCCATTGGGATGGCATCAGAGTTACCCTGTACATGGACGACCTCCTTCTGAAGGCATCTTCTCCGGAACTCCTTCATCAGCAGGCGCAGGATTGCATTCACGCTCTGTTCCGTCACGGGTGTATCATCAATCTGGACAAGTCAGACCTTGTTCCCTCACAGAGGATGGTGTTTCTCACAGATGAAGTGTCTCATCAGAGAGCACTGAAGGTCCAAGCTGTCCTGTCTCAGGATCTGCTTCCAGCCAAGAAGTTGTCATCCCTGGTGGGGAAGTTCATTTCCACCATAGAAGCGGTTCTGTTTGCCATGGCTCATACCAGGGAATTTCAGAGGTTTCTAATCCTAGCATGTAGGATCTCCTGGAGAGGTCCCTATCTCTCCCTCTTCACGTGGAGCTGAGCCTCTTGTGGTGGCTCAACCTGAACAATCTCCTGAAAGGCAGGCCCTTCCTGGTGCCATTCTGGACAACTGTGATGACAGACGCCAGCCTCTCTGGATGGGGAGCGGTCCTGGGGCACTTGAATGCTCATGGCTGGTGGTCCCAGGAGGAATCTCTTCTTCCCATCAATGTCCTGGAGTTTCGGGCAATTTTTCATGCCCTGCGATATTGGACAAGACAGCTGGAGGATTGCCCGATCAGGGTACAGTCGGACAACGCCACAGTGGTAGCCTACATCAACAAGCAAGGCGGCAAAAGAAGTCTCGCAGCTTGGCTAGAGGTCAAGGCTATTTTGTCCTGGGCAGAGGAGCATGTCCCTGCCATTTGCGCAGTTCATATTCCTGGCGTAGACAACCTTCTGGCAGACTTCCTCAGTTGACACACAGTAAACATCGGTGAGTGGGAACTGCATCAAAATGTGTTCTGCCTCATTATCCAATTGTGGGGTCTTCCGTGCATCGACCTGATGGCAACAAGACACAACAGGAAGATTCCAACGTTTTCCTCTCGCTGGCGGATCCCCTTGCTCTAGCAGTGGGTGCCTTGTCAATTCCGTGGAATTTCCCTCTGGCATACATCTTTCCTCCTATTCCCCTGGTGCACAGGATGATACAGAAACTGTGACTGGAGCGGTGCCCAGTCATTCTGATTGCTCCATGTTGGCCTTGGCAGGCTTGTTTTCCGGAGCTTCTGGATCTCTCAGTGGTGCAGCCTCTTCGGCTTCTCTCCCATCCGGATCTTCTTCTACGGGGTTACCTGTGGAAGGAGGATGTTCATCGTCTGGCTTTGACGGCATGGAGATTGAATCCTCAATTTTGAAGAAGAAAGGATTTTCTTCTCGTGTGGTGGCTACTATGCTTAGTTCCCCTAAGCCGGTTTCCTCTAAGGCCTACCATCGAGTTTGGTCTACCTTTCTATTCTGGTGTGCTGATAGGGACCTGTCTCAGGATTTTGATCTTCCTACGGCCCTTTCCTTCCTCCAGGATGGTGTGGATAAGGGTCTCAGTCTGAACACTCTTAAGGTTCAGACATCTGCTCTCTCTGTTTTCTTTCAGAGGCGCCTTGCTATTCATCCTGATGTAAAGGTTTTCTTCCAAGGCATTGCTAATACCCGTCCTGTGTTTAAGACTCCTGCTTCTCAGTGGGATCTTAACTTGCTTTTGGGCGTCTTTCAGTGCCCTCCCTTCGAGTCATTGGCCACTATTCTTCTCCATCTGCTGACGTGGAAGATGGCTTTTCTCCTGGCGATCGTGTCTGTTCACCATGTTTCAGAGCTGCATGTCCTGTCTTGTAGGCCACCCTTTTTGGTGTTTCACAAGGACAAGGCGGTGCTTCGCAGCAGTTTCTCCCAAATGTGGTGTCTGAGTTCCACATTAATCAGAAGATTGTGGTTCCTCCTTTCTGCCCTTACCCTACTTCTGACAAGTTGGATGTTGTGCGTGGTCTCAAGTTCTATGTGCATCGCACTGAGCCATTGAGGCAGTCTGACGCTCTTTTTGTCATTCCTGAGGGTCCCAGGGCAGGGAAGCCTGCTTCCAAGGTAATCATTGCTTCTTGTATCAAGTCCACTATTCGTAAGGCTTACGAACTTAGGAAGAAGCCTGTTCCCTTTTGGGTCACGGCTCATTCTACAAGGTCTATTGGGGCATCTTGGGCCTACAAGAATCAGGCCTCATCTGATCAGTTGTGCAAGGCGGCCACTTGGTTGTCTGTGCATACCTTCTCGAAACACTACTGTGTGGATGTGCTGGCATCGGCTGATGCTAGTTTTGTGAGGAAGATCCTGGAGGCAGCCTTGCCTGTCTAGGATCTCATTGGTCTCTCAGTACTCTTTCACTTTTGTTCACTGTTGACTCTAGTTCAGTATGCTGTGTAACAGTTCCTGGGGTCTGTTTTTACCCCTGTTCAGTGTCCGTTGACACTTTGTGGTGGTTGTTGAGCTATTCATGATCTGTTGGTTCATTGGTGCTCTGGTGACTTTGGGGGCCTGCGCCTGGTCCTTGTCTTTCTTAACGCCCTGGGGAACTTAATAGTTGGACATCCCAAAGTTGCCAGTAACCTGTATTGGACGACAGAGAAAAGAGGATTTTAGTCTTACCTGTTAAATCCTTTTCTTTTAATCCATACAGGTTACTGGTCTCCCACCCTGTCAAGGGACCATGCTTGGCTCTCCTATGACAGAACGTGGGGGTCCTTTTGGCTTCATGCTCACAGAAGTCTTCATTTACGTTCTTACTACCTAGTCAATAGCTAGTTTTCAAATTTTACTGGATAGTGTTTGGCTAGCTGCAAGCTAAGGAGAGGAGGTAAGTTCCACCCAGCAGTCACTTTTCAGAATTGTTCCTGCCTACTTAAAGGGGCTGATCGCCTACTCCAACGTTACCAGAAACCTGTGTGGACTAAGAGAAAATGATTTAACAGGTAAGACTAAAATCCTCTTTTATTCCTAGATGCGGGTCTCTTCCATGGGAGACATGCATGTTCTGCACCTGTTCAGGAAAGGTTGATGAGATTCTGTCCCAATATTTGTTCCCAGAAAGGGTGGTGGCTGTGACCTATTCTGGACTTGAAGTCTGTCAACCATTTTGTTAACGCGTCTCCTTTCCAGATAGTCTGTCCTTTGTTGTCACCTCTGTGTCTGGGGAAATTTTGGTCTTATCTGCATATTCCCATCTGTGCAGATAATTAGTGCTACCTTTGTTTTTCTTTTCCAGACTGTCATATTCAGTTCACTGCCCTTCCTTTTGGGTTAACATCTATTCCTTAGGCTCTTACACGGGTCATGGCATCCTTGGATGCGCTTATGTGTTTTCTGGAGATTTCTTACTCCCTGTCTGGGTGACTTTTTTTTTTAAAGGCTTCTTCAGAAGAGGCTCTCTGTGCCTTAGACCTGTTTGTACATTCTGGAACAACATGGTTGGGTACATAATTGATAAAAATCCTGAACGTCCCATCTAGGTCTTTCAGTTTTCCTGTGTGAAATTCGACATTCTTCAGGGATGGGTCTTTATACATGAGGAAATGATTCAGTGTTTGTCTTGGCAAAGGTCACAAGCCTTACTTTGCCGATGAGTGATGGTATGGGAGTATATGAAGGTGCTGAGGTATATAGTCTCTGCCTTGAAAGTGGTCCCTTTTGCCCAATTCTACTCCCTGGAACTATGACTGGAGATTTTCAGGAACTGGTCCACACAGCAGTGCAATCTCTCCTGTGTCACATCTCTCTCCAAATGGATAAAGTCACATCGTTGTTGTTGGCGTCATATGCCCCATCTGTCTCTGGGACAGCCACTGATCATTCTGGCAGGTTGAGAGCTACCTCCAACTTTCGTGTGGCTCATGGCCTTTGGACCAGAAGAGAGAGACTTCTGCCCATCAATGTGTTGGTGCTCCGGGAAATTTGCTTTGCTCTGCTACATTGGTCTTGGTTCCTCCAAGGTCTTCCAGTGTGGATTAATTCCAGCAATGCAACAGTGGTGGCCTATGTCAACCACCAAGGAGGAACCAGGAGCATGGCTGCATTGTAATTAGCTTCTTGTTTGAGTGAAATCTCACTTGCCACCTGTCTCCACCTTTCACATTCAAGGGGTAGGTAACTTCTTGGTGGATTTTCTCCTCTGTCAACTTGTGGCTTCTGCGAATTGGGAACTCCATAGCATGTCTGTGAGGTGTTTCAACTGTGCATCTGTTGACTTCTCGGTTGAACAGCAAGAGTTCCATGTTTTTCTTGAGATCTCTGGACCCTCTTGCTCAGAGTTGGAGAAGTTGGCTTTGACAGCTTGCCTCTTAAAGCCAGCATTCTGAGGAAGAAAGGTTTCTCTCATTGTGTCAATGCCACGTTGGTAAAGGTCAACATGCCAGTCTCAGCCAAGGCATTTCAGATGGTATGATCCTTGTTTTACAAGTGGCAAAGACCAAAGGTTTGTGAAAGCATTCCTTTCATCTTCTGGTCACTTAGGCCTTTCTTCAGGATGGACTTTAAAAAGGGCTTAGATAGTGTAGAACTCTGGAGATAGAACTAAGGCTGTCCTTTTTCAGAGGCATATTGCCTTTTTACCAAATGTGCAAACTATTGTCTGGGACATGGCTCAAGCGTACCCAGTCTTTTTTGATCCCACTCCTCTATGGGGCTTGAAGTTGGTCATATGAATACTTCAGAAGGCTCCTTTTGAACCACTGTCTTCTGTTTCTCTTTGTTTCTATGTTTCTTGAGACCTACTTACTGTTTTGTCTGACATTTGTCCTGAAAAACACTCTTTCTGTTTTTTTCATTTGCATAGTATGGTTTTGCGAACTCCTATATCCTGTTTTCATCATTCTTGATGGTCCTCACGTGGACCAAGCTGCGTCCAAGATGATGGTGACTTCTTGGATTAAGGAGACTATTCACCAGGTTAATGTCCTTAGGAAAAAGCTGGTGCCCTTTATATCACAACTTATTCCACCAGAGTGGTGGGTTCTTCCTTCTCCTCCAAGAATGAGGACTATGCAGAGCAGTTGCGCAAGGCAGCAACATGGTTGTCCCTTCACACGTTTGTTAAACACTACAGTGCCAATGGTCTGGCTTTGGCTGAATCTAGTTTTAAACAAGGGTACTGCAAGCTGTGCCTGTATAGCTATCCTTGTCTCTTCTTCTAGTAACCTTTTGTGTTATTACTTGGTTTGATGTGTAGGTATTAGTTGACACCTGAGGTCATGTTTGTTACAGTTTGCCTTTGTTGGAGCTGGTTTCTGTTTTGAGGGGGTTTTCTCTCCTGCCTTGGAATCTTGCTGAGATAGATTTGATATATCTCCATTTTCCTTTGTTACACATTGGACAAAAGAGAGAAAAGGAATTTTATGTAAGTTAATGCTTTTCTCTTAGTCCATGTGGAACACAGGAATTCCCTCCTGTAGAAAATCATGCTGCATGAGCTCTGAGCATTGAAGTGCTTTGGATTCTCTTGTTCAGGTTACTTCCTTCCTGTCTCGCTTCTCCCTTTAATCATTGCTATATGTTAAAACTGAGTATGTCTGGTGTGGGTAAAGTGGAGTAGAGGGGCAGTGTCCATCTCCAGATAGCCTTTTTCTCTATCATCCAATATAGCTTACAGGTACCATGGGGAGGCGACAGCTCCTCCCAGAAGGCTGGAAGAATTCTTCAACAATTGCAGGGGCGGAGCCTCCCTCTCCTCCGTAGCAGGCTACCTAGCTGCTCCCCTCCAGATAGATTTGTTCCATCATCCTGGTAGGAAGGCTGTGAACAGTTCTACTTAGTTTTTGTTATTTTATTATTTTCCTTAGATATGGGGTGTCAAAATTCCCCCATTCGGTGGATTACCATTACTGGCTTCCCCTTGGTGGATTGCCCAGTTTACAGGAGCTGCTTGTGGACCTTTTTAGCTCTGGGAGAAAATCATGTAACTCATGGAGTCTCTCTGAGGCTTCCTTCTTGTAATGGTAATCTGAAGAAAGAAGATCTTTTATTTCAACCTCTTTGTTGTTCCCAAGAAGGACGCTGGCTGCCGTCCTATCCTGGACCTCAAGTAGCTCCACAAATTTGTGGTCAAGACCCACTACAAGATGGAGTTTCTGCGTTCGGTCATCACTGTGATGTGTCTGGGAGGATTTCTGGCATCTCTGGATCTTCAGGATGTGTATCTAACATTCCTGTGCATCCGGCAATTCAGCAGTACCTCAGGTTTGCTTCCCACTTAGGATACTTCCAATTCACTGCCCTTCCCTTTGGGCTCACTACTGCTCCTCAGGTGTTCAGTCATGTTCTGGGTGCATTAGTTGCCTTCCTGCACACCAAGGGAGGTCAGATGATGCCATACATGGACAACCTTCTCCTCAAGGTGCCCTGCAGGGACCTTCTGGAGCTCCAAGTTCAGGAGTGTACTCAGATCCTCCTCCGACATGGTTGGATGCTGAATATGGACCAGCCTACCCTGTTCCCTCCCAGAATCTGGTGTTCCTGGGACTCCAGTTTGACAGACTGTTGAGCATGGTCTACCTGATGGAGGATTCAGTTCAGCAGCTCATCTCCAAGGTGTCATCTGCCTTGTCGTGGACATCAGCTCCGGCAAGTAAGTTCTCCTCTTTGGTGGGGAAGATTATATCAACCTTTGAAGAGATACCCATGCCAGAGAGCTTTAAAGGTTTGTGGTCCATGTTTGCAGGGGGAACACGAATCTTCTGGATCATTCTATTTCCCTTCCAGTGGAGGAAAAACAGACCCTTCACTGGTGGTTGGTTCTTTCCAACCTAGAGAAATGGAGGCCATTTGTAATCCCATACTAGGACCATTGTGACGACAGGCGCCAGCTTACTCGGTTGGGGTGCAGTCTTTGGTCATCTGAGTATTCAGGGTTGTTGGTCTCTGGAGGAAACTCTCCTTCCAATCAACATCTTGGAGCTCAGGGCGATCTCTCACGCTCTGAGATAATGGTCCTCTAATCTGGAGGGATGCCCGGTCCGAATCCAGTGCAACAACACCACGGCCGTGTCTTACATCAACAAGCAAGGAAGCACAAGAATCCCCGTGCCTTGGTCCAAGGTAAAAGCTATTTTGGCTTGGGCTGAAAACTATGTGCCTGCTATCTCTGCCGTGCACATCCCATGTGTAGAAAATGTCCTTGCAGACTTCCTCAGTCTACACGCAATGGATGCTGGAGAGTGGGAACTTCACCCAGAAGTGTTTGACCTCCTGGTACAGAAGTGGGGAATTCCTTCTATAGACCTAATGGCCACAAGGGACAACTGGAAGGTTCAGATGTTTTGTTCACTATAGCAGGATCCACTAGTGTTTGCAGTGGATGCCCTATCGATTCCATGGAAATTTCCGCTGCCCTACATCTTTCCCCCACTTCTTCTGCTGCCCAGAGTCATGTGGAAGATTTGGATGGACAACACCTCCGTCATCCCGATAGCGCCTTATTGACCAGACAACCTTGGTTCCCTGAACTACTGGCCTTGTCCTCGCAGGAACTGTTTCATCTGCCACACAGACCGAATCTCCTTCTGCAGCGTTACCTGTGGAAGGAGTATGTGGATCAGCTGGCTTTGAAGTCATGGCTGTTGAGGCCTCCAACTTGAGGAGGAAGGGCTATTCTTCTGCAGTGGTTGCCACAATGATTCAGGCTAGGAAACAAGTTTCTTCTAAAGACCATAGGGTTTGGTCTGTTTTCTATGCTTGGTGTGTGGACAGGGTTCCATCCTCACAGGTCTTTGATCTTCCAGCTATCTTTTCTTTTTTGCAGGATCTAGTGAACAAAGGTCTTAGCCTTAGTTCCCTGAAGGTTCAAACCTCCGCTCTTTCTGTCTTTTTTCAGAGACGCATTGCCACCTTACCAGTTGTCAAAGTCTTCTTTCACGGGGTTACTCATGCTTTCCCTGCCTATAAGGCTCCCACTCCTCAGTGGGACCTTAATTTGGTTTTGGGAGTCTTGCAGTGGACTCCTTTTGAGTTCTTACCTACCATACCTTTATGTCTTTTGATGTGAAAGATGGCTTTTCTTTTGGCTGTGGTCTCTGTCCACAAAGTTGCTGAGCTGCAGGCTCTGTCCTGCAAGCTGCCTTTTTTGGTGTTTCACAAGGCTAAGGCTGTTCTTCCTAAGGTGGACTTCCACATCAATCCGAAAATTGTTGTGCTTTCCTTTTGTCCTGACCCTGAATCCGACAAAGAGATGGATCTCCACTTGTTGGATGTTGTGCATTGCCTTAAGTTTTATGTGCACTGCACTGAGTCTGTTCGTCAAACTGATGCTTTGTTTGTCATCCCTCAGGGTCCCGTGGCTGGTAGAGCAGCATCCAAGGTGACTATTGCATCTTGGGACAAGTCTACAGTCCGAAAGGTTTATGAGCTTAGAGGTAAACATGCTCCCTTTCTCATCACTGCACACGCTACTAGGTCTGTCAGGCCTCCTGGGCCTACAACAATTAGGCCTCTGCTGATCAGCTGTGCAAGGTGGCCACTTGGTCTTCTGTGCACACTTTTGCCAAACACTATCATGATGTGCTTGCTTCAGCTGACGTCAGCTTTGGCAGGAAAGTCCTGGAGGCAGTTTGCCTGTCTAGGACTTTATCTTTCCTGTGCCTTATTGTTCTTTTGTTCTTGTGTGCTGTGTATCATTCATCAGTGTCCATTGAAACTTTGTTAGTTTGGGTTGTTCAGTGTCCTGGATAGTCCTTTGGGAACTCTGGTATCATGGGGACCGGTCCTTTCCTTCTCTTCCCACCCTGGGAACTTACTGTTGGTACATCCCCATGGTACATGTAAGCTATATTGGACGATAGAGAAAAGAGGATTTTAGTCTTACCTGTTAAATCCTTTTCGCTTAGTCCATATAGCTTACAGGTCTCCCACCAGGGAAAGTGACCATGCTTGGTTCCTGTGGCTTGGACGCCTGAGTCCTATTGGGTCCTTGCTCTCAGGAGTTTTTTCTCTTCTTCTTCTTCCTATCTAGCATAGTAGGGTTAGTGTCATAAATCAGACTGGAGTGGAGCAGCTGGGCAGTCTGCTGTGGAGGAGAGGGAGGCTCTGCCTACTGGGAGGAGTTCCAGCCTACTGGGAGGAGCTGTCACCTCCCCATGATACCTATAAGTTATATGGACTAAGAAAAAAAGATGCAACAGGTTAGACTAAAATCTTCTTTTAGGCAAGTACCTTGCCCTCCTGGCCAGATGATGCTTTATCCCATGGTTCCTGTGTTCCACATGGACTAAGAAAAATTATTTATCGGTAAGTACACAAAAATCCACTATTTTAGGTGTTTAATGTGTATAATACTACTATTATTACAAAGAACAAGATGTCATCCATGAAGACTAGAGGAATGGCACTTTTGACTAAAACAAAGGCAGTAAAATTCTGGAATTCTTTGACTTGGGATACTGTGTTTGCAGATACTGTAACTGTGTTCAAAAAAGTAATGGATATCTATCTAGCACAGAACAATATTGAGAATTATGACCGTTTGCTTCAAAGCAGATATGATGTTGATCCCAGGGAAATATCTGACTGCCATTTGGAGTAAGGAAAGATTTTTTTTACTCACTTGGGGCTTCATTGGAAATTACTTCAATGTTTCTTTATTTTTATTTCTCCTCTGGATCAAAGGGTGATTTGGCATGAGCTGGACTTGATGTACTTGTGCCTTTTTTCAGCCTCATGAACAATGTTAATATGTATGTTGCTATGTTTCTATTGATTATTAAAATAATTACTATTATCTTAGGAAGCATGTTAATTTCTTTGTACGCCACTATAAAACATTTCTCTTTACCACTTAAGGTCTTTCCAGACAAAAGTTCGACAAGGGGCATTATCATGCTTTCTTTCTACAATTAAGTCAATTGAGAAAAAAGTTCTATACGGTTACTGGTCAGCCTTTGTTCCAGATATTCCTGGTATAGGAAGCCCACATTCTGTATCTTTGATGACTGTTGCACTTAAGGACCATTCACCAAAGGTTTGTGTTAGTTGTCCTTCATAGTTTCCAATATTTAATTAAAGTAATAAATATTGCAGTAACAGCAATTATCTCCTAAGTGGCTCATGGAAATGTTGCATTTATTTATCTTTATATTCGATTTTCAGACAAGGGCCTGTGCGCTGCAAGTTTTGTCTGCCATTTTGGATGGATCAAAGCAGTTCCTCTCTGTGGCTGATGATGCAAATGATCACAAGACAGCCTTCACTCCCTTTTCAGTTACACTTGCTTCAAGTATCCGGGAGCTCCACAGATGCCTTCTTTTAGCAATAGTCGCTGAATCTTCAGCACAAACGCTAACCCAAATTATTAAGGTATGTGTCCTTGCACTGCAACAAATGCAATCAACAAAATAGCAAGAAAAATGTCCCAAAGGAATTCTGATACATTCTTGTCTGAGGATGGCTCGTGATTCTTTTTTTTTTTTTTTTTTTTTTTTGTTTTGTTTTGTTTTGTTTAACACTGTGGACATATGTAACACAGAACAAATAAGTAGCGCTTACTGGATGAAGCACTCTAAATGTAGTTAAACTATGGGTGAACCATAATAATATAACTGAACCCAAACAATAATGGATGAATGATAAATGGTATACAGGATTACTCAATGAATAATACGAGCATATGGTATGACTAACAGATGAATGAAATCTATAGATGTCTATGAGTAGAGTCCTAAAGGAATGGTAATGATATATCTTCACTCAGTGTGAGTGAGTCTGACATGGAGCAGAGCCAGTGACTAATTTGAAATATGTGAAAAATAGTCAATACATACAGTTCATAAGATGAACCCCAGGGTCATAAGGTATTCGGTTGAATGATTAGAAAAGGTCCTTTGAATAGTCTAGGATTAAAGATGAAGTTCAATGAAAGAGATGACACTTGATGTGTAGTGATGGTTTATCGAGATGAATTAAGTAGTTTAGATGGAGAATAATTATAAGTAGGTGCTCGTGTCATAACTGTTTGATGAGTATCCCTGCTGCTGGGTGGGTTCAGCGTATAGAAAACACAAGCATAAAAGACAGCACAAATGGGCATTAAGTGTAGTAGTTAATACTCCAATATGAATGAAGAAATGAAAGTTATATAAAAATGATTTATTATGAAGAATAAATGATTGTATTCTCAAAGAAGTATAGAGTAAAAACAAATAAAAGAATGAACAAATACATAAATCCATTAATAAAAGGTGGTTGTGCTTTAATGCCTATGGGACACAACCATGTCTCTAAAATGGTACGTGGATAAGGTAGCCAGAGTCTGACGGGACCAGGGCCACTCGGGATACAGGCGTGACACGTACAATACACAATAAGATGTACTCAAAACAACTCCATGGGGTAGATGACCGTCTATCCCCTGACGATACAAGTGAATGAGAGGTGTTAGTTACTGACAACCCGTGTGGAGACAGCAAAACTACAGGAGCGAGAGACTGCAGGATCACTCCAGAGATCAATCACTGTCTCCAAATATTTGCATTCATGGGCCCATATACAAGAAAACTTCTGGTGAGCAGTTAATTTATCTCCACTCTGGTTGGCAGTGGCTAACACCATAGGCATTAAGGGATAAACATCTCTTATCATTTGATGTATGAATGAATATGTTTATTTATATAGCGCCACAAGTGTACGCAGCGCTTTACAATTTAAGGGTTTAGACAATACAGGGTTATAAGTGCTGTGGAAAGTGAAACACAGGAAGTGAGGTCACTGCCCAAAAGCTTACAATCTAAAGTGGTAATGGGAGACATACAGGGTACATGTGGGTCATGTGCTGTATATAGTGCCAGAGTTCCAAATAGGATAGGGGACATAAATTAAGTAATATACAAAGTGAGTGCCTTGTAACATGTTTAAGTTTTGTTAAGAAAGTGTGGTTTCAATCGTGATTTGAAGACCATCAGAGAGGTGCAGTGGCGCAGAGTGGGAGGTAGAGCATTCCATAAATAAGGAGCAATGAGAGAAAAAGGGTTGATACGTGAAAAGGCTGTAGACACAAAAGGAGCTGAGAGAAGATTGTTATTGGCTGATCGTAAGTGGCGGGCTGGGGTATAGCGGGAGATAAGAGTGGAAATGTAGGAGGGGGTAGAGGTGAGAAGAGTTTTGAATGAGAGAAGCAGAATTTTGTAAGAGATCTGAAGTTATTAAAGGCAGCCACTGGAGAGATTTGAGGAGGAGTGGGGCAGGAAAAAACCTAGGTGACAATAGGATAATTCGTGCTGCAGCATTCTGTATGGATTGAAGAGGATGGAGATGTATGTATATACTCATTCATTCATTTATTTGCTTTCATGCTATACTTATTTCTTCATTCATATTGAATTATTAACTACTTCACTTAGACACCCATTTGCTCTGTCTTTTATGCTTTCGACATAGGTAACAAGAATCCCTTTAATTTAAAAAAAGGGTTAATATTGTGACACTATTTTGCACATGAATTGCTCCAACTGAGATCCTTTGGATCAGTTTTTCACCAGTTTGCTCTAGTGCTACCCATAGCTAATATAGTATGGATGTTTAACTAAGCCTAAGATAGTCAGAAGGTTATCCTTTTAAAGGCTTTATTTAAAGCTATTTTCTTAGTTTAAAACATGTAGAACACAAAAAAAGCAAGAAGGAAGATAAGAGTGGGAAAAGAAGATCTGAGGAAAAGGAGGGTCCTTAGACAACAAGAATGTCCTGAGATAGACTGATGTCATCAAGGGGACCTTCCATAGGATTGGAAGCAGGGCAAAGATTCTTAGTTAGCCTTTTAGTAATCTGGACAGCTTCTGGCGAAGTTTCAAACCATGGACACTTTGCAAACTGTTCTCATGAAGATTCTCTTTGTATGCAGTGTTATTTCAGCTCTGCAGACAAGGCCTCCCGGGGCCAGAATACAAGTTTGTCAGCTAGAGGGCGGGAGGGGCAAACCTTACAACACTATTATACTAAAACTATAAGAGTTATGACAAAAAGACTTAGATCATTTGCTTTATTTATTTAATAAGAACAATATTAAACATGTCTAAAGAAAGTATTACTATCCCTTTAACTAGGGTGTCTTTATTATCTGTGTGTTATCTTCCTGGGGGAGCTTTAGAGCAAGGATGACTGCTTTATTCTGTTGGGTTAACCCTTTCATTGTCTTTCTTGACGTTTTCACTGTTAAGGACTTTGGGTGGTGTCTCACTCCCTACTTGTACCTTACTTTTAGGTTCGCCTCAATTGTTCCCTGGGGTTTTTGTGTCTCTGGGTTACTTTTTACAAATTTGACCGATTTTACAGTGGCGCCCTGCTCACTGCGATATTTGCTCAATTGACTTCCATGGGTAATGATTCTATGGGACATATCTCTGCAACCATTTAGGATACAACAGTTAGAGAGAGCTGTCTTCATCGCCTCATGCCCTGTTTTCCGGTCCATGTTTTGAGTGTCCAGGGTCTCGTGGCGATCCACGAACAGAGTTGTAGGAGTTGCTAGGAAACAGTGAAGACTGTTTTCCAGAATGCCATTTTGCAGGCTATCTTCTGATTGACTGTCAGTTTGGTAGTGGCCATTTTACTTCTCTCTTGCTTCTCCTGCACAGAGGCAGACTCTCCTTGCTTTCCATCACTTGGCAGATAAGTGTAATTTCTGGGCTATTAAGGGTACTTTGTGTTTCTGGTTAATACTTCTAGTAGCTGTACTATTGTGGGAAATATTTATTGCAAAGTATGTTAGGGGGATTAAGGGTAAATCCAAGGCAAAGGACTCAGGGGCTTCCCTTACATATTGATCCTGTTGTCAAACAGTGCTCCCTAGAGAGTATTCAGGGTCTTTATGCCCCTCTTGCTTACTTCAGTCATGGAAACCTACCACTGCCTTTAAGCACATAGCCCCCATTTCTAGGGGTCAGTCACAGGTTCTTGGGGATTCCTCTGAGGGGAAAAAACTGTCTGGTGAGGCTGATGGGGAATATGCAGACATGGATTCTTCCTACTCCAATTGAGATTCCTATGAAGCTAATCCTCTGCCCTTGGCAGAGGGGCTTATTAGAGCAGTCTTGGAGAACCTGTATGTCCCGGACACCTCTGGTGAGAGGCATAAGGAGTCCTACATACCACCCAATGCCACTCTTGACCAGATTCTTCTGTATGAGCATAAAACTACTGTTTCCTCAAAAAGAGGTTTTCTAAGCAGTACCCATTTTCAGCTATGGCTGTGGACCATTCTATTTCAGTGTTTGGTAAGTCTACTACTCTCCCACTCACGGATGCAACAGGCCTTAAGGAGCTGGCAGATAAAAAGCTAGACTCTATCCTCAAGGCCTCTGTGGCCACTTGTGCAGCCAGAAGCCTATCTTTACTTCTGTCTGGGTTAACAGAGCTGTGCTGAGAGATGTGCTGTTTGGGGTGAGCAACTGGTTGAGACTGTCCTTGCTGATGTGTCAAATGAGGATTTGTTGGTTTGTATGGCCAACATTAAGGAGGCCACAACTATATTTCTGAGGTGCTCTGACATGGTCAGATTGTTAGGCAAGGCCTCTACCTTTACTGTGGCTGGGCGCTGCACCCTGTGGCTCAAGATTTGGTCTGCGGACTAATCTTCTAAGAAGTCACTGCTTTCCTTGCAATTTCACTGCGAGTTCCATTTTGGGCTTGAACTGACACAGATTATCAGTGATGCAACTGGTGGTAAGAGCACCTTGTTACCTCAGCTCTCTACTAAGCATCCAACTATGGAGAGGAAGGTGTGTCCTTTCTGTCCCCCCCTCCCCCATACCAAACAGGGAGGAGAGGAGCAAAGCCCACACAAGCCTGGCAGCCCAAGCAAGCAGCTGCAAGGACTAAGTCTGACTCGCGGAATCCTGCTCCTTCGTTACCTGTAGGATGCTGTCTCCACCTTTTTTGAGATGCCTGGGAGTCCTCAGTCATGGGCCAATGGGTTTTGTGGGTAACCTCAGAAGGGTATTGCATATATTTCAAGTCCCTATTTCCATATCTGTTCTTCTTGTCAAGTGTTCTGAAGGAGCCAGACAAGGCATGGCTGTTCCAGGAAGCAGTGGCTTCCCTGCTGGAAAAACAGGTTCTGGTCCCAGTAACTGCACCTTAGCACGTTCAGGTTTTTATTCCAACCTTTTTGAAGGACAGCTGTTGTCACCCTATTCTGGACCTCAAATGCATCAACAAGTATGTGGTCACTGCACCTTTCAAGATGGAATCTTTGTGTTCTGTCATTGTTGCGATATGCCAGAGGGGAGTATCTGGCCTCACTGGACCTTCAGAATGCATACTTATACTTCCCGATTCACCCAGACAGGCAGCGCTAGCTGCGTTTTGCTTTTGGCTCTAATCATTACCAGTTCACAGCTCTTCCATTTGGCCTGGCTACAGCACCTTGCGTTTTCAGAGGAGAGCCTTTCTCAAGGAGGCCAAGGTTCAGATTCTGTTCAAGGATGTGTCTCATGCATTGAAGTGGCAGTCGGCCACCATCAGGAACTATATGAGGGTCATGGGTTGCTTAGCGTCTACTCTGAAAGCAGTCCCCTACTCACAGTTCCAGCACAGAGGGAGTTTCTGAGGGACATCCTCAAGTTTAGTTGAGGAATCCAGAGCATCTATCCTATCAGATGACCTTGCCTCCAGAGGCCAGGGAGGACCTTCAGTGATGGCTCCATCAGCCACCCTGGCTAGAGGAGAGACCCTTTGTGATTCTGGAGTGGAACTTGGTGATGACGGCAGCCTAAGGGGCTGGAGGCGGTTTTGGGACACTTGGGTGTCTGTGGAAGGTGCACAGGAGAGGAGATCAGAGCGATTTAATCTGGCTCTCATTTATTGGTCTAACTAAGTATAAGGGGATCCCAGGCATGGACCCTTGCTTCCATGTGCCTAGAGGGATTCAGTTGCACCACACTGACGAGGCTCACGTAGGCTGAAACGTACTTCTGTGGTTTTGCGGTTTCTCTCGTGCGGAAAGGATTTGCCTGACTTTTCGGAGCTGGACTGTCTGTGGGCGGGACCAGTCTGATATGGATATGGAGATTTCCTCTCTGCAGTGGCACATGTGAGTGAAAAATGTGAGTTGTAGCACCACTGAGAGGCTACCATGCCTTAGAACAAGACACTTTATCTTGTTTGTGCTTGATGTGTGCTCCTCACAACTCTGTCTCATTAATTGGTCCCAGGTTCATACTGGGATTACAGTAAGAGTGCAGTCTGACAACTCCACGGGGGAAACCCACAGTGAGATACCATGGAGGGAGGTGAAGGATCTCCCCATCTCAGTCGTTTATATTACAGGCGTGGAAAACATTCTGGCGGACTTTGTAAGTTGTCAAGACATGGATCCAGGAAACTAGGAGCTCCATCTGGAGGTGTTCTGTCTGATAGTTCAACCTAGGGGGGTCCTGGCAGGGGGGTCCCAACTATAGTAGACCTCGTGGCAACCAGGGACAACACAAAGGTTCCAAAGTTATGTGCTTTGCACAAGAGATCATTTGGCCTTTGCGATAGATGCAATGTCCATCCCATGGAGTCTTCATCTGTCCTATGTGTTTCCCCTAATTTTTCTCATCCTCCGGATGATCCAGAAAACCGGGATGGACAGGGTGCTAGTCATTCTGATTGTGCTAGTCTTAGTCAGGAGGGACTGGTTACTTACTCAGCAGCACTGAAGGGCTCTGGGCTGCATGACCAGCAGAGCAGAAGTGGGGCATCCCCTTTCAGCAAGGGGACCCCTTGCAGATGATCTGCATCTGTGGCTTTATTATTTTTTATTATGTATAAATGCCCTCATTTCCCAGGCCTTGGAAAAGGAAAGGCAGCAGTCCTATTGCCTTGCCTTCCTTTTCCTCTTTTTGGCTCACTTAGGAGGCACCACTTGCAGCAGGCTCTCTTCTCATTTAGCCAGACTTACCTCTCTACTACTATTCCCCCTACTGTGGTGCAGATATTTATTATCCTTGTTTTGTGCATGTTTTTCTTCTTCTTTTAAGGTTTCTGTGCCATATTAGTAGGAGCCAGAATGGATTTATGAAGTGACAGATGGCTGTTGCAAATGGAACCTTTTCAAGTTGGTCTGCAGTTGTAAGTGGGGTGCAACAGGGTTCAGTCCTGGCCTGGGCCCAATGGTTTTTTTAAAGCTGAACTATCACACAAATTAAAGTTACCCCCAAATCATTGTGCACATAATGATAAGCATAGCCATACTAGTATTATAATGAATAATTCTGGTGTTATTGAGAAATCCAACTTGGTCTGAGATAAATAGGCAGGCATTAGCACAGACATCTTGCCAAAGAGACATCTGTGCACCTGCATTGTCCATCCTGGTCTCCTCTAGGAAGAGTTGCATTGTACCTAAAGTTAACAGGAAGGGACTGACTGTGCAGGCACACAGATGCCTGCCTGTGCTTCTCAGAACAAGTTGGATTTCTCAGAAATGCCAGACTTATTCAGGATAATACTAGTATGGATATAAGTATTGATAGGTGCATAAGAATTTGTGGGTAACTTTAATTTGTGTTATAGTTCTGCTTTAATATGTTTACTAATAATGTAGTGAGTATTGAGAATAATGTCTGTCTTTTCTGAGGACTCTAAATTCTGTAAGTAAATACATACAGAGTAGGATGTTCTTTATCTGCATTTGTTTCTGAATGGTAAATGTAAGGTTATGCACTTGGGTTTTAGAACATGTTATATATGCACTGAGGGCTCGATACTATTACCACCAGTAAAACTGGAGTTAATAGTAAAAGAAGAATTGACCGATAGTCACATATGTACATCAGCTATTCCATAGCTGGTGAGGTACATGGAACAACGAGTGTTGGTGGCCAAAACTCATTTTGGCCAAATGCTTGTTGGTTTTTGTTCCCACAACTCGTGCTAAATAATGCAGATTGTGGGAACATCAAAGGAAAAAAAACAACTCTCGTTGTTTTGACAATGTCAAACAGTGAGAGTGAGCTCAAAATAGTCACACTCCCCCCATTTGCTACCCACCTGGCACTTCAAGGGTTAACTGTCATATCTTTGGGGGGGATTAATGTTTTTTAAAGAAAGATACAGAACTAAAGGTTTTTAAAGAAGAGAAGGAGATAAGAAAGAAGATGGCCGCGACCCAGATTATTGATAAGTCTTTATTTATCTGGACAACAACTCTTGATTAACCCTATCAATGCCAGTGTGGTATGCAATACTGTATAATGCATTGCATACCATACTGGCACTTGGTTCACCTTTGAAAGGTCGCAGACAAAAGAGCGTGTGTTAGGAATCAGGAACCAGACAGGACACAAAAATGTAAAATGCAATACACCTTTATTAATGAAACAAAAACAGCAGCATGATCCAAAAGCATAAACCAAAAGACACGCCAGGGTCAGGAACCAAGACAGGTATTCAGACGAGCTGGAGTTAGGAAACCAGAAGTCTGTGATGTCAGGAACAAGCCACATGTCAGAAGCACAGAAGTCAGCGAAGTTTGGAACAAACCAAGGGTCTGGAACACAGCAAACAGGAGTGCAGGAAAATCCACAGCAGCAACAGGTCAGCAAACAAACACAAGGACAATGGGGAAGTGAGCCAAGCTGCTATAAATACCCTGGAAGGGTTGACTGATAACAATCAGGTGAGTAATCAGAGAGGTCAGCTGATTCAGCCTGGGCCAGAAAATCAGAAGACAGCAGCAGTGGATAACAGAGCACTAGATTAGCTCAGACAGCAGAATCAATAGGCAGAATGGAAGCAGCTCAGCAAAACCTTGACAGCGTGTGACTGATTAAGACTTTAACCATGTTAATAAAAAAAAAAAAAATAGCAACTGGATGATTCGCTTCACATTTTTTTTCTTACCTTTCTGGTGGGGCAGCATCCTTCCACAACTTTAGGAACAGGCAATTGTAACAAAACCCGTACACAAATACGTATGTATCTCAGCTGAAGGTAAATGGACATTGTACAGGGATAATTAAAAAGGTCTGGTCAGGATCACCACCAGCTGCCTACCCCACCCACAGGACTGGATTGCCTGCACAGCGAGTCCCCTACTGACGCAGATCCCCTTGTGGTCTGATCGCTGCACTGGTGGAGGTATGGGGTGGGGGGCTGGAGGGTGCAGAGCAGCATGTATGCGACCATTGACTAGGCGACATGACAATCTTGCGCTGTCATGCACTGCAAGATTGTCATATCGCTATTTTAATCCAGGTGACATGGTTAAAGACTTAAATGGTCGCATGCTCTTTTGTGTGCGACCTTTCAAAAGGATACCCTGGCACTGATAGGGTTAATCCTTTTCTACTTTTCATGGTACAGGCTTTTTTTTTGCCATGAAAAGTTTGTTCCTTAACATGCGTTGAAGCCACCACATGGAATAGAATAGCAAAGTCTACTTTTTTTTATGTGATGTCCAGTGGGCGCACGTTTTGCTCCGTTGGACATTTTAGTGCAGCGGTGGTTGTTGACAGCACAGTTCATAGAATTGCAAACTGTGCTGTGAAAACCACCACTGCACGTTTTAAAAAATAATGGGGCTAATAGTACCGAGCCCTACATGAGGAACTACTTAATGAATCCTCATTAGAGAGACTTTTATTTAGAAAATGTTTTACCAGGAAGACTACATTGTGATTTATCTTGTTTTCAAGTATGCCCTGGAGAGCTTTTATAGTAATAAGTTATATATTTATATAAATATAGAAGCAGAGGGGGCGTGGCCTGCAGCTCAAGAGGAATGGACGTGTGCTGTTAGAGCTCCTGCTCCTGTCACGCCAAATAATGCTATCATTGGCTTTGTGAGTGTACCCCTTTATTATTTTCGTTGCCTACATCCACTCTGTAGTAATATCACATCGAAAAAGTCGCAAAAATCCGCCCAGTTGGTGGATTTTTTCAAGAAGGAGGAGACTGGGGTGTGAGCTTCCAGCCCACCTGGGGATCTTTCCGACCCTCCTCCGCTCTGTACCTGCCAAGATATGGAAGCTCTACGGGAGTTACTACTTGCGGTTAAAAAGGATCTGTCCGAGGAACTGCAGTCTAGCGTCCAACTACTGCATTCGGATTTACAACGCCTATCTAGCAGGACATCGGCCCTGGAAGTGAAAATGGCGACTGCAGAAGACGCTTACGCTGCGCTACAAGAGGAAATAGCGGGGCTTCGATCTCGCAATAATAGGCTTCAGGAGGTAGTGGAGGATCTAGACAACAGATTGTGGAGATCCAATCTACACCTTCGCAATGTACCTGAGTCCCTGGTAGATTTGCAGGATTTTCTTCGGCGCTATTTCCAATTGCTGCTGCCAGACGCACCTACCTCAGTGTTGGCTTTGGATTGGGCACACAGAGCTTTGTGCCCCAAACAAGTGGCAAAGGACCCGCCACGTGATGTGATTGTGAAGTTCACATTCTATAAAACTAAAGAAGATATACTGTTTGCTGCTACGAAAGCTACTCCTACCTTGGATGGCATCACTTACTTGTTCAGAACTACTTCTAATTGCCAGTTATGTAATCTTACCAGTTCACACTCAATACCTTTGGACTGTGGGTATTGTATGGACTTTAGGGGTTGCAATTTATTTTTTGAGTGGATATGCTGCCGTGGGAGATGGGTGGGCTTGAGACTATGGCACCTAGCAAACACTACTCAGTGGGAGCTTCTGTGTGAATTTTGTGGTCTGGTTGTGCTGGAGACCTGACTTTGCATGGGAGCTTCCCCTGGGATGTTGGTGAAGGTGATCAGGGGGACAGGGGGGATTTGTGTGGGGCTCTGTCGTGACTGAAGGGACATGCTGGGAGCCCCCCTTGTGTGGTTGGTCCTGGGGTGCCTTGTTACTCCCGGGGGAGAAGGCTTACTGTATGTGGCCAGAGCGATCGGTGTTGGGGGGGGCTGCCCGTGGGGGGTCCCGCTTTTGGCGGTCTGGGAGTGGGTCATGTGGCCTGCTCCTGGGCCACCGGGGGGGGGTTATGAGATGGTGCTGTAGATGGGGGGAGTGGTTCAAGGGGGTTGATTGTGGGTGTTATGTTGGGCCAGTTCTAGATATGAACTTGCTGTCGCTCGGAGGCCTCTCTTTGGGGATAGGCATCATAAGTAGTGGGTCATTTTGCCACTGTGACTTGTTTGTAAGGGCAGGAGTTTTCTTAGGTTTATTGGGGGGCGGTATTAACCGAGTTAATTCTACTTTATTAATATTAGATAACAGTCAGGGGTTTTACCTGTTTCTATGAGAGCTGTTTAACACTTTAATACCTAAGTATATGGAATAGCAATTAAAATTTACAATGCGTTGCCCTGATCTCTCTTGTGCTAAATGTTTGACTTTGTGACTTGTGGATTTGTTATCGTGGGCCTTAGTCTTACGACACGCCATTAACAGTCACTCCTTTCTGGCTACGTGGGGATGCCGGTTTCCACCTGAGCTTTCTGGGTACACTCTAACTTATATCCTTTTTATTGGCGGTTAGACAGGGGTGGTATTTTATTTCCCTTGTCTGCAGTTCCTCCCCTGGATTTATTAAGGGACGATCACTTTGACACCTTTGGGTGTCCCCGTTCTTAGATCTCCAATCCCTATCTCTGTCTTGCTTTTTTCTATACCCTCATCTAGAGTGGGGGTTTGTCTTCTTCTCTGTTTATTCTTTCTCTACTGACTTTCTCTTTTACTTCTCCTTTTCCCTCTCCTCTTCACTCGCCTTCTCCCACCACCCCCTTTCTTTTTCTCCTACCCCCCCTTTTTTTTTTCTCTCCTCCTCCCTATCTCCTACGATTGGGCTTGTATACTCCCTCTATAAATTATTCTCTTTTCCTCCCCCTTTCCCCCCCCTTTTTTTTTTTTTTTCTCTTACCCTCTCTCTTTCTTCACTTCTTCTTTCTCTTTTCTTCCTCCTTTTGCTTCATCTTGATACGGTACTCTTCTCTCATTTGTTGTGTTAGTATACGTTAGCCACCAGCCAGGGTTGACGGGGAAGCCGAGGTGGAAATTATGGGAGGCCCATTGGCATGTTTAGTGTAATTCGTTTTTTTTTTTTTTTCTTACTGTGTACTCCTTATGACTTGGTTGTTACTATGACTATTGTACTGTTATGTTTTGAATGTACTTTCCAAAGAATTTTCAATAAAATGTGAATTTAAAAATAAATAAATATAGAAGCAGTATATATGCACACACTTGTACACATAAACATGCATACAAAAATACATATACAGTTGCAGTTATTTTTAGGGATTTTAGACTGGAAAAAGATTTGATTTTTTTTTTTTTTTTTTTTTTTTTTTTGTGTAGGTTATTCCAAATTTTTTTGGTGCTCTGAAGGAGAAAACAGATTGATCGTCTTCTCTTTTGTAGTGTGGTATACTCAGCGGGTTGTTAGCAGTGGAGTGAAACTTATAGTTAGTATGATGAGCTGGAGTGACCATACTGCTCAAGTACAAAAGAGAAACAAAAAACCAGGAGGGCGCCCAATAGTGCTTTAAATGACGATTATAATCTGCTTTTTCAATCCAAAGTAATTATACTCACAATTTGTATTGGTTGCAAGAGGTATACACCACCTGACAACACATTCGCTAGCAGGGATATTAACCTGTCTCTGCTCAGGGGTCTCCGGTTCAAATCAGGCAAAAAGGTGCTGCTCCAGAACTTTATAAAATGTATTTAATTCACAGATCATACAAAAAGATCTAAAACCAACAATGGTAATGTGCAAACCATAAACTTCAGCTGCCACATCAAAGTTTTGCAGATCAGCTGCTTTATCAAGTAAAATCTGGCAGTTGCACAATACAAAAACCAAAGATTCTTTTTTTGTCTGATAAATAGGATCAGAACCAGTTTAGGAGAGATTACCCTCAAATTTTACAAGTACTTATCAGAATATTGTGGACTATTTTATAAAATGTCTGCAAAATCTAGTAAAATAGGTCCAGTGAGTTCACCGTTATCCATGCCATTCCAGATATAATTTCATACTTTTAGGAGTGAAGTGGTTTTTGAGTGATTTAGACAAAAGCCTGATTGTAGCGGAGTGAAAAACTGATAATACTTTTTATAGTTGCATATAGACACATTTCTCCAGGACTTTACTTAATGTGGGTAGTATTTATATTGGTATGTCCTTTGATACTATATTTTTATCAGCACTTGTGGCTAGGCACAATGTTAACCACATTCCAGGCTTTGGGCATATACACAGATAACAAGGAGGCTTTAATTAGGCATGCAATGAGATGGGCAGTGACAGAGGCACTGAGCTTTAATAACATAGCTGGTAGTTGGTCAAGCCCAGATTGCAATTTAATTTTTGAGTTGAGGAAGTGGTGATACTATGCTAAGGATCAGACAGGAAAACTACTCCACCAAGCTGGAATGACAGAAAGCTAGTCGCCAGATGCTGGGGTGTGAAGACTTGAATGTGAGACTAGTGTACCCTTGCTGCGGCTGAAGCCGGGGTTAAAGGTTCTGCAACAGAGACAGATGGCAGGATGGAAACACCAGTGAAGCTGCATGTGGTCAAACTAACCTTCCAGGAGTAGATTGGATCCAAAAGGTAGACTACACAGGAGAACAAGAGGATGGCAGACTGAAGCTGCTGGAGCTTTCCCAACATGAAGACCATCTGGATGACAGACTCTCATAATACAAGTACTACTTTACTGGTAGGCAACAAGGATGGCTGACACAGTAGCAGATAGGAAAAAGGCATGAAAGTGCAGGAATGTAGCAGCAATGTAGTGAATAGTGATCAGTATGGGACAGGAAAACTAGAAATATGGCTAATTTAAATATTAATTTAAAGCTTTTTCAAAATCACTTGGTTGTTACAGGTAGACAGTTCCACTTTACATAACTTGAGTTGCATCTTATTGATATATGTGCTAATGTAATTAATTTGTTTGCTTATCTTCTAGTGCCTAGCAAATTTGGTATCAAATGCACCTTATCATCGGCTGAAACCTGGTCTTCTTACTAGAGTTTGGAACCATATAAAACCTTATATTCGCAATAAAGGTTTGCATCTTCTTTTAATTCCACTTTGATTATGTATAGGGCTTGCTTATTTTTTTACTTTCCTTTACAAACTGAAGTAACATTCTTAAGCATTGTGAGGCTATGTGATAAGTGTTTTTAATTTGTGTACTCACCTATTTGTAGCTGCAGTGTGTAGCTTAATAGTTGTCATCTTTATCCTAGTTAGCATTGGGTGAAAAATTTCATCTGAAAGGTAACAGGTGAAAAAGGTGTCGGGCTCCCAAAGCTTGTCATTTCATGTTACGAGAAAGAGTATAGTTTTCAAGCTAGTGGGGATAGGCATTGAGAATGGAGATGGAGTTTAGTTTAGGGAGTCTTGTGAGAAGGAAATTTGTTTGACTGAGAAGAGAAAAGATTATCCACATTCCAGAATAATTTGCAGTCTGACACCCAAGAGACAGACAAGTACAACTGACACTGACTCTTACAACAGCCAGGAGTAGAGAGAACAGCATATTGACAAAGGTCTATCATAATCTTGTACTGTACAAATTAAAGGGATAGCAATACTTTGTTTTATTTTGTAGGCATTAAAAAAACATGAATAACGATGTAAGTCTTATCTCTCAAACCTTTATGGTTTGACAGATATTCACAAGCAAAGTTTCCCCTCCCACCCCTTTTACCTAGTGTAAGCCATCAATTCTCAGATGTGGAATGCAGTCCCTAGACCAGACCGATAACAGAAGGGGACAATAATCGTCCTATGAGAACAATGAAAGCCCTGCCCCCCTTGACAAGCTTTTCAGCTTTTTCCCTTATCTTAATTGAAGATTGTTCCTCTCTGCAGTCTACCTGGGCACCTCCCTTCTGATCTGGCTGAACAGTGTTACATCAGTAAAAGGGGCGGGAGGGGGATACTTTGTCATTGAATTTCTCTTGAACTATAACTCTGTTATTGAAATAACACTCTCCAAAGTCCAAATACTATGATGATTAATTAGAGCTGCTTTTATTATGAAACATTATTATCCCTTTAAGACTGCAGTAACATTGGGGGGGAGAGAGAAAGCAGCAGCTTAAATCTTCTTGCAATTAGCTACAGACATATAGACAGGTGAAGAGCGAGAAAGAGATGCACTTTCAGAGAGTGTGAGTGTTATTCTTTTTGTAGACCGTGGCAGATAAAGATGGGTTATTAACAAAAAAAAAACCTTTTGAATGATGGGTTTCAAAGAAAGGCAGATACCCTGATGTGAGCAGTGACTGAAGTCTACAGTGCTCACACACAAATAGTTTTGTTGTGTACTTTACTGTTAAAAATCACACGGCTATGACTATGTACAGCAAATGTACTAGAGGCAGGGGTAGGGAGAAAGGGAGCAGTACAGGAAGTGGGACTTGTTCATAAAGTGGCAGTCCAAAAACTGACTTCAGCCATGGTTGCTGCAAAGTATGCGGTAAATGATTGATGATCCTTCTGACATAGAAAGTTCCTTTATCACCATTAGTATGAACAAGCCATTTCAGGACATTGAAGATGAGTTTTCTTCTAGTGTTGGAGAAGGGTATAACAGTTCAACCAACTGTTGCATCTGACAATGAGAGTATTAAGTACAACACCTGTCCTGAATGTAGTCAATGTTCTGAAAATCTGTATAAGGGGAAAAGTATAAAATAATTTTCTCTGTCGTCTAATACAGGTTACTGGTAACTCTGGGAGCCGATCCACCCCTTTAAGTAGGCAGGAACATTTCTCTAAATGTATGCAGGGGGTGGAGCCTCCCCTCCCTCCTCAGCTGCATCCCAGCCAGCTAGATCTAGAATGATTTGTTCCTGGGTGTGAACACACCAGGTGGAGAACATCTCTCGTTCGTTTTAGTTTCTTTTTTATTTTTCTGTCAGATATGGAATACCACCATTAGGTGGGTTACCATGACTGACAAATGCCCTTCAAAGCGGCTAGCTCAGTGTCCAGGTGCTTTTTGGTGGACCTTAAGCCCTGAGGGGGAAAATCTTGGTTACAAGTGCTTCCCCATGCATTACCCACTGAGATAATTCTTACTACATGGTAACCTGAAGACAGAAGATCTGCAGGAGAGGTGAGCTACCCTTTGAGTGCTGCATGTCCACTTGCTGGGCTTGTATTTGGGAGTTCTCATTGCGCACTCCTGCACTCATTGGGTATATATGTGTATGTCTGTTGGGTATTTGGAGCAGGTTTATGTGGTAACTTAACCCTTTGTCTGCTGGTTTGACACGTTTAGTGGGGGTTTTCTGACACTTTCCTGACTGGGTTAGTGTTTTCTTATTATGCACACATGTTCCCTGTATGTTTTTCATGTTTTTACCTCATAGTTTAACTTTTATTAAATCTATGTACCGTGCCTTTAAGGCGCGCTTTACCGCATAGACGCCATTGCTCCATTTACTCTCTATGGGTCTACACTGTTTGGGACGCATCTCTGGAACCGCTTCACACAGCAACTTCAGAGTGGGCTCATTTTAATTGTCTACCCTTGCTCTATCATCTGGTTTATAGTTCAAGTGTGTTGGGGGGCTTCAGGCACTGCTTTGGGGTACTTTGTGGGAAAAACTAAATTTCCCATGAGCTCTTGTTTCGCGCCTTTTTTCTGATTGGCTCCCGTCGCGGCAGCCATTTTGTGAGATTTTCTCGAGTATCCTACGCAGGGCTTGGACTCTCCAACTCTCCTCCGCATATTAACCCTTCGCCTGCCAGATAAGTCTATATTTAGCATTTCTGGGGTGAAATATTAATCTAACACACCACAATTGGGTGATTTATTGTACAGTTGGTTATTTTGACACTGTATGTCTATACCTCTGGAGCTAGGGGCTAGACCTAAGACCAAAGAGGCTGGGATGTCCGTATCCCCCATTGCGCATTGCTCTTCCTGTCACTTAGGGCTACCTAGAGAATTCTCTGGTCATTTATGCCCAGCATGTTCTGAAAGTCCTGACAACAACCCAGGGCCTTCCAGCCATGCTATTGAGCCAGTTTGGGTACATGAGTTTAAGGCTGCGACTAGGGACCTTAGGTCCACTCTACAACTCTTTCCGTCCAAGGTACAGGGGGCTCTTCAATTATGGCAGACCCCCTCTACTATCAGATCCTCCCTGCCTAAATCGCATGGGGCTCCTGATGTGTCAGATTCTTCTGAGGAAGAATTGTTGCAAGATTCAGATGTTGAAGATGGTACTGTTTGAGTCTTCCAGGTCCATTGGCGATCCTTTTGAGTCTGATCCTGAACCTTCTGCTGAGGGCCTGATCAGAGCTGTATTGACCACACTCAACATTCCCTTGGTTCAGGAGATCCCCTCTGATCCCTCTGATGTTTTTCAGGAGCCTGCAAAGCCCCTTACTTATTTTCCTCCTAACCCAACTCTTGACCGTTTGGTTTCTGACGCATGGAAAAATCCAGACAAGTCCTCTTCAGTGTCCAGAAAGTTTGCTAACCTTTATCCCTTTTCTGAAACAGAAATGTCTAAATGGGTTCATCCCCCCAAGGTGGACGATCACCAATATTTAGACTGTCTAAATCTACTGCCTTACCTGTTTCTGATGCTTCTGCTCTGCAAGATTGGACTGACAAGAAACTTGAAGTGTCCCTCAAGTCCTTTTTCGCTTCTATTGGCACTGCTATGCGTCCAGCCTTTGCTGTTGCATGGGTTAACTGGGCTATTGCAGTCTGGACTGAACAACTCACTACGGCGGTCCGTCAGGATGCGCCTACTTTGGAAAAATTTCATCTTCTTGCTAATATCTCTGAAGCGCAACACTTTGTTTCTGCTGCTGCCTTTGGTGCTGTCCGCATGATGGCACAGGCCTCCACTACCTCTGGTGACTAGGCGTGCGCTTTGGCTTAAGATTTGGTCTGCTGACACTGATTCCAATAAAGTTTTGCTTTCTTTGTCTTTTCAGGGTACTTCCTTGTTTGGATCTGAACTTAAGGAACTAATTAGCGAGGCCACAGGGGGTAAGAGTAGTCTTCTGCCCTTGGTCTTTAAGAAAAAGTTGCCGTTTAAGTGTAACCGGTCCTTTCATTCCTTTCAAACTGAGACATATGCGACGAACCAGGCAGTTCCATCAACTCCGCATCCCTCCTCCAATCCCAAGCAACAATGGAAGCCCAAGGCCGCATCCAAACCCAAGACTTCCAAGACTGCTTCGGCATGACTCACCGAACCCGGGTCCGCATCCCGCTGTGGGTGGTCGTCTCCACCTCTTCAGCGGGATTTGGGAGGATTCAGTGTCGGACCCATGGGTTTTACAGGTGGTGTCAGAGGGATACAAGATCCCTTTCTTTTCTCTTCCCCCTTTTCGCTTTCATCCTTCTCGTTCTCCTCAGGAAATCGAGAGAAGCCGTCTGTTCGAAGACACTATTCAGGCACGCCTGGACAAGGATGTACCGGAACCGGTGCCTCCTTCAGACAGAGGTTCAGGATTCTACTCAAACCTCTTTGTGGTGACCAAAAAGGATGGCGGATGCCGCCCTATTTTGGATTTGAAAGATCTCAATTCCTTTGTAGTGAAGACTCACTATCGTCAGGAGTCTCTGCGCACAGTGATTGCTGCCATGCCTCAGGGGAAGTTCCTTGCTTCTCTGGACCTTCAGGATGCATATTTGCACATCCCAATCCATCTAGAGAGCTGGCGGTACCTGAGGTTTGCCTGCTCCAGGGGTCATTTTCAGTTCTCAGCTCTTCCATTTGGTCTGACAACGGCCTCTCAGGCTTTCCAACGGATTCTGGGGGCCTTGATATCCATCCTCCTTCGGGATGGCATCAGAGTGACTCCCTACATGGACAACTTGCTTTTGAAAGCACCCTCTGCCGACCTTCTTCATCAGCAGGTCCAGACCTGCATTCAAATCCTTACACATCACGGTTGGATTGTGAACTTTGACAAGTCAGACCTTGTCCCATCCCAGCAACTGGTATTCCTGGGTCTTCTGTTCGATATTTAGAAATACATGGTGTTTCTCCGGAAAATTGCCCAAAGAATCTCAACGTTTCTATCCCACGATCAGATCCCGGTTCCGAAGTTGTCTTCTCTGGTGGGGAAATTCATTTCCACGATAGAGGCGGTTCCATTTTCCATGGCACACACCAGGGAACTTCAAAGATTTGTGATACAGACATGCAGGGACCGACCAGATTATCAGAAGCTATCGGTCTCACTCCCTCCTCATGTCGAGTTGGGCTTGGAGTGGTGGCTGGACCTTTCCAATCTCCTAAAGGGGAGATCCTTCCTGATTCCCTACTGGACCAAGGTCACGACGGATGCCAGCCTCTTGGGCTGGGGAGCTGTTCTGGGTCGCTTCAGCGCTCAGGAGAAATGGTCCATGGAGGAGTCCCTTCTCCCCATCAACATTCTGGAAATTCGAGCAATATTCCATGCTCTCCATCATTGGGAGTCTCAACTGGAGGACTGTCCAGTCAGAGTGGAGTCAGACAACGCCATGGCAGTGGCTTACATCAACAGAAAAGGCGGGGCAAGAAGTCTTGCCGCTTGGTTAGAGGTCAAGGCCATTCTGTCCTGGGCGGAGGTTCATGTTCCTGTCATTTCCGCAGTGCACATTCCAGGCGTAGACAACGTCATGGCAGACTTCCTCAGCCGTCACAGTTGACAGCGGAGAGTGGGAACTACATCCAGAGGTGTTTCAAATCTTAACTCTGAGATGGGGGGTGCCCTTAGTGGATCTGATGGCAACGAGACACAACAGGAAGGTTCCAGCGTTTTGCTCTCAGTGGAGAGACTCTCTAGCTCTGTCTGCCGACGCAGTGTCCATTCCCTGGACATTCTCCCTGGCCTACATTTTCCCTCCTCTTCCAAAGTTGATTAGGGTGTTACAGAAATTGAAGGTGGAACGTTGTCCAGTAATCCTGATCGCTCTGAATTGGCCTCGTCAGTCCTGGTATCCGGAGCTTCTGGCCCAGTGGCGGAGCCCTTTCCGCCCCCCCCTCTCGTCCAGATCTTCTTCTGCAGGGTTACCTGTGGAAGGAAGATGTTCATCGACTCAATTTGATGGCCTGGAGGTTGAATCCTCGATATTAAGGAAGAAAGGGTTTTCTTCCTATGTGGTGTCTACTATGCTTAGTGCTCGTAAGCTTGTTTCTTCCAAGGTCTATCACCATGTCTGGTCGACATTTGTGTCTTGGTGTGCTGACCGAGATCTGTCTCATGACTTTGAACTTCCCACTGTTCTGTCCTTTTTGCAGGACGGTGTGGATAAAGGACTCAGCCTGAGTTCTCTTAAGGTTCAGATTTCAGTGCTTTCTGTCTTTTTCCAGGAGCGATTTGCTATCCTTCCTGATGTCAAGGTTTCCTTCCAGGGCGGTGCTCATGTGCGTCCTGCCTTTCGGAGTCCGGCTCCTCAGTGGGACCTTAATTTGGTTTTGGAGTTCTCCAGCGTTCTTCCTTTGAGTCTTTGGCTAATATTCCTTTACGTCTCTTGACGTGGAAGATGGCCTTCCTTCTAGCAATCGTGTGAGTTTGCCGAGTGGCGAAGCTGCAAGCTCTATCCTGTAAACCACCTTATCTGGTGTTTCATAAGGATAAAGTGGTGCTTCGAAACCTCTAAGGAGTTCTTACCTAAAGTTGTCTCCGAGTTTCACATCAATCAGGAGATTGTGGTGCCCTCTTTCTGCCCTAACCCCTCCTCTGACAAGGAGAGAGATCTCCAATTGTTGTATGTGGTGCGTTGTTTCAAGTTTTATGTCCATCACACTAGTCCAATGCTCTGTTCGTCATTCCTGAGGGTCCTTGGGCAGGAAGACCTGCATCCAATGTGACTATTGCGTCATGGATCAAGTCCACTATTCGTAGGGCCTACGAGTTGAGGAATAAGCATGTTCCCTTTCGGGTTACGGCTCATTCCACCAGGTTTATTGGGGCCTCTTGGGCCTATAAGAATCAAGCATCTGCTGATCATCTGTGCAGGGCGGCCACTTGGTCCTCTGTGCACACCTTTTCGAAGAACTACCGTGTGGATGTGCTGGCTTCGGCTGATGCCAACTTTGGGAGGAAGGTCCTAGAGGCAGTCTTGCCTGTCTAGGATCTTCTTCTTCTCCAGTTCTTAGTGCTTCCTTACTGTTGAGCCCTGTTGGCTCTAGTTAAGTGTGCTGTGTTACAGTTCTTAGGGTGTTTTTACCCTGTTTGGTTTTTAGAGGTTCTGGTGACTTTGGGGGCCTTGCGCCTGGTCCTTGCCTTCTTCCCGCCTCTGGGAAACTCAATGGTTGGACATCCCAGAATTACCAGTGACCTGTACTGGACGACAGAGAAAAGAGGATATTAGTCTTACCTGTTAAATCCTTTTCTCTTAGTCCATTAGTCTCTTAGTCTCTTAGTTACTTGTCTCCCACCCTGTCAAGAGACCATGCTTGGCTCTCCTGTGGCAATACGTGGTAGTCCTTCGGGGCATGCTCACAGGAGTCTTCTTCACTCCTATTTCTGGTCAGTTATTAGTGTCTCAAATCATTCTGGAGATAGCTGGCTGGGATGCAGCTGAGGAGGGAGAGGAGGCTCCACCCCCTGCATACATTTAGAGAAATGTTCCTGCCTTCTTAAAGGGGTGGATCACCTCCCAGAATTACCAGAAACCTGTATGGACTAAGAGAAAAGGATTTAACCGGTAAGACTAAAATCCTCTTATCTGTGACTTCAAAAATCCTAAAAACAGGGGCGTGCGGCCTGTGGGCCAAATGCAGCACGTCTGACACCAGGGTGTGGCCAGCCTGAGTTTTTTTTTATTTTTTACTAGCACACATGCCATACTTGCCAGTACCGTACAGTTCAAACAGATGTCTGTTATATATCAGTATTGTTATTGGCTTAATCAATAAATAAATACATCTTTATTTTTGAATAGCTGACAGGCTGATAATATAATCATCATATCAATAAAAAAAATTGCGTGCCTTACACCCATGGCTTTCTGATTATGTGAACGTCCCTGGCCTAGAGGAATATGAAACTAGTGGGGAAAAAGTGGCAGCATCCTCCTCCTCTTCTGGTACAGATGAAGTTGAGAGTGAGAGAGATGATGACATGTCCAGAAAATTAATTGAATGGCAAAGGCTCAGTTTTCTGCCACTGAAAAGGAGCATTATGCCTGTTTATAAACTGTTTGAGGTATACAATAGAAAGTCAATAAGCATCATAGTCACTGCTTCCAAGTCCAACCTCTACCCAGCCATGCACACTATTGTTGAGTAATCATCCACACAGGTCACCAACATCCACAATCCTACCTTTGATGAGTGCTTCTTCTGCTGTTGGAAGTGCAGCACCACTAACACCTACTACTTGTAAAATTGTACAATATAGTCCCAGTAGTAGTAGTAGTAGTAGACCCCTTCAAAACCCTTCAGACTATGAAGTCTAGATTATGTAGATACTTAACTCACAATCCAAAATCTATCTGTTGTCTCTGTAAAAACATGAGCAGGAAGAAAGCAGGATCACACCTTAGCATATCCTCATTGAGCTCTCACTTGAAGCACAAGCACAGGTCTGATTGGGAGCACACCATCAACATGTCACATATCCCATGACTAGCAACAGTAGAAGCACTCCTGAAAGTTCACTGGGCTCACGGGCCCTTAATAGTAGAGCTCTAGATATATCCAAGAGAATTGCAAAATGTTCTTTGTTTCCTCACCCTACCACCTCCACCACTACAAATCATGTTATTAAAGCATTAAAGTTGCATAGTCTGCTATGTACTGCTAACCCACGCTTACAGGTTTTTTTTTTTTGGTTTTTTTTTAGTAAGGAGCCAAAAATTTCACAGGCTTGTAAATCACAAGTTTCCATAGTCTGCTGACCTAGTGGCAGCAGTGCTATGTGGTGCTGGCAAATCACCAGTCAGAAACATTATGCCACCCAGTGGCACTTGCTACTGATATTAGGACATTTGCTACTGATGTAATACCTACTGCTTATTCATGTAAGCATCATGATTAGTCTGCTACATGGAAATGGTGTTACCAGCAGTGTCATGAGACAAATGGTACAATGATGCTTCCATTTGCTATTAGCCCTAGTGATGCTGAGGCAGCTGCACCACAACAGGCTTCCACCACTTCAGGTGCATCTGGTTAAAAGAATTTGACCAATTATGCATCTCCTGCACCCCTCTAAAATCATGGGCGTGTCAGAATATTAGCTCCCTTGAGAGGAGGAATTTTGCAGTTTACATGTATGTTAGCAACGTTAACAACCCCCCCCTGTAATCCGGTGCTTCTGTCAATATGGTGTTTGTTTGCTCCACTAAAGACACGTGACTGGGTGGTGGCGATAGGTGACAAGACTTAATATAATTATTAACCCTCCTTGCCATCAGCTTGGAATGTCTGCAGATGCTCCCTGATTTCCTGCATTTGACTGTTCTCCACCACATTGTCATGTGTACTCAGTGCAACACACAAGGTGCAGTGTATGGAGATTAACTGCCAGATCCTCACATCTGCAGACTTCCTATCAGGTGGTGGTGGTAACTGAGGTGATGGTGGAACTGTTGAGGAGGAAAAGAACCCTGGGGGTGCCCGGGGGACAGTGGGGATATTTTCTCTCACCCAGACTCTAGCACAAGAAAGCGATGGTGCAGATATTACAGTTGTCAGCAAAGTTTCAGACTGGTGGTGGGGGCTGGGGTTGCTTGACATTGTGCATGCTTTTCTTCCATGCTCTTCAGGTTCTTGGGGATGGACAAGGGACACAGTGACAGCAGCAGTCAGTTTCTCTTTTTGAGGAGGGTTTCACATGTTTTACATAAACATCAGGGTGTTTGTTGCATGTGGTTAATGTGGGCAAATGGTACCAAGTTGTGGACCTGGGGCTCATTGAGCACAGAGAAGTGGGCTTTATTTACTGCTGAATAAGGGGTGGAGGAATCCAGCAGCAGCAGCCACCGCCTTCCAGCTTCTTCTGCTGCTTATATTGTTTGTACTAGGTAAGGCCAAGCACATCAAAACAATATTTTTAAAACATTTGTTCTCTCAGCTTCCTTTCTTCTACCTGTGTATTCCCAACCTGTATGGTGCAAAGTTCCAGGTTTTTATGTTATGGGGGATGGGAAATCTCACCACCATTGAAAATGTAGGCAGAAAATGGAACCTTTCTCGTTGGAAAATATGTGGTGGTAGCAAAATGGTGAAAAATCTATATGTTTCTCTATGAATGTGAATTCCTGTGAAAAAAAGAGAACATTAATGCATTGTTTACGGAAATTCCCACAGGAAAAAATGGGACTTTTTGCGTATCCCTAGTCCTAATCTGCTGAAATTAAACGATATAACAGTTTTGTGTTACCACTACTTGTAAAATTATATCTAAACTTGTCCAGTCTGGATCTTTTATATGAAGCTATAATACATATAATATTATGCAGAGGTGAAAAAATGAAAAGTAGTTCTGGATTATTATAGTAAGGAAGACCTAAATAATCATGTACCTGTTCAAAAGCCCAGTGGCTCCAGATAAGCCTCTTGATTATGTAAATAACTGTGTTCCATAAGGTTTACTTGTTATATTTCCTCTGCTGTGGTTCATGATGTGGGATAGTGTTGGTCATCCTTTCCTCTTGTATCAGCAAGAAATCAGCTCCAGAATATTGTATCCTCTGTTCACTGACTTTGATTATACTTACAGCAGACAGGGGAGGGTTGTGCATTAATCTTGCCTACTTTAATGAGTGATTTTAACTGTGTTAGCATATATTTGTACATCTATGTAACTGTACTATTCCACCTTGGTTGTAGCAGCACTCATTTAATTAACCTGTTTTTAAATGTAAATATATGTATGCATACTTATAAATGACTATTATTTATTTATTTTTTCAGATGTCAATGTTCGTGTTTCAAGTCTTACATTATTGGGTGCCATTGTATCAGCCCAGGTCCCTTTACCTGAAGTACAACTGCTTTTACAACAGCAAGGATGCTCATTTTTGCCAAATAGTGGTTCTGCCACCCCAATTCGATTAAGTAATGTAGAATATTGTAGAAAGGAATCATTGCAAGAACTGGAAGAGAGAAATGGGTTCCTTTCAGAGCAGTCACAGTCTGAGCCTTGCTGGCTTATACGTTTGTGCATATCATTGGTTGTTCAGCCAAGAGAAGACTCCTGTTCTGATAGTGATGTCAGCTCTGCATCTGCAATCCTTTATGAACCTTCCCCTGTCCGTCTAGAAGCATTGCAAGTAAGAACACTTTAACCCCTTGGATCAGAGTGGTGTACAGCTCTCTGCCTTCTAATATATTGCTCACTACTCTGATACACAATGGATTAAACATTTCATAATGAAGTATAATGTTTAACAGAATATGTTTAAACTGATGACATTTTAACAAAGTTGATTTACTCCATATTCTAGGTGTTGGCACATCTTGTAAAGGGATACTTTAATATGGCCCAGAGCTATTTAATAGAACTTGGTGATGTGGCTTGCAAGTGTATGCTGGAGGCGGATGCTTCGATTCAGCTCCATGGTGCAAAGGTGAAATGTAAAATTATCTTAATAAAGTTTGATTATGAAACAAAGACCAAATGTATATTACAGTGTTTTAATGCTGCAAAAAACAAGGTTACTGCTGCTGACACTTGCTTTATTCAATATTATTACAGTTCAAATTATGAAAATGTGGTAGAGCTCTTACTATCACATTGTCAAGAGAACTATTGCTAGTAGTTTACCTTTCCAACAGTTATAAAATGTAATAATGTCAAAGGAAATATTCTTAAAAGGTATCATTTCTTCAGCACGCACACACTTACACACATATATCCACATACATACATAAATACATACATTCATATATATGCACATACACACATACACACAATATGTTCGCATCTGGTATTAACTGCCTCCATCCTGCATAGATTAACCCTTACGGTATTCAGGACATGGTAAAGAATAATTTGTTTGCTTGAAGTACTAGAGATATTCAGGGTACACACACACACAATTATAACATGTACAACAAGAAGATTGACATGATTAAATGCACTTTAGCAAAAAATCAACTTAATTTGAAATGATGGTGTGTAGAGAAATTGCCTCCTTCTCTTATATCCAGCCAAGCTCCCTTCTTCACTTTACCCACACCACACATGCTCAGTTTTAAAAAAAATGTCCTCTATAGGAGTGGATGCATCTTTGGGTATTTATATGTTCCTGTACTTTTCTGTTCCTATTTTTCATATAGTGGGATCTTTCATTTACTTTTAACCCTGTTAATGCCTTTCTAGTAATGCATTACCTCTTTATCACTAGTGCTACCATTTTAGTTTATTTACTATCTTTTTCCTTATGTTTTATACATTTTCTCTTTTTTGGGGGGGTGCGGTGAGACTTCTCTTGCCGCTGGGTGTAAGGTGATTTATTGTGCGTCTACCTTTGTACAACATATAGCGGTGTGCCTACTCACTATTCACCCTAGCCGTTGCTTTGCTGACTAGGACTAGGGCTATGGCTGCCGGGGCGGGGGGGAATCAGCTTTTGGATGCCCTTCAAGTCTAAGGAGAATCTTGCTATGGATATCTCCAAGGTCATTGATGCTAATGCATATTTTTCTGAAGCTGTCTTTGACATTGCTAGGTTTCCTGGAAAGGCATCTTCTTTCTCTGTGGAATGTGTCGCACTCTGTGGCTCAAGATTGGGACGGCTGACCAGACTTCCAAGAAATTCTTAGTGTCTCTCCCCTTTGTGGACAGTCAGTTGTTTGACACAAAACTAAAGATGGTTATAAGCCATGCTACTAGAAGCAATACCACCTTACTGTCTGAGGTTACTGCTAAGTAATCGTTTTTTATTCTTGTAAGACGAATGGCTTTCCAATCCATCATTGCAACGGCATTCTTGTACATCAATTCCCAGGGAGGGATTAAAAGTGTGGCCCACGTGGTCTGAAGCTGGTTTTGAACCTAGTTCTGGCAGTGCTTCAGAATGCTCCTTTTGAGCTTTTGTCTTCAGTATCCCTGCATTTCTTGATGCTCAAGACAGCATTTCTTCTTGCTGTTGTGTGTGTTTGGTGGGTGGCTGAACTTTGGCCTTTGCATTTTCAACTCTGTTAGGGTGGTTTTGCAGACTCCTATAGGGTTTCTCCCTAAGGTGGTCACTGAGTTTCACATTAGGTGGGAAATTGTTCTTCCTTCTCTCTGTCCAGTTCCATCTAATAGACTGGAGAAGGAGCTTCATCTCTTGGAGGTAGTTAGGTGCTTGAATACTATGTTCAATGCTCTCAGCCTCTTCGGAAATTGTATTCTCTTTTTGTCATTCCTGAGTGCCCTCGTGCTGGTCAGTCTGCATCTAAGGTGACAGTGGCTTCTTGGATTAAGGTGACCATTCACCAGGATTTTGGTCTCTGGTACTAACTTATGCCCTTTCGGGTCACAGTACATTCCCCCGTGTCTGTGGTTGCCTCTTGTGCCTACAATAACCAGACTTCTGCAGAACAGCTGTGTAAAGCAGCAATGTGGTTGTCCCTTCACACATTTATCAGACAGTACAGTGTTAATTTGCTGGCTTTGGCTGAATACAGATTTAGTCTGAAGGTTCTACAGGTGGTTGTAACTGTGTTTGTGTATTTCATGACTTTATTTTTTACCAGTAGCTTATTGATTTTCTGTTCTTTGGTTTGCAGTGTTGGTGTCCTTTGACACCTGAGGTTCATGTGTTGCTGGACAGTCTTGTTTGAAACTGGTCTGTCTTTTGAGGGTTTTTTCTCTTTTCCTCCCTGGAATCTTGGTTGATGATTTGGTATATCCCTATGATTCCTGTGTTCCACCTAGCTCGTACCAGTTAGGTGCATGTTGTAATGGTTAGTCTCAATTGAAACTGGTCTGTCTTTAGAGGGGTTTTTCACTTTCCCTCCCTGGAATCTTAGTGGATGCTTTGATATATCCACAAGGTTCCTGTGTTTCACATAGGACATGAGAGAAAGAGGGATGGTTGAGTACTTACTGATACATCATTTAGCACTTGTGGAACACGTCTTCCCTTCCAAATAAAAACCAGCTGTTTGAGTAGGGTGGGTGGGGGGAGGGTTCTTTTGGGTTCTCTAGTTCAGGGATTCCCTTTCTTGCTTTGATTTTGTTTTTCTTATGTCTTTGCTATACAATACATATATTTGTCATAAAAACTTACTGTTCCTTTAACAAAATAAGATAAGAGAATTGTAACTTTGAGAAAATATATATTTTTTTGTGTTATGTCTTTAAAAATCCTGTTGATATTTCCTCAGTTATGCTAAACTTGTATAATAAACTGTTTCTATACCTACAGCTTTTGGAAGAGTTGGGAACAGGTATAATTCAGCAGCAGAAGCCAGATTCTTTAGTTCCTCTCAATCAAAGAGTGGCAGTCACTCAGGTATGTTTTCTAATAAAAAGTTGATATATATCCTTTTCTAAAGAAGTTGCACATTTGTGGATCAATAATTCCTAGCACCATGTTTTTCTTAAAACTAAAGTGATGGCTGAGATTGGTACCTTGTGGACAATTTGCTCATCATTCACTATAGACACAAAGCTGGACAATGTTATTCTTTTGAATTTCCATTTACCTACATAAGATCTTATATGCATTACAGTATATTGATTGCTGTAACAATGAAATTAACATTTCAATATCCCGTTATGTCATGATTTTTGTCTAATGCCAAATATAATATTTTGACTCTGATAGGCTACAATATTTTGGAACATGATTCTAAATGGACCTCTGACAGGAGCATTGCAGAATGAACAGCATCCTACTCTTCAAACAAGTGCTTGTGATGCTTTGTCGTCTGTGTTGCCAGAGGCTTTCAGCAACTTGCCAGTAAGTTAAAATCTGTTCCAGGTTTAAAATTATATAGATGCTGACAAAATATATTAATTATTTGTAACTGTTACATAAGTTAATCTCTTCATGTTCTCTTATTCTTTTTTTTTTCTTTTTTTTTTAATAATACATATACATTACATTTGTTCACATAAAAAAGGAAAAACTGATAAAGATGATTGACTCAAATTAAGAGCAATCATATCTATAGCCACTGATAAACAATCAGATTTTCTCTTACATCCAGTATGGAACACAGGAACCATGGGGTTCAGCTGCACTCCTCCAGAGGCCTCTGATGAGGTATCCACCTCTTTGGATATCTTCCAAAGACTCCTAAAAACTACCTAGCCTTTCCTCCTAACAGTACCAAGGACCAGGTTCTAATGGAGGATTGGAAAATATCGGATAAGAGGCTTTTCTTCAGTAAAATATACTCTCTTACTGCTGAGGCTCTAATCAATGGGCTTCCCCTCCTGCGATTGATTCTCCCTATTTTGCATATGGCCAAAAATACAGCTCTTCCAATGGCGAATGCTGCCAGCCTAAAGGGCCAGGCCTCCAAAAGCCTTGAAACCTTGTTAAAAGCTAACTTTGTGACTGTGGGGCAGCTCTGCAATCCATTTTTGCTTCTGCCTGGGTCAACAGAGTAATATCTGTCTGGGGTGAACAGCTCTCCAAAGCTATCCCCAATGATGTTTCTCTCCTGCGTTTGATTCCCCTATTTTGCATATGCCCAAAAATATAGCACTTCCATTGGTGGATGGTGCAAGCCTAAAAAACCAGGACGACAAACTCCTTGACTCTTTGTTAAAGGAGCTAACTTTGTGGCTGCGGGGGCAGCTCTGCAACCCCTTTTTTTTCATCTGCCTGGGTCAACAGAGCAAAAGCCATCTGGAGTGAACAGCTGTCAAAAGCTGTCCATGCTGATCTTCCTTGGATATGCTTGCCAATATTTTGGAATTTCTGATAAGTCTTCAGCATTATATGCTGTTGTGCATTGTACCTTGTGGCTCAGGATTTGGTCTACAGGCCAATCTTCTACGACAAAGAAGAGAAATGCCCTGTGCACATTATATCCCAATTATAAGGCATGGAGACTCTAATGGTGACAGACAGGTGCTCAAAGGGTAAACAATTTAGAGAATAGTCAAAAGAACCAAAGAAAAACACCGTCTTCAATTCACCTGTATTTTTGTCTAACCCAAAATGGAACAAATAAGAAGATACTTGGGAAAAACAAAAAAGTATAATAAAACTTAACATGCATTAATATAAAAATAAAATTCACACTCACTTGGATGAGTTAGTGTATGAAAAAAAAAAGAAAAAAAAAAAGAGAAAATGGAATCTAGAGATCTGGGATTTTCTTATCCCCCTAAACGACCCTTGACGGTCATAGTACGTCATGGGTCGATTTGACTTAACGACCCATGATGTACTATGACCGTCATGGAATTACGGGCTCCCCCCGCGGCTGCATGCCATTCGGGGAGTCCGGAACCAGAAGGAGCAAAAAAAAAAAAAACATTCTCTGTGGTCCTAAAGTGACCGCGCCGGTCGTTAAGGGGTTAAAGATTAATTCCTGCACTCCTCGGGTTAATTAGTTGTCACCTACCCATTTGTGTGCAGAAGTATATTATATATATTATCTCACTTCTTATCAGTGTGTGTATGTGAGCTTATTTGTTGTCAGTCAGTTAGGAGTGTAAGCCTACACATCAACTAATCATTATAATTACTGACTAGTAATCAGATACAGAGTCTATTTCTAGTATCCCTGTATTAGCATATCAATCTTTCTCATGCCAGTGATCTAATTAACCAAAACGGAACACATTCAGATATTCTCATTCAGTAAATACTTGATCACTTAACCGATACTTGGGCTTGTACAGAAAACCATAATATATCAAATTGAAATACTACTTGTCTATTGGGTTATCACGTTGTTGCAGCAATTTAACCCTCTGACATCATATCTTAGTATTTCTATTGGTGTAAGTGTCCTCTTAAGTAATCCTCTTAGGGTTTTAACAGAAACGCAATTAATCCTACACCATCTCAGGAGTCTTATCTAGGTGCAGCAGCGCTAGCATAATATCTGTGATGATTAATCATGTGTGAAAAATCTGTAGACTGAATAGTTGTTACCAGGGCTGATTCCGGATTGCCAAAAGAATCTGGCTCAAGTGTGTTGCTAGTAATTGTTAAAGGGATAGTAATACTTAAAATGTAAAAAAAATATGTTGTAGGGTTTATCCCCCTGAGTAAAACAAGACTACTCCCACTGCTGAAAGGTGTTTTATTCAAAAGTTATTAATTTTCAAAGTTGAATTTTTTAGGTGCAATATCACAGTGGCCTGAAATTGTACAGTGGCGCTGTTGCTACACCATCCTATGGAGATTTATGGTCAACTGACCAGAGTTGTCCATAGGATGGTGTAGCAACAGCGCCACTGTACAATTTCAGGCCACTGTGATATTGCACCTAAAAAATTCAACTTTGAAAATTAATAACTTTTGAATAAAACACCTCTCAGCAGTGGGAGTACTCTTGTTTTACTCAGGGGGATAAACCCTACAACATATTTTTTTTTACATTTTAAGTATTACTATCCCTTTAAAACGTGCATATAGTAAGTGACTGTTTGATAGTTATAGCGCAAAGATAATTCATTTTATAGTCACATTCATTCCAATGTATCATATTGGATATGTAAAAGACTGTAGAGTTGTTTTAAGCACCTTGTATTACCATTAACCAGTCCAGTACTTAAATGGTTAACTACACACAAACTCTGTATCTAATATAGATTACTTTCCAGACTTGTCCGATATTTTTAACGACCAATCTCACATGGTTAGTTAATTCATAAGGCTGACAACAACACATTCACACCTTTCTATTAGATTTGAAAATGCTTAAAGGGATAGTAATACTTAGAATGGAAAAAAATATATTTTGTATGGTTTATGTCCCCGAATAAAACAAGGGTACTCCCACTGCTGAGAGATATTTAATTAAAAAATTATAACAACTCAAACTTGAATTTTTTAGGTGCAGTATCTCAGTGGCCTGAAAATGTACAGTGGCGCTGTTGCTACACCATCCTATGGAGCTTTATGGTCTACAGACCAGAGCAGTCCATAGGATGGTGTAACAACAACGCCACTGTACATTTTCGGGCCACTGTGATATTGCACCTAAAAATTTCAAGTTTGAGCTGTTATAATTTTTTAATAAAATTTCTGTCGTCCAATACAGGTTACTGGTAACTTTGGGTAGGCAATCCGCCCCTTTAATTAGGCAGGAACAATTCTAGAATTGTATGCAGGGGGTGGAGCCTACATTCCCTCCTTGGCTGCAGCTAGCCAACCAACTCCAGTAAGATTTGTTCCTTGGTGAAGACACAGGCAAGAGAACAGTTCTGCTATAATTTTAGAAATTTTTTTATTTTTCTGTTAGAAATAGAATACCACCATTAGGCGGATTGCCATAACTGACAATGTCCTTAAATGTAGCTAGCTCAGTAACCAGGTGCTTTTTGTGGACCTTAAGCCCTGGGGGGAAAATCTTGGGTACAAGTTCTTCCCTCAGGAGTTGACCACCGAGGCTTCTTCTTAATACATGGTACTCTGAAGACAGAAGACCTGCAGGAAAGGGGGCAACCCTTTGAGTGGTGCAGGTCCACATGTCCCATAGTGCCCCTCTGCACATAAGTTCCTATTGCACATTCCTGCACTCATTGGGTATATCTGTATGTCTGTTGGGTGTTTTGGAGCAGGTTTATGTGGTAACTTATCCCTTTAGCTGCTGGTTTGGCACTTTTTAGGTGGTTTTCTAATACTTTTCCTTCTGATTTACTGTTTTTTGGGTGTCCTAACATGTTCTAATGCTGTTTTAGGCATTTTAGATTTACACTCTTAATTTTGTAAAATTTGAGTAAAGGTGCGCTTTACCACAGAGATACCATTGTTGCATTCACTTCTATGGGACTGTACTGTTTGGGACATATCTCTGCAACCGTTTAACCTAGCGACTTCAGAGATGGCTCATTTTACTTGTCTGCCCTCGCTCTATCATCCGGTTCATGTTTGTAATGTGTTGGGGGCTCAGGGGGCTTCAGGCACTGTTTAGGGTACTTTTCTGGGAAAACTACATTTCCCATGAGTGCTTGCTTCGCGCGCTTGTTTCTGATTGTCTCCCACCTCGGCAGCCATTTTGTGATCTTTCCAGAACGAGTATCCTACGCAGGGCTTGGACTCTACTTCTCACCTCTGCTGATTAACCCTTCGCCTGCCAGATAATTTTATTTTAGCGATTTCTGGGGTGAAACTTTAATCCTACACACTATAACTGGGTGATTTCTTATACAGTAAGGTTGTTTGACACTGTGAGAATGTCTATACCGCTGGAGCTTGGGGCCAGACCTTAAGACTAAGGAGGCTGGGGTCTCTGTATCCCCCATTGAGCAATTCTCTTCCTGTCACTCAGGGCTACCTAGGGAATTCTCAGGTCACTTATTCCCAGCATGTTCTGATGTCCCTGAAAGCATTCCAGGGACCTCCAGCCATGCATTAGAGCCAGATTGGGTGAGTTCAAGGCAGCTACTAGTGACCTTAGGTCCACATTGCAACTCTTTCCATCCCAGCTACAGGGGGTCTTTCATTCTCAGCAGACCCCCTCCTCAGTCAAGTCTTCCCTGCCAAAACCTCAGGGAGTACCTGACGTGTATCACGGTTCCCGTCATTTCGCTGTCATTCTCTGCTTTGGTTCTCTCTCATTGGCGGAGCTTGTTTAGCCAGCCCAGGGTGGCCTTCATATACTGGGCCTCTGTCACCTGTCAGGTGCCCTTTCATGGTGTTCCCGTACCTGAGCATCCGTTGCTGTGTTCCTGTGTACCGATTCGGCCCGTCTGACTACTCTTGTTGTTCCTGCTCCGTGATTGACCCGGCTTGGCTGACGATCCTACTCCGCGATTGACCCAGTTTGGCTGACGTTCCTGCTCCGTGATTGACCCGGTTTGGCTGACGTTCCTGCTCCGTGATTGCCCCGGCTTGGCTGACGTTCCTGCTCCTTGACCTGCTTCCTGGGTTCCTGCGAGATCCTGATTATATGTCGCCCGGCGACATTCTGAACTGTGTATGCAGTGCTGTGCAGACTGATCACCCACTTAACCCTTTCAGAGCTTGTTGCATCCGCTACTGAGCCTGTCCATGAACACTTGCTGAGCTTGTCACCTCCGATACTGAGCCTGTCCGTGAACACTTGCAGAGCTTGTTGCCTCCGCTACAGAGCCTGTCGTTAACACTTGCTGAGCTTGTTGCCTCCACTGCAGAGCCTGTCCGTTAACACTTGCAGAGTAATCGTGGCCTCCGTTAACTGTGCTTCCACCTTCCACCTTATGAGCACAGAATAGCAGTTGTTGCACCGCGTGGTGCTATTGGGCGATTCCTCTAGCTCTTGCAGTGTTTGTCTCCGTTACCGCACCGGAAGGGTGTCTTTGGCTTCGGTCTCATTCAGCTCTCGTGGTGTTGTGCCTTCATTACCGCACCAGTAGAGTGCTACTGGCTCAAGTTCCATTTAGCTCTTGCAGTGTCTATGACTCTGTTACCGCACCTAAGGGGTGCTATTGGCTCTGGTCCCATTTAGCTTATGCAGTCTCTCTGACTCCGTTACCGCACCTAAGGGGTGCTATTGGCTCTGGTTCCATTTAGCTCTTGCAATACTGTTGGGTATCTCGCTGATCGCCTGTTCCTGAAGTGTTTCAGTTCTGCCTCACTACTAAGGTGCTTCCCATCTCTCACCACTGCCTGGGCTGTTATTACCATCTACTGGGCGTTGGCTAAACACACCACAACAGAGACTGATTACTTGCATTGGGCTTTAACCCTTATGCCACTACTGTTTCCAGTTATATGCCAGTATTGCCCCAATCCATATTGTGCCTGCAAAGACATCCGTTATACTTATCCATATACGTGTTATTACCTATTGTAGCCCCTAGGGGGCAGTGTTCCTTGTTTTCGCTCAATAAAACTGTTTTATTTTAACCCCTGGTCTGAGTGTCTTTAAAGGGATAGTAATACTTCATTTTTACAATACCTAATATAGTTTGTATTAAATTGTTATAATCAGTGGCCCAGTCACAACTTCTGTCAGATCAGTACTTTTTTGTTAAAACTACCTTAAAGTTTCCCCTTACCTCCGCTTTTCGTCACGTCACATCAACACTGCATAGATCTGGATTCTGGTCGCTTGACCAGACGGATGAAACCGAGGGTCAAAATTCAGAAGAGGGAATAGTGAAACCCAGCCCCCAGTAGAGGACGTCTTTTATTGAAATCTCGTCCACTGTTCCTCCTCCCACTGAGACGGAACTTCATTAATTCAAGTGTGCTGCATACTAGCTTCATAGAAGCGGAGCGAAGCAGTTGACAGCACACCACAGGTTTTGGAAACCCTAAAATATGAGATCACTGAAACGTAAAACTGTTTTTTTATTTTCAATAGATCACTTTGACCAACTTGCGCTATATATATATGTTATAGCAGGTGTCACTGAAGTCAAAGAGTGGCTTTAACCCTATGAGTGCCACAAAGGTATCCAATGCATTGCGCTGCAATGCATTAGATATCTCTTTGACACTCAAAGGGTTTAAAAAAAAACAACTGAGTTCCAGTAGGCGGATACCATTAGCAAAAAGCCAAACCGTTCCCAAACATGTTGTGCGCAATGATACAACACTGAAAGGCTGGAGCGATATGCCCTTTTTTCTCGCGGTACTTTGCAGCTCCTTGGCAATGACGACAGCACCCCCTCCCAACCAGAAATAACCAGCAGCGTGCACGATTTAGGGACAGAAGCAAGAACGCACATCACCTCAGGTTAATAAAAGATGGCCGACATTTTCTTATACGGAGGTAACAAAACGGCTGAATTTGGGAGTGAAATACAGATCATTTTAGTAAAAAACTACAAACATAGTGCACATTGCTGACCCTACTACACATATACGCTTCAAAGAAACTTAACATTACTATCGCTTTAAGAACCGTTACAACATGTCAGATTCCTCTGAAGAGGAACTGCTGGTGGATTCAGATGTTGAGGAATGTTCTGTGTTGGGCTCCTCTCAGGTTTTTTTGGGGATCCTTTTGAGGCTAATCCTGAGCCCTCCGCTGAGGGCCTGATCAGGGCTGTCTTAACTACTCTTAACATTCCCTTAGTTCAAGAGGTTCCTTCTGACCCCTCTAATGTGTTTCAGGAGCCTATAAAGCCCCTTACTTTCCACCTAACCCCACTCTTGACTGCCTTGTGTCTGAGGAGTAGAAATCCCCGGACAAGAAACCCTCTGTGTCCAAGAAATTTGCCAGGCTTTATCTCTTTTTTGAGCCGAGCTTATTCAGTGGGTTCATCCTCCCAAAGTGGATGCTCCTATTTCCAGGCTATCTAAGTCTACTGCCTTACCAGTCTCTGATGCCTCTACTCTGAAGGACTGGACTGACAAGAAACTTGAGGTTTCCCTGAAGTCCATTTTTGCCACTGCTGGTTCTGCCATGCATCCATCATTCGCTGCTGCATGGGTGAACCGGGCCATTCCGGTGAGGACTGAACAGCTCATCCGGGCTGTCCGTCAGGATGTGCCTACTTCAGATAAGTTGCACCTTCTCGCCAACATTTCTGAGGCACAGCACTATGTTTCTGCTGCCTTATTTGATGCCATCCGTTTGGTGGCTAGGGTTTCCACCATGTCTGTGGTTGCCGGACGAGCTCTTTGGCTCAAGATCTGGTCTGCTGACACTGCTTCTAAGAAAGCACTGCTCTCCCTATCCTTTCAGGGTACCTCGTTGTTTGAGCTAGATCCTAAGGATCTGATCAGTGAGGCCACAAGGGGTAAGAGTACTCTTCTATCCTTGGTTCCTAAGAAGAAATTGCCGCTTAAACATAATCGGTATTTTCGTTCCTTTCAGAATGAGACAAGTCCAGCGAACCATACTGTTCCCTCAGCTCTCCGCGTACCTCCTCCAAGCCCAAACAACGAAGCCCAAGGTCTCCTCCAAGCCCAAGGCTTCCAAGTATTCTTCGGCATGACTCGCCGAACCCTGGTCCACACTCTGCTTTGGGTGGTCATCTGCGACACTATCACATCATTTGGGAGGGTTCAATGGCAGACCCATGGGTTTTTCTGGTGGTGATGGAAGGGTACAGGATCCCTTTCGTCTCTCTTCCTCCCTTTCGCTTTCATCCTTCTCACACACCTCAGGGTGCAGAGAAACGCCATCTGTTCGACTGTGCTGTTCAGGCTCTTCTGGACAAGGATGTTCTAGAGCTGGTGCCAGTTCAGGACAGAGGTATGGGTTTTTATTCAAACCTCTTTGTGGTCTCCAAGAAGGATGGAGGTTATCGTCCCATTTTGGACTTGAAGGATCTCAATTCCTTTGTGACCCGGACTCATTATCACCAGCAGTCTCTACGGACGGTGATTGCTTCCATGTCCCCGGTGGAATTCCTTGCTTCTCTGGATCTGCAGGATGCATATTTCCACATTGCCATTCATCCAGAGATCCCGCAGTACCTCCGGTTTGCCTGAGACAGGGGACATTTTCAGTTCTCAGCTTTTCCATTTGGTCTTCAACCATGTCGTGGGAGCCTTAGTGTCCGTCCTCCACCGGAACGGCATCAGTTACTCCATACATGGACGACTTGCTTCTGAAAGCCCCTTCTGCGGAACTTCTTCATCAGCAGGATCAGCAAGCATTCATGCTCTCACCCATAATGGGTGAGTCATCAACTTGGGCAAGTCAGATCTTATTCCAATTCAGCGTCTGGTCTTCCTGGGCCTTCTCTTTGACGCTCAGAAGAGCATGGTGTTCCTCATGGACAAGGTATCTCACCAGATCACCCACAGGGTTTCTGCGGTTCTGGCTCAAGATCCAGTTCCAGTCAAGAAGCTGTCCTCTCTAGTGGGAAAATACATCTCCACCATAGAAGTGGTCCCGTTTGCCATGGCGCACACCAGGGAGCTCCAGAGGTTCATGATCCAGGTGTGCAAGGGTCAACTGGACCTTCTGAAGGTGTCAGTGTCTCTTCCTCTTCATGTGGAACTGAGTTTGTCATGGTGGCTCGACCTTTCCAACCTGCTGAAGGCCAAGTCCTTCCTGGTATCCGTCTGGACCACAGTGACAACGGATGCCAACTTCTCCGGCTGGGGATCGGTCCTTGGTTGCTTGAACGCTCAGGGTCAGTGGTCTCCGGAGGAATCCCTCATTCCTATCAACATATTGGAGCTTCAGAGTATATTTCATGCCCTTCGACATTGGGCATCTCAGTTGGAAGACTGTCCGGTCCGAGTAGAAACTGACAATGCCACGGCCGTGGCTTACATGTCTTATGTGTCTGGTCGACTTTTCTGTCTTTGTGTGCTGACAAGGACCTGTCTCAGGATTTTGATCTGACTACGGTCCTGGCCTTCTTTCAGGACAGTGTGGATAAGGGCCTTAGTTTGAATTCCCTTAAGGTTAAGACTTCTGCTCTTTCTTTTTTTTTTTTTCAGAGGCGCATTGCCATCCTTCCTGATGTCAAGGTTTTCTTCCAGGGCGTTGCTCATGCCTTGCCTTTAAGATTCCTGCTCCTCAGTGGGATCTTAATTTGGTTTTGATCGTTCTTCAGCGCCCCCCATTTCAGTCTTTGGCTACTATTCCTCTATGCCTCTTGACGTGGAAAATGGCCTTTCTCCTGCCGATTGTGTCTGTCCACCGTGTCACGGAGTTATATACTCTGTCCTGTAAACCACCCTATTTCATAAGGACAAGGCGGTGCTTCACACTTCTCAGGAGATTCTCCCGAAGGTGGTTTTGGAGTTCCATATCAATCAGGAGATTGTGACGCCCTCTTTCTACCCGGACCCCACCTCTGACAAGGAGAGGGATCTTCACTTTTAGATGTGGTGCATTGTCTCAAGTTTTATGTACATCACAGTGGAGTCAGGCAATCAGACGCGCTGTTCGTCATTCCTGAGGGTCCTAGGGCAGGAAGACCTGCATCCAAGGTGACTATTGCTTCTTGGATCAAGTCCACATATTCGTAAGGCTTATGAGCTGAGGAAGAAGCCTGTCCCTTTCAGGGTCACAGCTCATTCTACTCAATCTATTGGGACCTCTTGGGCTTACAGGAATCAGGCCTCTGCTGATCAGTTGTGCAAGGTGGCCACTTGCTTGTCTGTGCACACCTTTTCGAAACACTACCGTGTTGATGTGCTGGCATCGGCTGACACCAGCTTTGGGAGGAAAATCCTTGAGGCAGTCTTGCCTGTCTAGGATTTCCTTCGGTTCTTGGTGCTTCCTTCACTTTTGAGCCCTGTTGGCTCTAGTTCATTGTGCTGTGTAACAGTTCCTGGGGTGTTGTTACCCCTGTTCAGTGTCCGTTGACACTTCAGTTGTTTTTGTTGGGCTAACTCTAATATGATGGTTTATATCTGCACTGGTGACTTTGGGGCCCTTGCGCCTGATCCTTGCCTTACTTCCCGCCTCTGGGAAACTCAATGGTTGGACATCCCAGAGTTACCAGTAACCTGTATTGGATGACAGAGAAGAGAGGATTTTAGTCTTACCTGTTAAATCCTTTTCTCTTAGTCCATACAGGTTACTGGTCTCCCACCCTTTCAAGGGACCATGCTTGGCTCTCCTGGGCAGACTGTGGGGGTCCTTCAGGGTCATGCTCACGGGAGTCTTCTTTCCCTTCACTATCTAGTCAATAGTTGGTGTCTCAAATCTTTCTGAAGCTGGTTGACTAGCTGCAGCCAAGGAGGAAAGGTAGGCTCCACCCTCTGCATACAATTCTAGAATTGATCCTGCCTACAATTAAAGGGGCGAATCGCCTACCCAAAGTTACCAGTAACCTGTATGGACTAAGAGAAAAGGATTTAGCAGGTAAGACTAAAATCCTCTTTTATCTTGGGCAGAGGAGCATGTTCCTGCCATTTCTGCAGTTCATATTCCTGGCATAGACAATGTTCTGGCAGGCTTCCTCAGTCGACACACAGTGGACAGCGGAGAGTGGGAGCTGCATCCAGAGGTGTTCAACCTCATCATCCAGCAGTGAGGTCTTCCATGCATCGACCTGGTGGCAACCAGACACAACAGGAAGGTTCCAACATTCTGCTCTAGCTGGGCTGATCCCATGGCTCTGTCAGTGGATGCCTTGTCAATAGCCCAGTCATTCTGATTGCTCCATACTGACCACGACAGGCTTGGTTTCCAGAGATTCTGCCCGTAAGCCTGTTTCCTCCAAGGCCTACCATCGAGTTTGGGCTATTTTTCTGGCTTGGTGTGCTGATAAAGACCTGTCTCAGGATTTTGACCTTCCTACAGTTCTTTCCTTCCTTCAGGATGGTGTAGATAAGGGTCTCAGTCTGAGTTCTCTTAAGGTTCAGACTTCTACGCTCACTGTCTTTTTTCAGAGGTGTCTTGCTATCATTCCTGATGTGAAGGTTTTCTTCCAGGGTGTTGTTCATACCCGTCCGGTGTTTAAGTCCCCTGCTCCTCAGTGGGACCTTAACCTGGACTTGGGAGTGCTTCACCTCCCTCCTTTTGAGTCTTTGGCTACCATTCCTCTATGTCTTCTGACATGGATGATGGCCTTTCTCCTGGCAATTGTTTCTGTTCGCCGAGTTGCAGAGCTGCATGCCCTGTCTTGTAGACCACCTTTTTTGGATTTTCACAATGACAAGGCGGTGCTTCGCACCTCACAAGAGTTTCTCCCGAAGGTGGTGTCCACATCAATCAGGAGATTGTGGTTCCTTCCTTCTGTCCTATCCCTACTTCTGACAAAGAGAGGGATCTTCATCTGTTGGATGTTGTGCACGGTTTCAAGTTCTATGTGCATTGCACTGAGTGCTTGAGGCAGTCTGACACTCTTTTTATCATTCCTGAGGGTCCTAGGGCAGGGAAGCCTGCTTCCAAGGTTACCATCGCTACCATTGCTTCTTGGATCAAGTCCACGATTTGTAAGGCTTATGAACTTCGGAAGAAGCCTGTCTCCTTCAGGTTAACAGCTCATTCTGCAAGGTCTTTTGCGGCTTCTTGGGTCTACAAGAACCAGGCCTCAGCTGATCAGTTGTGCAAGGCGGCCACTTGGTCATCTGTGCACACCTGTTCTAAACACTATTGTGTGGATGTGCAGGCATCGGCTGATGCCAGTTTTAGGAGAGAGAACCTGGAGGTAGCCTTGCCTGTCTAGGATCTGTTAGTCTCTCAGTACTCTTTCACTTTTGAGCCCTGTTGGCTCTAGTTCAGTGTGCTGCGTAACAGTTCATGGGGTTTGTTTTACCCCTGTTCCGTGTCCGTTGACACTTTGCGGTTAGTGTTGAGCTATTCATGATCTGTAGATTCTTTGGTGCTCTGGTGACTTGGGGGGCCTGCGTCTGGTCCTTGCCTTTCTTTCCGCCCTGGGGAACTTAATGGTTGGACATCCCAAAGTTACCAGTATCCAATATTGGATGACAGAGAAAATATGATTTTAGTCTTAGCTGTTAAATCCTTTTCTTTTAGTCCATACAGGTTACTGGTCTCCCAACCTGTCAAGAGACCATGCTTGGCTCTCCTGTGTCAGAACGTGGGGGTCCTTTTGGGTTCATGCTCACTGGAGTCTTCCTTTACCTTCATACTACCTAGTCAATAGTTAGTCTGCAAATCTTACTGGTTGGGGATTGGCTAGCTACAAGCTAAGGAGAGGAGGTAGGCTCCACTCAGCAGTCACTTCTCAGAATTGTTCCTGCCTATTCAAGGAGCTGATCGCCTACACAAAGTTACCAGTAACATGTATGGACTAAGAGAAAAGGATTGAACAGGTAAGGCTAAAATCCTTTTTTCTCTTATATCCACTATGGAACACAGTTACTCTGTGGTTGAGTTCCTTCTCCTGGAGAGCAGGTCACATTACAGAAGACTGGGTCTTTGGGCTAGAGACTCTCTCCTCTTCCACCAGCTTAATACCCCATCTTCCCATAATGCATGTGTCCTGCAGAGCAGATGGCGTTGCAGTAGCCATCCTGTTAGTTTTTTTTAGACTTTTATTATTTTTTTCTTTAGCTATGGGTCTTTATAGTCCCACATTAGGTTGGTTCCCATGACTGGGGCCTTCCTGTAGTTAGAATGCACAGTTCACAAGTGCATTATGGACCTTTCTTGGCCTGTGGAGGTTGAATTTATGACAAGTCTGTTCCTCATGGCTGAGTCTCTCTGAGATTCTGCCCTTATGCTATGATAGGATACTAAAGACTGGTGAGTAACCCTTGGAGTGCCTTAGTCCACAATATGTCCCAATTTTTTTTTTTTTTTTTTTTTTTTTTTTGCCTTCCTCTGGATCAACAGGGGTGATTTGGCATGGGCTATACTTGATGGACAGATGTCTTTTTTCAGCCTCATCAACTATGTTACTAATAATAACTCTGTGATGGCGCTATATGGAGAGAATTGGTATACGTCCCGGTGGCTGCAGCCAACAATCAGATCCCTGCTACTAGATCTTGAAAAAACAAAATATCAACACACTATATCAGCGCTACCACCGGAAAAATCCAAGATGACACCCAAAGTATTCAAAATACTCTTAAATACAATAAACATTCATACGACAAGATTATCTTTCCTTTAAAAATGATTCTTATAACTATCTTCTTTAATATCAATATACAATAAAATACATAGTAAACGTTATAATAATCAAAATAGGTAAAATACCATATCTAATTTTGGGAGCAGTGGGAAAATCCACAAACACTGTTGTCGCTTACGATACCCAGTTTCCTCAATATAGAAACATACAACACTAAAAAGATATATCTACAAAAATCATCCCACATGTATTACTTAAAACAATACAGCCACGATGCAACAGTGCTCAAGACCGCATAACACGTCCCTCCAATCTTCTGAGGATCAAAACGGGGTACCGTATAACCTCCCAGTCCTGATCCCTGGCAAAATATTCAAACCCACAGACGTGGGATAAAACCCTTCCTCTGCGGGGGAAAAAATGGATATATCTGTCTCTAATGGACCGGAGTCCTAACCGAACCTCTTCCACCCCAGACCGAATAGATATGGGACCTGAACGCGGCCAAGAACCCGTATTATGCAAAGAGGCTGTACTATACAAGCAACACTACAACATTGCCTTTAAAAATAATATATACCAAAAAACATAAAATCAAAATGTAAAAATTAAAAAATGCCTACAGATCGATCTTATAGTGACTCAGTAGTTCTTTTCCAAATGTTTGGGTCGTAATCATATACTTCACAAATACTATAAATTTCTTCTCATTGTGAACATATATGAATATTTCTTCCAATATAAGACTATGGTACTTTCAGTATGTATTCCATGTGTGTTCTCTTTTCATCACATTTGATATATTCTTTATGGACAGCCTTATTAATATAATATACTTCTCTCTCTGTATCTTTTGGTCTCAATAAGATAGTACACCTTATCTCAATATACCCACTTTTGTTGGGTATCTGTGTACTTATCACTGGTAATTCTTTTTGTACATCACCTTCAGACTTCTTAGTGTAATTGTTACCAGTAACTAAATTTTCTGAAGCCTTTCTCTCCTTACACTGAGAACTGTTTTTCTCCAGAGAGGAAGATATTCTTCCTGGCGTCCGTTGTTTGAAATTCCCGTGTAACTGGGAACCCTGGATGATCTCTCTACAGGAACTCATATTACTTCTTATTTGTTGTTTCGTGCCTCAGGAATATCAGGAATATCAGGAATACGACCCCACATCAACTTCCAATGCGTTTCGGGCTCACACAGACCCCTTCATCAGGGAACAATGACTATTCTCAAAATACAAATATCTATCTATCTATATATATATATATTATATGTGTGTGTGTTCAAACCAAATTTAAAAAAAATGTAATTAAAAAAAAATCCACACCCCTAAAAGGCAATCTTGCAAAAAAGAAATAAAGGCAATGTTGCAAACAATATTACAACTAACATGCCATCCGAAATGGCACCTTCCTAGCTCATATCATATCCATACATAATAAAACTATCCCTTTACCAACTCAATATATCTTGTTATAATCACCTTCATATAAATATAAATTAGAAGACTAGATATTATATAGCCAGCCTCCTATATTTATTATGTTGGTTCTAAGGGATCCTGCCAAGAAACATGTATACTTTATATAGTTAAAAGAAACAATTCTTATATCCACAAGATATATCTATCGATACCTATATATTAGATCCTATCACATATACTCCATTACCATGACCTCAGTCCCTATATATTAGATCCTATCACATATACTCCATTACCATGACCTCAGTCCCTATATATTAGATCTTATCACATACACTCTAATTCCGTAACCACTAAATCTGTTACCACCCCCCATTCTAATTCCAACACCACCTTCAAATTTAAATGTACCTAACTTTGTAAAATCAATCCATAAAATACACAGAAAAAAAGTTATCCATATGTTACATGATATTATAGAAAGCCAAATATCTCTATCTCCGCATTTAAACCATGTGGTTGCAGTGTGTCCAGGCAATAAATCCATTCGGATTCCTTCCTGGGCATTTGATGAATATAATTCCCTCCTTTCCAACTTTTACGGACATTTTCAATACCACAAAATTTGATATTGGAAACACTACAGGTCATATTATTAATAAAGTGCGCAGAAACTATGATTAACATACTTTCTTTTTATATTATATGAATGTTCTCTCATCCTCTCTTTCAGTTTTCTTTTAGTCCTTCATATATATTGTTTATTACATTCAGATTGAACTAAATACATTTTAATAATACAAGACCAAGGACCAAATAAGATTTGAAGTTTTTACAGTAGAAAAAATGGGCAGATTAGATGGGCCAAATAGTCCTGTCTCCTGGAAGTGGGATACATCCTGGTGTTCATAAACCTGAAAAAATGGGTGCTTGCAGATCCACATTTAAAAACAAAAAAACATAACATTTTTGAGGATATTAATGAAAGATGAGAAATGCATATAGCACCTTCTTTATCAGAGAGCAAGGACTTGTTTTGATTACATCATTTAATGACTGGTTCCTGGAAGCTCCCTTTTAGCCTATGCTTCACTGTCAACTTCTGTTATTTAACACACAGTCACAGACAATAGGTTGAATCGGTTGGGACAAGTCTGATTTACTTCCACTTTATCTCCACTTTTGGTATAAATTCAACAAGCAGTTTTTTCTTAGGCCTCTCTTTACTTAATTTTTTGTGTGGTGCAGGGAGAATTGAACAAAGGAGAGAATTTGCATCTGTACATTGTTTCCTTCAGGTCTTCTAAGGCATCCCACGACATCTCTCCCTTGTTATTAACTGTATTTGAGAATCAGATTAGCACCTTTGTTTTTCTATATAAATAACACTGGTGCTTGTGGGGGTGGTTGTTCTTCCTGTCTTGGAGGAGGGGCCTCTCTCTGCTGTACTACTGTGGGAAACACAAAAGAAATCGGTGGTTACAGATTTTTTTTATCCTCCAGACAATGATGTCAGGCAACCCAATTATTAATTCAAGTGATTCTTATCTGTCTGTGACCTACAGTACTGTGCAAAAGTTTACGCAGGTGTGGAAAAAATGGTGGAAAGTAAGAATGCTTTAAAAAAAAAAAGTCATGTTAATAGTTTATTTTTTATCAATTAACAAAATGCAAAGTGAATGAACAGAAGAAAAATCAAATCAATATTTGGTGTGACCACCCTTTATCTTCAAAACAGCATCAATTCTTCTTGGTACACTTGCACAAAGTCAGGGATTTTGTAGGCATATAGTCAGGTGTTTGAGTAAACAATTATACCAAACAGATACTAATGATCATCAGTTTAAAATGTGGGTGGAAAGACAATCATTAACAGAAACAGCTGTGTAGGAGGAATAAAACTGGGTGAGGAACAGCCAAACTCTGCTAACATGGTGAGGTTGCTGAAGACTGTTTAATGTCAAAAGTCATACACTATGGCAAGACTGAGCACAGCAACAAGGTAGTTATACTGTATCATCAAGTTCTCTCCCAGGCAGAAATTTCAAGGCAGACTGGGGTCGCCAGTTGTGCTTTCCAAGCTCTTTTTAAAAAAGCACAAAGAAACGGGCAACGTTGAGGAAAGTAGACTCCGTGGTCAGCCAAGTAAACAGCAGATGAAAGACACATCATGCTTACTTCCCTTCATACCTGGAAGATGTCCAGCAGTGCCATCAGCTCAGAATTGTCAGAAAACAGTGAAATCCTGGTACACCCATCTACTCTCCGGAGAAGTCTGGTCAGAAATGGTCTTCATGGAAGACTTGCAGCCAAAATGCCATACCTCTGACATGGAAACAAGGCCAAGCAACTCAACTGTGCACAAAAACACAGGAAATGGGATGCAGAAAAATGACAGCAGCAGCTCTGGACTGATGCGTCAAAATTTGAGATATTTGGTTGTAGCAGAAGGCAGTTTCTTCATCGAAGGGCTGGAGAGCAGTACAAGAATGAGTATCTGTAGGCAACAGTGAAGTATGGTGGAGGTTCCTTGCAAGTTTGGGGCTGCATTACTGTAAATGGAGTTGGGGAATTGGTCAGAATTAATATTCTCCTCAATGCTGAGAAGTACATAGAGATAATTATCCATCAGGCAATACCATCAGGGAGGCATCTGATTGACCCCAAATTTATTCTGCAGCATGACAACAACCCCAAACATACAGCCAAAGTCATTAAGAACTATCTTCAGCATAAAGAACAACAAGAAGTCCTGGAAGTGATGCAACTGAGGCTGCTTAAATCCACAGAACTGTGGTTGGTTCTCCAAGATGTTTGGAACAACATACCTGCAGAGTTCCTTGAAAAACTGTGTGCAAGTGTACCTAGAAGAATTGATACTGTTTTGAAGGCAGAAGGTGATCACACCAAATATTGATTTGATTTAGATTTTTCTTCTGTTCACTCACTATAATTTTGTTGATTGATTAAAATAAAGTATTAACATGTCTATTTTTGAAAACATTCTTTCTTTACAGCGTTTATTCACACCTGCCTAAAACTTTTGCACAGTACTGTATATTCTTAATTATTTAACTCTTTGGATGCAAGAGTTATTTCTGATACAGTCAGGGCAACTTTAAGAACCTGTCGGCCGATAAAAAAAAAAAAAAAAAAAAAAAAAAAAAAAAAAAAAATAATATATATATATATATATATATATATATATATATATATATATATATATATATATAATATTATAGAGAGAGCGAGAGCTAAGATTGTAGCTGTATTAGTCCAGTGATGTAGATTTAAAATAACAAACAAAATTATTATCTTGTATAACTTTTTATTGGACTAACAGAATTATGGATTGACCAGGTTTCGGGATAAACTCCCTTTCTCAAGTCTAGAGTATTTCTGAGTACAAGGACACAGAATTCACAGTTAAAACCGTTGAATTCAAAGCTGTGTTGTTTGCTGGGTTTAACACAGCGGGATTGCTGATAAGGCAGGGGCCAAGAGAAAATCCACATTCTTCTTGCAGAGGGTAGTAAATACCCTGTGCAAGGCAGAGTGTGTGTGGGGGAGGGGAGAGAAAGAGAAGAAAATACAGGAGATGGTATGGGAGAGGAGAGAGTTAAAAAAAAAAAAAAAAAAATTGCACGTATTAAGAATGCTACAATGCCAACAGTCCAGTATGGGCATGCAAAGGTAGGTTATCATTTGCAATCTGCATACATTTAGTTACAGCTTTCCTTTTCTTTCTTTCCAGTTTGTGTGAAAATTAGCTACATTTATCTGTTGTATACCCAGAACTGAGACTGTTGGGATCATATGTGAGGCCTCCTGAAACAGGAACCCCATGGTTAATGCCGGGTACATCAAACATTAAAATGTCCCAAATACATTTCAGAAGTGTGCGTTAAAGAGTTGTCACTATCATCCAGGGGTTAATTTCAGTGTTATATCTTTGTGTTCAGCTGTGGTACAGTTAGGGTTGTTCAAAGATATTTTGCAAACAGAACTTGCCATGCAGTGGGACTGATGAACTAAGAAACAGTAGTGTAGTTCTGGAGCAAACTAGCTGCACCATGGGGAACAAAAATTCCCCAGATTCCCATTTATTTAAGAGGATAGTTTAACCCCTTAAATGCTAGAGAGCTTTCTAGCTCATTGCTTTTCAGTGTGTTGGCAAACTCTCTAGCATTCAAGGGGTTAAAGCTACATTTAACGTAATAGACATTTCTATTTGTTCCCCTGTTGTGCAGTTAGTTTGCTTCAGAATCACATCCTTGAACCTCTTTTCCTTAGTATACTTCAGGTCTACTATGTTTACTGTTTATCAGAATTCTTAGCACAGTCTCATTTTTATAATCTGAATTATATGTAGACACTTTTTGACCATAATAATGTAACTTTCGCCTTTGATGATCAGAAGAATGTGAAACAAAGATTTCAGATTTGTAATTTCCACACTTGCATAAAGAATTTACTCCTTTCATTCTTGTGCAAATATCGAAACAAATTGTCCTATAATGCCTTCATATGTGTGTTGAAATTGTTTATAGAAGATTATTAATATAATAAAATTCACATTTGCAGGATGATCGTCAGATTCTTTGCATAACTCTACTGCTTGGACTGAATCACAGTGAAAATCCTCTAGTAAAGGCAGCAGCTGCACGAGCTCTCGGAGTATACATCCTTTTTCCTAGTCTACGACAGGTTGGTGCAAAACTTTATAATTCTGGCAAGTTAGTGGATTTTGTGCAAGCCCTTATTACTACTGATTTTCTTTAAGATGTCAGGCTGATTGAGCTGTAAATATAGAAGGCTATTCCATGGTTAGGAGAAATCGGAGCTAAATCCAATTTTAAGCGGTGACATTAGCGAGGAAACTGGCCATAATATGGAGTTGTGGGTCGAAATTAAGTCTAACTAAGGCGTACAAAGAAAAAAAGAAAAAAAGGTGATATGCTACAAACCACCAAATACTGATGAGGATGTTGAGGCCCAATTGCTATTGCAAATGAGGAAAGCTGCACATTTTGGGCATACTCTAATTATGTGAGATTTTAACTATCCAGATATCAACTGGAAACATGAGACCTGTCAGAGTGCTAAGGGAAGCAGGTTTGTGAGCGTGCTTAATGGGATAGTAATACTTCATTTTAACTTTATTTTATTTTGTAGGCATTAAAAAAATATGAAGAATGATATATGTCTTATCTCTTTATGGTTTAAGAGATATTCACAAGCAAAGTTTCCCCTCCCGCCCCTTTTACCTAGTGTAAACCATCTCTTCTCAGATGGGGAATCTAGTTGTAAGACCAGACAGATAACAGCAGGGGACAATCTTCTTACAATGAAAGCCCTGCCCCCCTTGACAAGCTTTTCAGGTTTTTCCCTCATCTTAATTGAAGATTGTCCCTCTCTGCAGTCTACCTGGGCACCTCCCTTCTGCTCTGGCTGAAAAGTGTTACATCAGTAAAAGGGGCAGAAGGGGGGACACTTTGTCATTGAATTACTCTTGATCTACAACTCTGACAGAATTGAAATAACACTCTCCAAGGTCCAAATACTATGATGATTAATTAGAGCTGCTTTTATTATGAAACCTTACTATCCCTTTAAGGATGGCTACATGGCACAAATGGTGGACATTCCAACAAGAAATAACAATGTACTGGACCTAGTGATAACGAATAACAGACATGTCCAATATCAATGGTAGATGAACATTTGGGAACAGTGATCACACGGTCACAATGTGTCTCAAATCTTTTGAGACACATTGTGACTGTGTAACCATAAGGAGGAAGGATCCGAACGGAGGTGAGGTAATCCCTCCTTATAATATACAATCAAATAGTCAGTTGACTTGATACTAAGTTCTGACCATCTCACAAGGTGAGTGTATTTATTTTTCCTTTATTGGATAACTAGTGTTACGTATTTCACCATTGGCGCCCCCTTTGTTCTTTGTGTCATTTTCTATAGGGTGGACCCTTCCTCCTCTCCTAGCTGGTCCCCAGCCAATCCCCTCCAGTAAGATTTGTTCCTTGGCCAAGCAAGGCATGAGAACAGTTCTGCTATAGTTTTAGTTATATTTATTGTTTTATGTCAGGTATGGAATACCAACCGTTAGTCGGATTACCATTACTGACATTCCCAAGTTGGATAGCTCAGTTTACAGGTGCCTTGAAGGGGAAGATCTTGTGTAGCATGTTTTTTCCCTAGGAGTTTCCCAGTGAGGCTTCTTCTTTAACACAGAAGACCTGATAAAAAGGTCAGCAACCCTTTGAGTGCTGAGATCCACATGTCCCGCCCTTCCCCTTCACACAGGGATCTCCTTGGGAGTGCCTAATACATACTCCTGCACTCATTGGGTTTATTTGTTTGTCTGTTGAGGTTTGGAGCCATTGTGTTTCTGTGGTAAATTTACCCTTTGTCTGCTGTTTTGGGCACTTTTGGGGGGGTTTAATACACTTTCCCTACTGGGTTTAGTGTTTATTCCTTTTTCACTGTCGTCCAATACAGGTCACTGGTACAATGGGAGGCGATCCGCCCCTTTAATAGGTAGGAACATTTATTCAAATGTATGCAGGAGGTGGAGCCTCCCCTCCTACTTAAGCTGCCTTCAGGCCAGAGCCAAGCCAGATTGATTTGTTCCTGTGTGCTGTGCACACCAGGTGGAGAACATCTCTCATTCAACTTTAGTTTTTTTATTGTTTTCTTTCAAATATGGAATACCACCATTAGGCAGGTGACCGTGGCTGTGAATTGCCCTCTCCAAAGTGGCTAGTGCAGCTTCCAGGGATTTTCTGGTAGACCTAATGCCCTGAAGAGGGAACAGCTTGAGTCAAGTAGCTTCCCTGCTGGGGGATTTTCCTCTGGTTAATCTCCTTTTAACATGGTTACCTGAAGACAGAAGTCCTGCAGAAAGGTGAGCCACCCTTTGAGTGCTGAAGGTCCACTTTTCCCCACAGTGTCCCTTCTTGGGCTTGTATTTGGGAGTTTGCTTTCTGCACTCCAGCACTCATAGGGTGTTTTTATTCATATTGCTTGTATTTATGCAATGTCTATGGTATTCCCTGGGTTTTGGAGCTTTGGGTCCTTATTCTCTCATGTTTTCCATGTGTTAGAAGTGTGTTTGGTGTACTTTCTACCTTTAGTATACTTTATTAATATTTAGTGTTCCGCGCCTTAAGCGCGCTTTTTCCCGCATAGACGCCATTGCTCCTTTACTCTCTATGGGATTTCACAGTGTGGGACGTTTCTCTGGAACCGCTTGTCACAGCAACTTCAGAGAGGGCTCATTTTGTTGGTCTTCCCCTGCTCTATCATCCGGTAGCTAGATTCAGTGTGTTGGGAGTTTGGGGGGGCTTCGGGCGCTGTTTAGGGGTACTTCTGAGGAAAACTACATTTCCCATGAGCGCCTGTTTCGCGCTCGTTTTCTAATTGGCTACCGTCGCGGCAGCCATTTTGTGGTGTTTTTCCTCAGCGAGTATACTACGCAGGGAACGAGCCTTCTCTCCTCTCAGCAGATTAACCCTTCGCTGGCCAGATAAGTCCGATTTTAGGCATTTCTGGGGTGAAACTTTAATCTTTCACACTTTTACTGGGTGGTTTTTATTAAGTGGTGTATATTTGATGCTGTGAGCATGTCTACTCCACTGGAGTCAGGGGCTAGACCCAAGACCAAAGAGGCTGGGGTGACCATTTCCCCCATTGCGTTTTGTTCCTCTTGTCATTCTGGGCTGCCTAGAGAATTTTCAGGTCATTTATGCCCAAAATGTGCAGAAAGTCATGACAGCAACCCTGGGCTTTCCAGCCACGCTATTGAGCCAACTTGGGTGAAAGAGTTTAAAGCTGCCACTAGGGATCTCGGATCCACTCTTCAACTCTTTCCCTCTCAGGTTCAGGGGGCTCTGCAAGTCTGGCAGACCCCCTCCTCAATCAGGACCTCCCTACCTAAGCCACAGGGGGCTCCTGATGTGTCTGATTCTTCTGAAGAAGAACTTTTGCAGGATTCTGATGCTGAGGAAGGCACCGTTATTGAATTTAATAGGTCCATCGGTGACCCTTATGAATGTGACCCTGAAGTTTCGGCTGAGGGTTTGATCAGAGCTGTACTTACTACTCTCAACCTTCCTCTGACTCAGGAATCTACTCATGATCCAACTGATGTTTTCCAAAAACCATCAAAGGCTGTGGTTTGTTTTCCTACTAACCATACCCTTGCCCGTTTAGTCTCAGACACATGGAGGAACCCTGAAAAATCCTCTTCTGTGTCCAAAAAGTTTGCTAAACTTTATCCATTCCCTGAGACTGAACTGGCAAAATGGGTTCATCCTCCTAAAGTGGATGCTCCTATTTCTAGGTTATCCAAATCTACTGCCTTAGCTGTGTCTGATGCTTCGGCCCTGCAGGATTGGACGGACAAAAAGTTAGAGATTTGCCTTAAATCCATTTTTGCCTCTGTTGGCACTGCCATGCGTCCAACTTTTGCAGTGGCGTGGGTTAATAGGGCCATTGCGGCCTGGACTGAGCAATTGGCTGAGGCGGTTCACCAGGATGCTCCGGTGTCTGAGCAGTTGCAGCTTCTTGCTAATATGTTAGAAGCTCAAAATTACGTTGCTGATGCTGCTTTTGATGCTGTGCGCATGATGGCGAAAGCCTCTACCTCCTCCATAGTAGATAGACGTGCTCTTTGGTTGAAGATTTGGTCTGCTGACACTGCATTTAAGAAAGCCTTGCTTTTTTTGCCCTTTCAGGGGTCCTTACTGTTTGGATCTGAACTTAAGGAGATGATTAGTGAGGCCACTGGTGGCAAAAGTACTCTTCTTCCATCGGTGTTCAAGAAAAAGTTTCCAGCCAAACGCAATCGGTCCTTTCGTTCTTTCCAAACTGAGACACGCTCCACGCCCCAGACAGGTCCGTCTTCCACACGCTCCTCCTCCAAGCCCAAACAGTCCTGGAAGCCCAAAGTTGCCCCTAAGGCCAAGACCTCCAAGACTGCTTCGGCATGACTCGCCGAACCCGGGTCCGCATCCGGCTGTAGGTGGACGTCTCCACATCTTTCGCCGGGTTTGGGAGGAGTCAGTGGCGGACCCTTGGGTTGTTCAGGTGGTATCAGAGGGGTACAGGATCCCTTTCTCTTCCCTTCCTCCTTTCCGGTTCCATTTTACTCGTCCTTCTCAGGAACCTACAAAAAGACGTCTGTACAACGACGCTATTCAGGATCTTTTGGACAAAGAGGTCCTGGAAATGGTTCCACCAGAGGACACAGGTTCAGGATTCTATTCCAACCTGTTCGTTGTGGCCAAAAAGGACGGAGGTGCACGTCCTATTCTGGATCTCAAGGATCTCAATTCCTTTGTTGTGAGTTCCCACTTTCGTCAGGAATCTCTGCGTTCTGTGATAGCAGCAATGTCTCCAGGGGAGTTTCTTGCCTCCCTGGATCTTCAGGATGCTTACCTTCACATCCCTATTCATCCAGAGAGCAGACGGTATCTCAGATTTGCCTGTCACAAAGGCCACTTTCAGTTTTCAGCTCTTCCCTTTGGTCTGACTTCAGCTCCTCAGGTCTTTCAGAGGGTATTGGGAGCTTTGATAGCTGTGCTTCATCGAGATGGAGTCAGGGTGACTCCTTACATGGACGATCTGCTCCTGAAAGCCTCATCTGCGGAGATCCTTCACCAGCAGCTGCAATTGTGCATACAGACACTCAATCGCCATGGCTGGATTGTGAATCTGGACAAGTCAGACTTGGTTCCATCTCAACAGCTCCTCTTCCTGGGTCTCCTGTTCGACACTCAGCAGTGCATGGTGTTTTTTCCGGAGGAAGTGGCTTATCAGATTGCTGTCCGGGGGGCCAGAATCCTGGAAATGGACAGGGTTCTAGTACCAAAGTTGTCTTCTCTGGTGGGGAAGTTCATTTCCACGATAGAGGCGGTGCCTTTTGCCATGGCACACACCAGGGAACTTCAGAGGTTTGTGATTCAGACTTGCAGATCTCATCCAGATCACCAGCATCTCTCTGTATCGTTGCCCCCTCATGTAGAGCTGAGCCTGGAGTCGTGGTTGGACCTGTCTCATCTCCTGAAAGGGAGATCCTTTCGGGTTCCCTTTTGGACCACGGTCACGATGGATGCCAGCCTCCGGGGTTGGGGGGCAGTGTTGGGTCGTTTCAGTGCTCAGGGGAAATGGGGTCTGGAAGAATCTCTTCTCTCCATCAATGTTCTTGAACTTCGTCCCATCTTTCTTGCCCTGAGGCACTGGGAATCTCAGCTGGAAGGTTGTCCAGTCAGAGTGGAGTCCGACAACGCCACCGCAGTGGCCTACATCAACAGACAAGGCGGCACGAAAAGCCTCACCGCCTGGTTAGAGGTCAAGGCCATTTTGTCTTGGGCAGAAGCTCATGTGCCCGTCATCTCAGCGGTTCACATTACAGGCGTAGACAACGTCATGGCAGACTTTCTCAGTTGTCACACAGTCGACAGCGGAGAATGGGCGCTTCATCCAGAAGTGTTTCACCTTCTCACCCAGATGTGGGGGGTGCCAGTAGTGGATCTGATGGCAACCAGACACAACAGGAAGGTGCCAGTGTTTTGCTCCCGATGGAGGGACCCTCTTGCCCTAGCAGTGGATGCCTTGTCAATCCCCTGGACATTTCCTCTGGCTTACATCTTCCCTCCTCTTCCTCTGTTGATCTGAGTCATCCAGAAGCTGAAGGTGGTGCGTTGTCCTGTCATCCTGATCACTCCAAATTGGCCTCGTCAGTCCTGGTATCCGGAACTGTTAGCCATGTCTGTGACGGATCCTGTTCCGCTTCCTGCACGTCCAGATCTACTTCTTCAGGGATATCTGTGGAAGGAGGATGTTCAACATCTCCATTTGATGGCTTGGAGGTTGAATCCTCAATTCTAAAGAAGAAAGGGTTTTCCTCTTCAGTGGTGTCCACGATGCTTAGAGCTCGCAAGCCCGTGTCTTCCAAGATCTGTCATCGCATATGGTCCCCCTTTGTAGCATAGTGTACTGATAAGGATCTGTCTCTAGATTTCCATCTTCCCACAGTCCTAGCCTTTTTACAGGATGGGGTTGAGAAGGGACTCAGCCTGAGTTCTCTCAAGGTTCAGACTTCTGCTCTTTCTGTGTTTTTCCAGGAAAGAATTGCTATTCTTCCTGATGTTAAGGTTTTCTTCCAAGGCGTGGCTCATGTTTGGCCTGCCTTCAAGAGTCCTACTCCCCAGTGGGACCTCAATTTGGTGCTGGGGGTTCTCCAGAGGCCCCCGTTTGAATCCTTGGCTTCTATTCCTTTGCGTCTCTTGACCTGGAAGATGGCTTTTCTTTTGGCCATTGTCTCAGTTCGCCGGGTAGCAGAGTTACAAGCTCTGTATTGTAAACCTCCTTACTTGGTGTTTCACAAGGATAAGGCAGTGCTTTGCACTTCCAAGGAGTTTTTACCCAAGGTTGTCTCCGAATTTCACATCAATCAGGAGATTGTGGTTCCCTCTTTCTGCCCTAACCCTTCCTCTGACAAGGAAAGAGATCTCCATTTGTTGGATGTTCGTTGTCTAAAATTTTATGTTCATCGCACTGAGTCTATCAGGAAGTCTGACGCCTTGTTCGTCATTCCTCAGGGGCCTAGGGCAGGGAGACCGGCATCCAAGGTAACTATTGCCTCTTGGATTAAATCTACCGTCCGTGAAGCCTTCAAATTGCGGAATAAGCACGTTCCCTTCAGGGTTACTGCTCATTCCACCAGATCTATTGGGGCCTCTTGGGCCTACAAGAGTCAGGCATCTGCTGATCAACTGTGCAGAGCGGCCACTTGGTCCTCTGTGCACACATTCTCGAAGCACTATCGAGTTGATGTACTGGCCTCGGCTGATGCCAGCTTTGGAAGGAAGGTCCTGGAGGCAGTTTTGCCTGTTTAGGACTTCTGTTCTGTGATCCCTAGTGCTTCTTTACTGTTGAGCCCTGTTGGCTCTGGTTCAGTGTGCTGTGTTAGTTTGGGAATTGTTTTCCCCCCTGGTTGGTGTCAGTTGACACTTCTGTTACTGGGCTATATGATTAATTGGTTCATAGCAGTTTTAGTGACTTGGGCCTTGCGCTTGGTCCTTGCCTTACTTCCCGCCTCAGGGACAGCTCAATGTTTGTACATCCCATTGTACCAGTGACCTGTATTGGACGACAGTGAAAATAGGATTTTAGTCTTACCTGTTAAATCCTTTTCACTTAGTCCATACAGGTCACTGGTCTCCCACCCTGTCAAGGGACCATGTTTGACTCTCCTGTGGCATTCAGTGGGAGACCTTTGGGGCATGCTCACAGGAGTCTTCCTTTTCCTTCTTCCTCTGGTCAGTTTAGTGTCTCAAATCAATCTGGCTTGGCTCTGGCCTGAAGGCAGCTTAAGTAGGAGGGGAGGCTCCACCCCCTGCATACATTTGAATGAATGTTCCTGCCTATTAAAGGGGCGGATCGCCTCCCATTGTACCAGTGACCTGTATGGACTAAGTGAAAAGGATTTAACAGGTAAGACTAAAATCCTATTATTCTAGTGTTTTCTGACATGTTTTGTTCTGTTCAGACACCTTTTTTTATTTTCACCTTATTTGAATTAGGCGAGCTTTACTGCATAGACGCCATGCTCCATTCACCTGTATGGGACTTTACAGTTTGGGACATATCTCTGCAACCGCTCAACGTAGCGACTTCAGAGACAGCTCATTTTATTTGTCTGCCCTTGTTCTATTATCCAGTTCATGTTCTGAGTGTGTTGGGGGGCTAAGTCGGCTACGAACTCTGCTGTTGGGGTACTTGAAGGGAAACTACATTACCCATGAGCACCCGTTTCGCGCGCTCGTTTCTGATTGGCTCCCGAAGCAGACGCCATTTTCTTCTATCCCTTAACGAGTATCCTTTGCAGTGCTTGGACTCTCCTTCTCTCCTCAGCAGATTAACGCTTCGCTATTTCTGGGGTGAAATACTCAATCTTAAACACTGTATTAGGGTTTTCCCTTATACTTTTAGACGTTTGTACCCTGTGAGGATGTCAACTCTGCTGGAATTTGGGGCTAGACCTAAGACTAAGGATACTGGTGTGTCTGTGACCCCCATTGCACATTGCTCCTCATGTCAATCAGGGCTTCCTAGAGAACACTCAGGTCATTTATTCCCTTCATGCGCTGCTGCCCCTGCATCTCCCCCAGGGACCTCCAGCCATGCACTAGAGCCAACATGGATGCAAGAGTTTAAGGTCAAGATGTCAGTTTATCTACCTCTTTGTGTGGAGCTGAGTCTTTCATGGTGACTCGACCTCTCGAATCTCCTGAAGGGCAGACCCTTCATCCTAGCCTTCTGGATGACGGTGATGACGGATACCAGCCTCTCAGTCTGGGGAGTAGACCCCGGTCACATTAATGCCCAGGGTCGGTGGTACATGGCGGAGTCTTTCCTTCCCATCAACGTGCTGGAGCTTCGAGCGATCTTTCAGCCGTAGCTTATATCAACAAACAAGGCGGAACAAGAAGTCTCGCAGCTTGGTTAGAGGTCAAAGCTATCTTGTCCTGGGAGGTAGAACATGTTCCTGCCATATCTGCCGTTCACCTTCCCGGCATGGACAATATTTTACCAGTCTTCGACACACTGTGGACAGCAGAGAGTGGGAACTGCATCAATACATATATTCAACCTCATTTCCTAGAAACGGGGACTTCCTTGCTTCGACCTGATGGCAACGAGGTACAACAGGAAAGTCCTCTTGTTCTGCTCCCACTAGAGGGACCCTCTGGCTCTGGCAGTGGAAGCCACGTCCATCCCATGGCACTTTCCACTGGCATACATCTTTCCACCCATTCCCATGCTACACAGGGTGTTGAGGAAACTGTGTCTGGACCTTCTTCTGCAGGGGTACCTGTGGAAGGAGGATGTAGACCTTCTGGATTTGACGGCATGGAAATTGAATCCTCAATACAGAAGAAGTGTTTTTCTTCAGGTGTGGTGGCCACCTTGCTTAGTGTCCAGAAGCCTGTTTCCTCCAAAGCATACCAAAGATTCTGGTCCACCTTTCTATCTCGGTGCACTGATAGAGATCTTTCCCATGACTTTGACCTTCCTACGGTCCTGTCTTTTTTGCAGGACGGGGTTGATAAGGGTCTCCGCTTGAGTTCCTTAAAGGTCCAGACGTCTGCGCGCTCTGTTTTCTTTCAGAGACATCTTGCCATCCTTCCAGATGTCAAGGTTTTCTTTCAGGGCATTGCCCATGCTCGTCCTGCCTTTAAGAGCCCCGCTCCTCAGTGGGATCTTAACTTGGTTTTGGGCGTCCTTCAGCGCCCCCCATTTGAGTCCTTGGCTACTATTCCTCTATGTCTGTTGACTTGGAACAGGGCTTTTCTCCTGGCGATAGTGTCTGTTCGCCGTGTCGTGGAGTTGCATGCCTTGTCTTGCAAACCACCCTTTTTGGTGTTTTACAAGGACAAAGTGGTTCTTCGCACTTCTCAGGAATTTCTCCCTAAGGTGGTTTCTGAATTCCACATTAATCAGGAAATAGTGGTGCCCTCTTTCTGTCCTGACCCTGCATCTGACAAGGAAAGGGATCTTCACTTGTTGGATGTGGTATGATTCCTTAAGTTCTGTGTGTACCGTACTGAGTCCATTTGTCAGTCTGACGCGCTCTTCCTCATTCCTGAGGGTCCCAGGGCAGGTAGACCGGTGTCCAAGGTTACCATAGCTTCCTGGATTAAATCTACTATTTGTAAGGCCTACGAACCGACGACGAAGCCCGTGCCATTTCGGGTCATGGCTCATTCCACCAGGTCTATTGGGGCCTCTTGGGCCTACAAGGACCTGGCCTCGGCTGTTCAGGTGTGCAAGGCAGCTACCTGGTCGTCTGTGCACACCTTTTCTAAACACTACCGTGTTGATGTTCTGGCATCGGCCGATGCCACCTTTGGTAGGAAGATCTTGGAGGCTGTCTTGCCTGTCTAGGGTCGTCTTCAGTACATTTAGTACTCCTTAACTGTTGAGCCCGGTTGGCTCTAGTTCTGTGTGCTGTTACAGTTCCTGGTGTTTTACACTCCAGTTTCGTGCCCGTTGACACTTTGTTCCTTGTAGGGCTGCTTTATAATATGTTTAGCTCATATATGCTCTGGTGACTTTGGGGACCTGCACCTGGTCCTTGCCTTCATTCCCACCTCTGGGAAACTCAATGTTTGAACATCCCAAAGTTAACAGCAACCTATACTGGACAGCAGAGAAATGAGGATTTTAGTCGTACCTGTCATACTTTTCTCTTAGTCCATATAGTTTACTGGTCTCCCACCCTGTCAAGAGACCATGCTTGGTTCTCCTGTGACTGAACATGGGAGTCCTTTCGGGTTCATGCTCACAGGAGTCTTCTTTTCCCTTCTTGCTACCTAGTCATTAGTTAGCATTTCAAATCTTACTGGAGGGGATTGGATGGGTACCAGCTAGGAGAGGAGGAAGGCTCCACCCTGCACTTCTTTTCAAGAATTGTCCCTGCCTGTTAAAGAGCTGTCACCTTCCCAAAGTTACAAGTAACCTATATGGACTAAGAGAAAAGGATTTAACAGGTAAGACTAAAATCATCTTTTTCAAGGCACAACATAATAGCGTCTAATCATATTGTGGGTTTACACCATAAAATCTGATTTTAAGATTATGGAAGGAATGGGCCATGATGAGGCAATGCCATTTCATAGGTTTGATGGTTTATTGTAGAGTAAAAGACATTGTATGTTGATAGATCAACAAGGATGATCAGATGGCTCAATGTTTCACTTCTTTACCAAACATCTAACCAGTCACACATTCCATTACCTCATTATCCACATTGATTGCATGTGTTTCTTTTTGAGAGGGAGGGTACCACGTGGAGGCATTCCCACCAGATATAAAGAAAGGTGCCTACACTATTGCTGCAGTTTCAACAAATGCCTGAGAAACTGAGGTATGTATCGGCTAGTGTTACTATCAGAAAAAGTCTTTGCAAGATGATTCTGTTTGAGTAACCCATGTTGCTAGGCCCACATACATAGGTTCCCATATGTCTTCCACACCTGTACTCTTTAGCTTTGATGACATGGAAACTGAATCTTTATCTTTCGAAGGAATGTATTCCCTGAAGAGGTCAGACTCTCCAGGCTGCAAGCCATAAAGCCTATTTTTTAGTTAGTCTATTGTGGAATTTGGGAGCTTTCGGTGTCTTTTTATGCTCTTTACAATTGCAACCCTCTCCATTTGACTTTAATTCACTTTCACAGCTTCTTGCAAATGGGGCTTGGCTACAGAGCTAAAACTGGCTTCATTTAATTTCTGAATGTTCATTTCCTGAACATGTTCCAGATATTCATACTAGAATTGGCAAAGGTTATGCTTGCTTACAAGGGTTAAATTTCTCCATGGGCCTTGGACTAGTGCCAGAGATGGTACAGTCTGGACTTTTTTCCTCTTTCTTCAGCATTTCCTTGGCATCTTTCTGACTTGCCAGGCAGTCTTGCTGTTAGCAGTTTCTTTTCCAGATGAGTTTTGAAGCTTGTATGTGTACTTTCTTGTCCTTTTTCCTATTATTCCCTTGCCCTGCAATGCTTTAGTGGTGGTGACTTCCTACATTATATGTAGTGCATTGCCTAAACTATTACTTACTTGTAACTGGTTGTTTCGAGCCATATATTTTTCCTAGTTTCTATTCTGAAAGTCCCTAAAACAGACAGACCAATTACAAAGATGTTTTTTTCTTCGTAAGTTTAAAGGACTGTCGGAAAAAAATACTTTTTGTTACAGCCTATTTTACAAGGACCTTCAATACTTCCTATTCCTTTCCAAACCCTATCAAGATGAGTCTTTGAATAAGTTACTGGCTTTCAGTTCAGGCTTTTGGCAGCTCTGAGAGATGAATCCCTTGCCTTCAGCATAAGCATGCGTGGTATATTTTGTGTATACAGTACATTAGATTTGTTGTAAACCCATCTTACTGTAGTGTACTTAATTGACTGGATAAACTTCAAAGTGATCTCTAAGGCACAAGCCAGTTATTTTTCCTTGCAGCAGCAACCGATCAGCTCCCTTAATTGAGCATCGGAGGGAAGGAGGATTGTACTGACATTTGGATGTTCTAAACAACTTCCCAGAGCCGCCTGCGAGCCAACACCCCTTCTTGTTTTGGTTGCAACTTGTTGCAGATTGATTGATTCAGTCTGCTCTTTTTTTCTCTCCCACACTGTCTTTTGGTACCACTTTGGGACATACCACAGTCCTTCTGTCTCCCAGACAAAATGAAAAAAGGGATTTTCTATTTACAACTAGGGAGTGAACTAGGACTGGTGAGTTTGATAAGTTGAATTTATTAACTCTTTAAAGTGCCTGCCTCATGTTGGAGAGACGTTTATCCATGCGTCACTCAGTGGACTAAGATAAAACAATTTATCTGTAAGTATAAGAAAAAAAACCTCCTCCCCCCTCCCCTTTGAGGGTTGGCATAGTGTCTAGGCACTTTATTTCAGTTGCTATGAGAAATATCAGTTTAATTTCCCCCTGGTCTTTTCCACTGCCCAGGGTATTGAGTTTTTTTCTAGAGTGTTTGTGGAAAGATTTGCACCTTAATTCTCTCAAGGCCTTTTCCAGGTTATTCCAGTAAATAAATCACACTCATTCAAATTTTCATTCAGGGAGTGGTTCACATTATGTTGAACTTTATCTTTCATCCATTGTGGAGCAGAGGAACCTTACGGTTAAGTAACTACCGCTCGGAGGCAGGGTACTTCATATATTTATCCATTTTTGGTTGCAAGTCAAAACACTCTATACACTAAAATTATTGGAGCTATTCACACCTCAAAAGGGAAGTAAATCTTGTACCACTTAACCAGCTACAAAGAGATGCCTCTACTCACGTCTAAAGAATAATTTATACAGACACTGGTGAAATGTTTAATTTCCAATGAAATTCAAATTAATGAGGAACCTGCATTCCCCGCAGTTAGGAATGTACAATCTGTATCATGTATTTTGTATTCAGCTTTCATTCTGTAACTTGCTTGAAGAAGATACATAGTCTGTCTTAAAAGCATTCAAAAGCTACTCAGTTAGCCAAATATCACTCTACCTACTCTATTACTCTACCAATTATTTTTCTTTTTTTTTTTTCTTTTTTTTTTTTTTTTTTTTTTGGTACATGTTAGGAAAAGTTTCCCTGGCTCTGTGACAGGAAGGGGGGGTTCTTATTCCTTCCTTTCTCTTTGTACAGCACAGGAGGCACTTCTGCAGTAGACTCTTTCCTCAGGTGGCCATATTGTCTCCTTGTGGTTTCTAGCCTTCTCAGTGCTGCAGATAGGTTTTTCCTCTATTTGTGCAAGTTATTTGGGAGACATTGGCAAGACTATAAGGTTACCAAGGCTTTGAGGATCTCCATATTAACCGCTTTAACCCATTGCTCCTCATGCCAGATTATCCTTCCTAGGCATTCTTCTGGTGCTTTACGTTCCTCTTGCTTGGTGGCCCCCACACAACCTGTGATTCTTTTTTTATGCAATACATAGAGGTTCTTCGATGGACCCCTCCACCTTTGATATCAGGTTGAGGGATGCTCTTGTGCAACGGCTGGAGATCCACTCACCATTTTCATGGAATGGAAACTACACTACACTATTGCATGAGAAGAGGTGGTTCTACACGGATCGTCTTCCTTTTTGGATCCTACGTGCAACACATGAGGCTGGTCTCTCTCTCCTTGCATACCATATTAACCCCTTTCCAGTCAGATAAGTACTCTTTTCTTTATATAAGTATGTTTCTTCTACTTTTAATATTCTGCTTTATATCTTAAGGGGTTTATTGGCTATATCTGAACCTAAGGCAGACATGGGCAAGACTATAAGGCTTCCAAGGCTTTGAGGATCTCCACCTTAACAGCTTTAACCCATTGCTCCTCATGCCAGATTATCCTTCCTAGGGATTCTCCTGGTGCTTTATGTTCCTCTTGCTTGGTGTCCCCCCACACAACCTCAAGGATACTCGCCTAATAAACAGGATTCCGCATGGGTTAAGGCCTTTAATTTCCTCTTCGAGTTCCAGGTGCTCCTGGAAGAGTGGAGGACATCTGACAAGGCATTGTTCCTTCCCATGCTTTTCTCTCTCTCATATGCTTTTTCTACTGAGTCTTTAGTGCAGTGGGCTAACCCCCCCCCCACCAAAGAAGCGCACCCCCCATGTTGGTTATCATAAAGGGGCATCAGGAGCACTAAAACAGTTAAAACTTTTTTATTTTAAGTTGCCTACCTTCACTAAAATGGTTTTCAAATTGCCTACCTGCACACTTCACACCTAAAGAATAGATAGACAAGACCTACCATTTTAGAAAGTAGGCAAGCAGGCACATGAAGTGGTTGATCACTTGTCCTTCTACCTCTATTCTAGTATACACAAATGAGATGCTATGGGAGAAAAAAAATCTAATTTTATCAATTTTTATAGGTCTTAAATCTTTCAAAATCATTAAAGTACCTACTGCCAGCCTGAGAAAAATGGCACCGCATTGGTATAGGTTTACGTACCTTAAGGTGTGCTAGGGTCACAAAATCATCTAGTGAATGTAGGTTTGGACAGAATGTCTTAATTTGTTTAACATTATACAGATTTTCAAATTGCCCCTACCAGTCCTGATAAGTTAAGGTAGGCATAAAAATACCCTTGTTTGAAAGAGTATTATCTCATCTTTCAAATTAGTGTATTTTGGTACCCAAAAAGCATGAGGAGGAATAAAGGGCTCTTTTATTTTAATTTATGTATGCAAACATGTATTTTTAAATACGACTTTCCCAAATGATCACCTAGCTTGCAGACCATAATAGGTACCCTTGTTGGAAAGGGGAAACCTTCCCATTTCCAATTAAGGTATTCTTATGTGGTTAGGAGATGGGGGTGGGGGGCTGATATGGGCTCTTAAAAAGAGCGACCGTCCCATCTCCTAAAATACATACAGTGAGAGAAAAAATTATTTGATCCCCTGCTGATTTTGTACGTTTGCCCACTGAAAAATAAATGATCAGTCTATAATTTTAATGGTAAGTTTATCTGAACAGTGAGAGAATAACAACAAAAAAAATCCAGAAAAACGAATTTTAAAGCAGTTATAAATTGATTTGCAAAACATGACTTAGTACTTTGCGGCAAAACCCTTGCTGGCAATCACAGAGGTCAGACATTTCTTGTAGTTGGCCACCAGGTTTGCACACATCTCACTCCACTTTGTGGCCACTCCACTTTGCAGATCCTCTCCAAGTCATTAAGGTTTCGAGGCTGATACTTGGCAACTCGAACCTTCAGCTCCCTCCACAGATTTTCTATGGGATTAAAGTCTGGAGACTGACTAGGCCACTTCAGGACCTTAATGTGCTTCTTCTTGAGCCACTCCTTTGTTGCCTTGGCCGTGTGTTTTGGGTCATTGTCATGCTGGAATACCCATCCACGACCCATTTTCAATGCCCTGGCTGAGGGAAGGAGACTCTCACCCGAGATTTGACGGTACATGGCCCTATCCATCGTCCCTTTGATGCGGTAAAGTTGTCCTGTTCGCTTAGCAGAAAAACACCCCCAAAGCATAATGTTTCCACCTCCATGTTTGATGGTGGGGATGGTGTTCTAGGGGTCATAGGCAGCATTCTTCATCCTTCAAACACGTCAAGTTGAGTAGATGCCAAAGAGCTCAATTTTGGTCTCATCTGACCACAACACTTTCACCCAATTCTCCTCTGAATCACTTAGATGTTCACTGGCAAACTTCAGACGGGCCTGTACATGTGCTTTTTTGAGCAGGGGGACCTTGTGGGCGCTGCAGGATTTCAGTCCTTCACGGTGTAGTGTGTTACCAATTGTTTTCTTGGTGACTATGGTCCCATCTGCCTTGGGATCATTGACAAGATCCTACCATGTAGTTCTGGGCTGATTCCTCACCATTCTCATGATCGTTGAAACTCCACGAGGTGAGATCTTTCATTGAGCCCAAGACCAAGGGAGATTGACAGTTATTTTGTGTTTCTTCTAGTTGCAAATAATTACACCAACTGTTGTCACCATCTCACCAAGCTGCTTGCCAATGGTCTTGTAGCCCATTCCAGCCATGTGTAGGTCTACAATCTTGTCCCTGACATCCTTGGACAGCTCTTTGGTCTTCGTCATGGTGGAGAGTTTGGAATCTGATTGATTGCTTCTGTGGACAGGTGTCTTTTATACAGGTAACAAGCTGAGATTAGAAGCACTCCCTAAGAGAGTGATCCTATTCTCAGCTTGTTACCTGTATAAAAGACACCTGGGAGCCAGTAATCTTGCTGATTGATAGGGGGTCAAATACTTATTTCACTCAGTAAAATGCAAATCAATTTATAACTTTTTTTGAAATGCGTTTTTCAGGATTTTTTTTTTTTGTTATTATGTCTCTCGCTGTTCAAATAAACCTACCATTAAAATTATAGATGTCATTTGTCCCTGAGCAAACATGCAAAATCAGCAGGGGATGAAATATTTTTCTGCCTCACTGTACATGTATATGTTTATTCAAGGTGATCATTTGAACACCTGTTATTTACCCCCTTCATCTCTACCCTTGTTGGAAAGGGGTGCCTTTCCAATTTCCAACCAGGTTACTTCAGCTGAGATAGGGGCACTAAAAGAGGGCCCCAGCTCATAAAACACATTAGATGTGTATGTTTATACATTGTGATCACATGGTTACCAGGTATTAACCGCACTCCTTTCTACCCTTGTTGGAAATGGGCGTGTTTCCCATTTCCACGCCTGCTATTTTAGAAGTTAGAGGCTGAGATATATGTATGTATGCATTTTTACTTGTATATGACCATAGATTTACACAGTGCTTTACAGAAATAGAAGTAGTGTAATACAAAAATAGTACAGGACATAAATAAATGCATCAGGCTAAAGTGTAATTATTGTATAATTAGCAGTAAATGTATTCCACCCAGCTACTAAAATGCATTGAAATATATATGTTTATACCAGTTGATAAATTGTTATTAACACCATTCATGCTTCCCCTTGTTGGATTATGATCTTCTCCTCAGGGGCACCAATTTTAAGAGTTAGGGTGGGTAGCTGAGATTACGGAGTCATCTGGCATTAAACTACCGGTATTCATACATACTCTTGTTGGAAAGGAGAGAGACTTCCTTTTTCCAGCAAGGGTTGCCTTACCTTTCTAGGAGACAGGGGGTCTCAATGTACTAACTGAAATATGCTTGCAATTCTTGCTTAAGGACCTTTGTTGATGTCATAAATACCATTGCTTGAAATATCATCATCTGGTCTTTTGAATGAGGGGTTGAGTGTATGCAACCTATTTTTAGCATAGGTCTTAGTATAACATGCTGTTAAATGCATGGTGACAGCTACATATTTATATGCAACCAGCTGAGTAGCATGTAACGATCAAATGTTTTAACTGCCTACATTTCTCTTGTCTGGAATAGGATGTCATCTTTGTGGCAGACACAGCAAATGCAATATTGTTGTCTCTTGGTGACAGATCTCCAAATGTTCGTGCCAAGGCTGCATGGTCTTTGGGAAATCTTACAGACACCCTAATTGTTAACATGTAAGTACTACTATGTATTCATGAGCAATATTAACCTTTTAAGTGATGAGCAAATTGTCACATTTTTCGTATGTAAATTTATACAATCGTGTCAAAAAGAGAGTACACCATCTTTGAATTCTATGGTTTTACATATCAGGACATAATAACAATCATCTGTTCCATTGCAGGTCTAAAAATTAAGTAAATACAACCTCAGATGAACAACAACACATGATGTATTACACAGTGTCATGATTTATTTAACAAAAATAAAGCCAAAATGCAGAAGCCATGTGTGAAAAACTAAGTACACCCTTACAGCTTCCATAGGAATTAAGATGCTCAGTAGCAGACAGGTGCTGCTAATCAAATGCCATTGATTAATTGATGATCAGCAAGTGTGACCACCTCTATAAAAGTTGAAGTTTTAGCAGTTTGCTGGTCTGGAGCATTCAAGTGTGTGTTAACACAATGCCAAGGAGGAAAGACCTCAGCAATTGTTGCTGCCCATCAATCTGGGAAGGGTTATAAGGCCATTTCCAAACAATTTAAAGTCCATCATTCTACAGTGAGAAAGATTATTCAAAAGTGGAAAGCATTCAAGACAGTTGCCAGTCTTCCGAGGAGTAAACGTCCCAGCAAATCCATCCCAAGATCAGACCGTGCAATGCTCAGAGAAATTGCAAAAAACCCAAGATCATGAACTCCTCTGTATACCAAAGTATTCTAGAGTCAAATGTGAGGCCATCTGTCCGACAGCTAAAGCTTGGCCAAAATTGGGTCATGCAACAGGACAATAATCCCAAGCACCCCAGCAAATCTACAACAGAATGGCTGAAAAAGAAAAGAATCAAGGTGTTGCAATGGATCAGTCAAAGTCCAAACCTCAACCAGATTGAAATGCTGTGGCGGGACCATCAGAGATCTGCGCATAAACAAATGCCCGTAAACCTCAATGAACTGAAGCAATGTTGTAAAGAAGAGTTGGCCAAAATTCCTCCACAACGATGTGAGAGACTGATAAAATACAGAAAACGATTACTTCAAGTTACTTCAAGGTGGTTGTTCAAGCTATTGAATCATAAGGTGTACTTAGTTTTTCACACATGGCTTCTCTATTTTAGCTTTATTTTTGTTAAATCATGACACTGTATAATATGGCATGTGTTGTTGTTCACTTGAGGTTACAGTTACCTAAATTTTAGACCTGCAAAGGAAAAGATGATTGTTATTATGTCCAGATATGTAAAACCATAGAATTCAAAGAGGGTGTACTTTCTCTTCCACATGACTGTATGTGTTTTATCTTCATTTTATTGTGTTATTTTAGTACTGCTGTTGTGCTGTACCAGGGTTTACTTATACCTAGGGATGGGTGACTAAAACGGTTTTCTTTTTGTGGGAATTTTTGCAAAAAAAAAAACAAAAAAACAATAATTCTGTTTTTGCAGAAATTCTTTCTGCTTGAAATTACATTAAAATGTCCAGCTTTTTAGTGCTGCCTATGAAATTCTTGCAAGAACTTGGCAATTTCTCCCTATGCTTACTATGGGCAACCTTCCATATCCTCAGCCTGTCAACAATTTTTTCAAGGCTGAGGCTTAGGCAAGGTAAGCCTTGAAATAATTTGTTAGCAAGCTGATGCCTATGTCAGTGCAATCCTTAAAAAATGTATAGCGGGCTGCGGCCTAAGGCAGTGCAAGCCTTGAAAAACTTGGTAGCAGGCTGCGGCCTATGGCAAAGTGAGCCTTGATTTATGAAAATAAATAAATAAATTATTGGCCCTCCCTGCAATGAGACATGCCTAGTGTACAGTGTGGACAGACTGTAGATGTTCCCTTATAGCATACTATTAGTCTCACTACTGCAGAATTGTCTGTTGGTGGTACTTCTGTCAACCCTAGCAGAAGATGAAGCAGATGATTATGTCACTGTTATTATGGGCTGGTGGGTGGTTGCCTCAAGAATCAGATCAGAGTAGAGTTCTGGGACACATCGTCATTGTTCAGGATGTGCAATGGACACAATTATTTAGAGGAGGATAGTTCAGTATTGTCAATGTAAGCCTCTGTGTGGTTATTTTGGATGTGCTTAATTAGAACAAACATGCCAAGATGTAATCCCTTCTTTCCCAGCTTCACAACTTTTCACAAACTGTACATATTGCAGACGTTGATAAACGCAGTTGTTGGTAAATGTTTCCAAGGAAAGTGTATTCACACACCCATGATTTCATGAGAGATGGAGGAGGAGAAAGATTATGGTGACTGGACTTCAGCTTCCCAGATGCACCTAAAATGGCGGTGGCTTATTGTGGTGCTGTGGCTGTCTCAGCTTTAGTATGAACCATCTCTTTTGCTAGTTCTCTTCACCCTCATAGTGTGTGGGGATACCATTTTTCTCATGCTTGCCCTAGGTACTGGATAGGCTAGGAAATCCTATGGTGTTGAAAGATTTTAATAACTTTGAAGTGACTGAAGTGTAAAAAAGTATGTTTTGTTTTATTTTTTCCCCTATAGCACAATTTCTGAAAAGAATAGTGCACATTAGTCAAGGGGTAAAAGGAAACTGGTGAGTGACATGTTGGCATCACCATCCTCAACATCATTTTGATTTATTTATAATACAATACACTTACACTTAAGGGGAATAAAAATACTTTATATAATTATAAAAGATCAACTAGGGACATCCAGGAGATAAAAATAGGTCTTACAATTGGTTCTGAAAGATGGGAAATCCGGAACGTACCTGAATCATGGCTGCAGAGGGTTCCAGGTTGCAGGGCAGCACTTGAGAATGCCTTGCCACCTAAAGTGGAATGACAGTCTTTTGTCTCCATCAGTCTTAACAGCTAGTTTGTACCATTGGAAAGACTGCTGGTAAACAATCCAGCTTGCACAAGTGTCAGCCGCGCTCCCGTTCCGGCTGCTTCGGAGGTATGGGGTTTCCTTACTTCCAGTCCTCTTCCGGGTTTACCCCGATGTCGCGTCGCGTGCGTCGTGACGTCATCCCACGGCGCCTACTTCAGGGAGCTCCGGACTGGCACTGGTGCACTCTTACAGTGTAGCCACGTCTAGCTTCTTGCTTGCAGTTCTTGTAACCTTGGATCCTGCTTGTGTATGACCCAGCCTGCCTCTGACCACTCTTTTGCCTGCCGATTCCAGTTGCCATTATTCCTGCCTGTGTATGACCCAGCCTGCCTCTGACTACTCTTTTGCCTGCCGAATCCAGTTGCCATTGATCCTGTCTGTGTATGACCCAGCCTGCCTCTGACCATTCTCTTGCCTGCCGATTCCGGTTACCATTGATCCTGCCTGTGTATGACCCAGCCTGCCTTAGACCATTCTCTTTATTGGGAGCCTGAGATCCTGTATCCGGGTGCTCTAGTTACCCTCAGACCCCCCTCCTGTTCCAGCTGTTCCAGTTCTTGGTACTCACAGGACAGGTCAGTTCTCTCCAGCCTAGGAGAGTATTCTTTGCACTATATAACCTCTTCTTTAGGAGAGTTTCAGCCTCCTGGCCCCCGCTCTCTAGCTTCGCACCCCACGCAGCGCTCTCCAGCATTCACTGTCCCCCGCAGGAGAAAAGGTGCTGTCTGTAGGGTATCATCCAGGGCACTCTCCCAGCTCCTCTGGGGTTTGTCATCCAGCCTTGTGGCTGGCACCTATACCCGGCCTAGGCCGCAGCACGGTACCCGTACAGGCAGCCACCGCACGCCGAGCATCGCACCCTACTCCGCGCTCCCAAGCACTCCCTCTCCTGCGGGTATCATCCCTCCTGGTGTAGTTGTCGTGACATTAGTAAGAGTGCCACTGCCGTAATCATGTCGGTGGACCCTACTGAGGTCTCCCAGGCAGTCCTCCAACAGGCTGCTGTGTTAAAACAGCACGCAACACAAATCCAGCACCTGGATGATAAACTTGATTCCATCACTGCTCTCCTCCAACGTATGCAGCAGCATTTGGAGGGACCGGGACTCTCCGCTACCCCACCTTCGGAGCCATCTCTCTCTGCTACCGGCCCCAGGGTGACTCAGGTCTCCGTGCCCTCACGCCTGCCTTTGCCAGACAAATATGAAGGGGATCCCAAGTTGTTGCGCGGTTTCTTGAATCAGTGTAGTTTACACTTCCAAAGTCAACCGGAGGTCTACTCTGCACATTGGTCCCGGGTCACCTTCATTGTTTCCCTGCTACGAGGACAGGCCCTGGCTTGGGTCTCGCCGCTTATGGACCGTCAGTCCACCCTGCTGGATGACTGCGATGCCTTTGTAGCCGCCTTTTGGTCCGTGTTTGATGTTCCTGGTAGACAGGCAGCCGCAGAGGCTGCATTGCTGGACCTGCAACAAGGGCAACAATCCTTTTCCCAATATGCTATCACCTTCCGGACTCTAGCCTACGACACGGACTGGGGCAGCAGCGCCCTGAAGGCTGCCTTTCGTCGTGGTCTCTGTGACCGTTTGAAGGACGAACTGACCACTCGGCCCATACCTGAAACGTTGGAGGGTCTGATTGCCCTCTGCTCCTCCTTAGATACCCGCATTCAGGAGCGACGCCAGGAGAAAGATAGGGATTGCTCCAGATGCCCCGTGTTACGCCCACCCATCCCGTCTTGCACCGAAGTTTCAAGCACCCCTGTCCTCGTCCGATGCACCAGTGGAACCCATGGAGATCGGCCAGTTGACCCGGCTATCAGAAGACTAGAAGACCAGACGGCGCAATTCAGGCCTATGTCTCTATTGTGGGCGTGCAGGACACTTTGCTCGTATGTGTCCAAACAAACCGGGAAACGACCGGACTTAGGGCGCTCGGAGGGATCCACCCTAAGTCAGCCTTCAATTCCCTCCACCCAACGCTTAACGATCCCGGTAAAGTTGTCATGGGCTAGCACAACCATCTACCACGATGCTTTGGTTGATTCCGGAGCTGGGGGTGTCTTTGTGGATCAGTCGTTTGCCCAACAACACGGGATTCCGCTCCTGTCTAAGACCTCTCCTGTAAGCGTGGTGGTAATTGATGGTTCCCCTCTGGGCGATGGTCGCATTACCCTACAGACAATTCCTCTCCGTTTACACATGAGCCCTTCTCGTACCGAGAGTCTGGAGTTCGATATTATCAACTTGCCCCACACTCCTATTATCCTGGGCTTCCCCTGGCTGGAGAGGAATAACCCCCTCATCAACTGGAGGGAAAGGACTCTGTCCTTCCCAACAGGTCCTTCGTCCCCCATAGTGGTCTCCTCGGTCTCCCCGTCGGTTGAGGACGGATCCACCCAGATCCCAGTGCCTTATTTGGCATTTGCTGATGTTTTCTCCAAAACCCGTTCTGAGGTCCTGCCGCCTCACCGCCCTTATGACTGCACTATCGACCTCGTTCCAGGGGCGGTTTTACCGAAGGGCCGGACCTATCCCCTCTCGCTGCCAGAGACGGCAGCCTTGGAGGCCTACATTCAGGATAATCTCGCCAGAGGATTCCTCAGGCCTTCTACGTCTCCTGCTGGAGCGGGCGTCTTCTTTGTGAAAAAAAAGGACGGCTCCTTGCTGTCCTGTATTGACTACCGAGGCCTAAACGCCATCACGAGAAAGAACAGCTACCCGCTTCCACTCATTCCAGAACTGCTGGAGCGTCTCCGGGGGGCTTCCGTCTTCACTAAGTTGGACCTCAGGGTAGCTAATAATCTGGTTCGGATGCGCGAGGGTGACGAGTGGAAGACCGCCTTTAACACGCGCTTTGGCCATAACGAATATTGTGTCATGCCTTTTGGTTTACGCAATGCCCCAGCAGTGTTTCAGGCGTTGGTCAATGACGTCTTCCGAGATCATTTTCTCACCTGCGTGATCGTGTATTTGGATGATATACTCATCTACTCCTCCACTTTGGCCGAACATCGCCAGCATGTACGTACGGTGTTGACCCGTCTTCGTGATAATCATCTGTATGCCAAGTTGGAGAAGTGTTCCTTCGAGAAGACTTCGTTGCCATTTCTGGGATATGTAATCTCCGCAGAGGGTCTGACCATGGACCCGGACAAGGTCAGTGCAGTGGTAAACTGGAGGGTCCCACAGACCACGAAAGCCATCCAGCGCTTTGTGGGATTCTCCAATTATTATAGGAGATTCATTAGGAATTTCTCTGCAATCATCCAGCCCATCACCCGTTTATCTTGCAAAGGAGCTGATCCTACCTCTTGGTCACAAAAGGCGCTGGATGCTTTTCATCACCTTAAGCAGGCTTTCACGTCCGCACCTCTCCTATCTTATCCGGATCCCTCCTTGCCGTTTACCCTGGAGGTGGATGCTTCGGAGCTTGCTGCAGGGGCTGTTCTGTCCCAACGGTCTAAAGACTCTGGCGCTTTGCACCCTTGTTGCTACTTCTCCCGTCGCTTCACCGCGGCTGAGAGTAACTATGACACTGGTAACAGAGAGTTACTTGCCATCAAGCTTGCTTTTGAGGAGTGGCGCTACTTACTGGAGGGGGCGGCTCACCCAATCAGTATCCTGACTGACCACCGCAATCTGGCGTACTTGGCGTCTGCTCGCCGTCTAACTCCACGACAGGCTAGATGGTCCCTGTTCTTTTCCAGGTTTGATTTTACAATCTCCTATATCCCTGGAACCAGGAATCTCAAGGCAGACGCACTCTCTCGTTTGTACGACGAAACCTCGGTTATACCGGTAGTACCCGATACTATAGTGCCTCCTGCATGTGTCCTGGGGTCCTTGTCCACCCACCTACTCGAGTGCATCAGAAAGGCGCAGCCACCTGACGACTCTGATGTCTCACCCAATCCTTTACTGCTCGTTCCTGAGGACTGTAGACAAGCAGTCATGACCCGGGCCCATCAGTCCCGAGTTGCGGGGCACCCAGGGGTGGAACGAACCCATGAGCTACTCTCCCGTTATTTTCGGTGGCCTACTTCCCGTACTGACATTTCCCTCTGGGTTAAATCCTGTCCAGTATGTGCTAGGATGAAGATACCTCGGGTCCGTCCAGTAGGGTTGCTGGTACCTCTGCCGGTTCCTACTCTTCCATGGACCCAATTGGCCTTGGACATCGTGGTGGATTTGCCAGTCTCTGCCGGGATGACTACGATTTTGGTGGTCATCGACCGCTTCTCGAAACAGGGACACTTCGTACCTCTTCCCAAATTGCCGAGCGCCTCTGAACTCGTGGACATCTTTATCGCTCACATCATTCGTCTTCATGGGTTGCCTCTGCACATCACCTCGGATCGAGGTACCCAATTCGTCTCCAGGTTTTGGAGGTCCTGTTGTGCCCGATTAGGAATAGCCCTGCACTTCTCCTCCGCCTATCACCCACAAACCAATGGGCAGACGGAACGCTTGAATCAGGCTTTGGAACACTACTTGCGTTCGTACTGCAACCACCAACAAGACGACTGGGTTAGTCTCCAACCCTGGGCGGAGTTCTCCTACAATTCCCTCCGTCACTCCTCGCTAGGATGTTCACCTTTCTTTGCGGCCCTGGGGTACAACCCACGCGTACGCCTCCTGGCTCCCGGGGTTTCCTTGGTCCCAGCAGCTGAGGACAGGGTACGGTCTATGACGGAGCACTGGAGTACCGTGCGGGCAGCACTGTTACGGGCACAGATTCGCCATAAGGCTGCTGCCGATCGCCGGCGCACTCCTGCACCCCTGTACAGTGTGGGGGACCGGGTATGGCTTTCTACGAAGCATATCCGCTTGGCTCAGCCTTCAGGGAAGTTGGGTCCTAAGTATTTGGGCCCTTATCGTATCAGTCGGCGGTTATCTCCGGTATCGTACCGCCTCTCTCTCCCTCGCAGTTTACGTATCCATCCAGTCTTCCATGTGTCCCTCCTGAAGGCGTTCCTACCTTCTGTGGGTCCCTCTTCAGGTCCTCGGCCCCCAGCGCCGGTAACTGTGGACGGTCAGGAAGAGTATGTGATCTATGGCGTCCTGGATTCTCATCGGTCCCATGGCCGTCTCATGTATCTCGTGAACTGGAAGGGTTATGGTCCGGAGGAACGTTCCTGGGTGCCAGCGCAGGATGTGCACGCGCCCGCCCTTTTGCGCTCCTTTCACCGCTCCCGTCCTGATAGGCCTGCTAGGTAGGCTCCGGAGGCGCCTCCTGGGTGGGGGGCAGTGTCAGCCACTCTCCCGTTCCGGCTGCTTCGGAGGTATGGGGTTTTCTTACTTCCGGTCCTCTTCCGGGTTTACCCCGATGTCGCGTCACGTGCATCGTGACATTATCCCACGGCGCCTACTTCAGGGAGCTCCGGACAGGCACTGGTGCACTCTTACAGTGTAGCCACGTCTAGCTTCTTGCTTGCAGTTCTTGTAACCTTGGATCCTGCCTGTGTATGACCCAGCCTGCCTCTGACCACTCTTTTGCCTGCCGATTCCAGTTGCCATTATTCCTGCCTGTGTATGACCCAGCCTGCCTCTGACTACTCTTTTGCCTGCCGATTCCAGTTGCCATTGATCCTGTCTGTGTATGACCCAGCCTGCCTCTGACCATTCTCTTGCCTGCCGATTCCGGTTACCATTGATCCTGCCTGTGTATGACCCAGCCTGCCTTAGACCATTCTCTTTATTGGGAGCCTGAGATCCTGTATCCGGGTGCTCTAGTTACCCTCAGACCCCCCTCCTGTTCCAGCTGTTCCAGTTCTTGGTACTCACAGGACAGGTCAGTTCTCTCCAGCCTAGGAGAGTATTCTTTGCACTATATAACTTCTTCTTTAGGAGAGTTTCAGCCTCCTGGCCCCCGCTCGCTAGCTTCGCACCCCACGCAGCGCTCTCCAGCATTCACTCTCCCCCGCAGGAGAGAAGGTGCTGTCTGTAGGGTATCATCCAGGGCACTCTCCCAGCTCCTCTGGGGTTTGTCATCCAGCCTTGCGGCTGGCACCTATACCCAGCCTAGGCCGCAGCACGGTACCCGTACAGGCAGCCACCGCACGCCGAGCATCGCACCCTACTCCGCGCTCCCAAGCACTCCCTCTCCTGCGGGTATCATCCCTCCTGGTGTAGTTGTCGTGACAACAAGACAGGAATGATTTAGAGATACTTCTCAACATCCAGGTGATTGCATTTTGTACCATTTACTTTCGTCCTGCAACACAAGAAGGTTCTTGTAGTCGAAACCCCCTAAAACAAAGGCCTGAACCATTGATGCTCTTGATTCCAAGAGAAGACCAGAAAATGCAAACCATGGTTAATTGATATCCAGCTTTCACTGTGGATGCATCCTGATCAAACAGAACACCAAGGTTGAAATCTACCAGGATAGACAGTGGATTCACCTAATTTATCAGGGGGATGAGAACCTTCCCTTACCCCTGCCTCTACTTTCCAAGCCCAAAGACATTACATCACTCTTGCCTGGACTTAATCTCATCTGCCAAACCAGGCACACTTTGTAGACCGTTCTATTTAAGTATTTATTTTTAGACAACGCTATTTAGACTCTGCTGAATCTCGATCTGTCAGATAGAGTGCTGACTACTGGGGAGGGGGAACTTTAAACTCTTATTTCTATAAAACTAGACAGCTTACGGGACTTACGTTGTTATATTTACATTTTTAATATGAACAAACTTAAACTTTATGAAAAGTAAGTATTCCTAACACTTTAAAATTTGGTCTGCAGCCCAGTCTACCAAGAAGTCACTGGTTTCCTTACCCTTTCATGGCAAGTCTCTGGCCCTGAGCTAAAACAGATTATCAGAGATGCTACTGGGGGCAAGAGCACCTTTTTCCCTCAGATGTTCCCCAAACTCCCTACTATGTGAGGAAATTGTATCTTTTTAGTACCCTGCAAATGGAGCCACAAAGGCTGCATACTTCCCAGTCCTCCAACTCGAGCCCCTCCACCGAGCCCAGACAGCTTCAAAGCCTAAGTCTGTCAAGCCATCTTCCACACGACTTGCGGAATCCTGGTCTGCAGGTTCCTGTAGATGAGCATCCTCTCCTTTTTCAGAAAGCCTAGGAAACTCTATCACAGACCAGTGGGTTTTGCGGGTGCTGTCAGAATGGTACAGAATTGGTTTCAAGTCCCTTCTTCCTTTTAGTTTTTTCCAGTCCAAAGTTTCTGTCGCTCCAGCCATATTGCAGCTGTTCTGGGAAGTGGTGCAATCCCTGCTGGACAAGAAGGTTCTGGTTCCAGTACCTACCCAAGAGCAAGGCTCAGGTTTCTATTCCAATCTGATTGTGGTCCTAAAGAAGGATTTCGGCTGCCTTCCTGTCCTGGACCTCATCACAGCGATGTGCCCAGGGGAGTATCTGTGTCCCTAGACCTTCAGGATGCGTACGTACACATCCCAATCCACCCAGACAGTCAATACAATCTACGTTTTGCCTTTGACTCAGAGTGTTACTAGTTCACCGCTCTGCACTTTGGCCTGGCCTCAGCTCCTCAGTTCTTTGCCAAGGTCATGGGAGCCTTGTTGGCCTTCACTCACACCAGGGCGTTCATCTGACCCCTTATCGGAACAATCTTTTGCTCAAGGCTTCTTTGGAGGAACTGTGCTTGACTCCTGGTCCACAATGGGTTGATTCTGAACATGTTGCAGTCCCAGGAGTTGGTGTTCCTAGACATGAGGTTCAACACCCCCTGGGGAAGGTCTTCTTGCTGGAGGACAAGATCCTACAGGTCATGCAGGATGTGTTCCAAGCTTTGAAGTGGCTCTTGGCCTTGACCAGGGGGTACAGGAGGGTTTTGGGCCATCCAGTGTTGAACCTAGATGCTGCACCTTATTCTAAGGTGCACAACAGTGACCTCCAGAGATTCGTCATCCAGAAGTGGCATGGGAATCTGGATATCTTGCACCGGCAGCTCTCTCTTTCCGGAAATCAAACTGTATATGTAGTGGTGGTTGCAGCGTTGCAACCTTGACCTGGGTAAGCCATTTGTGATATCGAAATGGACTGTGATCCTGATGGATGCTAGCCTGAGCAACTGGGGTGTGGTACTGGGTCACCTGGGGATACAGGGCAGGTGGATTGCGGAGGAATCTCTTCAGTCCATCAGTGTTCTGGAGCTCAGGGCGATTCATTTCACTTTGGTGTACTGGACCGCTCGGTTAAAAGGCCATCCAGTACAAGTCCAATCAGACAACGCCATGGCTGTGACTTACGTCAACCATCAGGGGGCCCCACAAAGCACCAAAGCCTGGTATAAGGTGACGTATATCTGGGACTGGGCACAAGCCTATGTTCTAGACCTCTCCGCCATTTACATTCTAGGGGTAGAAAACATTCTGGCAGACTATTTAAGTCGCCAAGATGTAGATCTGGGAGAGTGGGAACTCCATCCAGAAGTGTTCAACCTGATTGTGCAGCAGTGGGGACTGCCACAGATGGACCTCATGACCACTAGTGACAACAGAAAGGTTCCGGTGTTTTGCTCCCTTTGGTGGGGTGATCCTCTGGCCTTTCTACCTCCAGAGACGTGGGGTTGCTATGGGTGCTAGTTTTGTCCCCTCCCTGACGAACATATTTATGGGGTGGTGGGAGTGGGTCCACGTCTTTGGGGCTAGGAACACTCATCGGGAGCGATTTTTGTGGTACGGGAGGTATATTGATGATCTCCTATTCATCTGGTTAGAGAGTGAATCGGAAGCTTTATCATTTTTGGAAGGTCTCAATGACAACCGGTATGATTTGTGTTTTACTCCCTCTTTCAACAGGGATAGTCTCCCATTTTTGGATTTAGAGCTTAGGAGTAGATGTGAAACAGCGGATGTCGTCATAACCAATTACAGGAAACCTGTGGCAGGTAATGCCCTCTTATATGCCCACTCTGCCCATCTCCGCTCCCACATCACATATATTCCCAAGGGGCAGTTTATGCATCTTTGCAGGAGCTGTTCAACTGAGCAAGATTTTTTTGAGTCATCTCGTGATCTGGCGCAGATATTTCAGGTGAGAGGTTATTCCAAGGGCTTTTTGACAAAGGCCTATGATTCTGCCTTACATGAATCTAGGACAAATCTGTTGAAAGAATCTACCAAGCCATTTAGGAGATCTGACAATGAGGTCAGGTTCATTACTACCTACAGTGCACACCATGAACAAATTTCTGATATAGTCCGCAGATATTTGCCGATGTTGAGTGCAGATGATAAATTGGTAGAAGTCATCTGAAGTGGATGCAGTTTTGTGGCAAGAAGGGGCACTACTATCGGCAATGTCGTTTTACCAGGTTTGTTTGACAACTAGAGTAAGCCAACGTGGCTGACACATAAGGGTTTCTTTAATTGTGGTTTAGCAAGATGCAAGAGTTGTCAATATATGTCAGAATACCAAATTTAGGAGTACCGTTGAGAATAAGGAATATAGCATAATGAGGCATATCAATTGTGGTACTACTTATGCTATATAGCTGTTCACCTGTACACATTGCTCCACCCAGTATGTTGGACACGCACCACATGACCGGTGAGACAGAGAATCAGGGAGCATGTCTACCAGACAGAGAAGCATAAAGAGGGTACGTTACCCTGGAGGGGAGGAGATATATCTAGGCTTCAAGAGGAACTTGAAGCCTATTGGATTCTGACCCTCAGAACCAGGGTTTCGACCGGTCTCAGTGCTGAATGGGATATCGCTCATATTTTTGAAATGTATGGCTGTTCCTCCTCCACATTTATAACTCTTTGGTGGGAACGTTTGTGTTTGGGGGGATTTATCAGAGCACAGTGTGGTTTCTGACCCATTCTTGGCTTCCCTTTGAGAACATCAACGGCCGTGTGTATATACATGGTGCGTGGGGTATTAGTAGGGTGGTCATTTAGGATTTGTTCAGATTGGGGTAGTGTTTGACCCGAATGAATGTGACATACCAGGGATTTATATGTGGGGGAGGATGGGACATTATGGCTCTCTGGGATTACTGACTGTTACGTTGTAGCACTTTGTATCTGTGCTGTATTTTTCGTTCCTGGTGTGATCTTCAGGTGGTTCTGTCCTTTCTTCAGGATGGTGTGAACAAAGGACTCCGCGTGAGTTCCTTGAAGTTTCAGATTTCTGTGTTTTTCAGGAGGCGTAATGCCACTCTGCCTGATGTGAATGTGTTCACTCAGGGGGTCGCTCATGCTTTCCCTACCTTCAAGGCTCCCATGCCTCTGTGGGATCCTAATTTGGTTCTGGGAGTTTTGCAGTGGTCTCCCTTTGAGTCCCTTGCTCTTCCTAAAGTGGTCTCTGAGTTCCACATCAATCAGGATATTGTTGTGCCTTTGTTTTTCCCAGACTCTAAGTCTGTCAAAAAGTGGGATTTCCACCTGTTGGATGTCGTGAGCTGTACGCACGGAGTCTTTTCGTAAGACTAATTCCTTAATTGTCATCCCTGAAGGTCCCAGGGCTGCTTTCAAGGTCATCATTGCCTCTTGGATAAAGTCTGCCATTTGTAGGGTGTATGAGCTCAGGAAGAAACCTGTTCCCTTTTGAGTTACAGCACATTCCACCAGGTCTGTTGGGTCCTCCTAGGCCTAAAATAATCAGGCCTCGGTTGAGCAATTGTGCAAGGCTGCGACTTGGTCCTTCTTGTGTACCTTTGACAAGCACAATCGTGTGGATGTTCTGGTTTTGGCTGAAGCCAGCTTTGGCAGAAAGGTCCTCCAGGCAGTTCTGCCTGTCTAAGGATCTCTCTTTTCCTGTGCCTTACTGTTGTTCAGCTGTTTGAGCTTGGATGGCACTTGTTATTGTGTGCTGTGCTATTTTACAATGTCCGTTGACTCTTAGTTTGGTTTGGGCTCTTCCAGTTCTGGATTTTCCTAGAGAACTACGGTATCATGGGGACAGGTGTGAGGTCCTTTCTCCTCCTTCCCACTGTTGGGAGCCTACTTTTGGTATATCTCCATGGTACCTGTGTTCCATAAAAGATGATAGAGAAAATAGGATTTTAGTCTTACCTGTTAAATTATTTTCTCTTAGTCCATAAGGAACACAAGTCTCCCACCCAGAAAAAGGGACTTCTCTTGGTCTCACCTGTCTGGGTGTGGGAGTCCTTCTAGGGTCTTTTCTCACAGGAGCTTTCTACTTCTCTCTCGCTGTCCGTATTTGGTGTGGTTATCTCACATCATAACACTGGAGGTGGGGAGGGGTTGGCTTATAGAAGAGGAAGGAAAGTTCCACCCACAAGAACTTGTCTTTTTTGATGTTCTCCGCTTCCAAAGGAAGATCAACCCCCATAGTACCTGTGTTCCATATGGACTAAGAGAAAAGGATTTAACTGGTAATACTAAAATCCTATTTTTCACAGAGATACCCAGTACTATGTCAGATTTCAGGGTGTCAGCATACCAATGACATGAGATGGCATCACCCAGCGGCCTTATTGAATAATAGAGGTGACAAAATTGATCCCTGAGGAACCCCAAATGGCATGGGACCAGCTTCTCACAAATAGAAACCCACTGCCCCTGCTGGTTAGACAGCCAGTGCAAGGCGGTGCCCAGAGTGCATTCCATGCACTGTAGGTGGAGCATCAGTTTACAGTGCTCAGTAGTATGGAATGCTGAAGAGAGATCAAGCATGGCAAGGGTTGAGATACAACCCCTGTCCATAGCCATCAACAAGTCATCAGCCACACACTCCAGTGCTGACTCAGTCCTATAACCAGCCCTGAAGCCCAATTTAGTAGGCACGAAGAAGCAGTTCCCCTCCAGAAAACACTCCAGCTAGGAGAAAACAACCCTCTCATACACTTTCCTAAGAAACTGAAGAAGGAAATTTAGGTATTAATTGAACAGACAGTCCGTATCCATGCCAGAATGCTTCAGGAGTTGTTTGACCAAGGCCCTTGTCATAGATCCTTGGACCAACCCTTCAGAATGCGACCTGTTGACCAGCTCCACCAACCACAAACCTACTAGACCCATAGACTCCTTTAGGAGCCAGTCAAGGGAAAAGATTCCAGTCACATGTCCAGTTTAACCCAACTTAAGCTACTTCAGATAACTGATGGGGACAGACTCAGTGTGTTCCAATGCAAGACTTGCCTATGGGTCAAGACTGGGCATAGGAACAAATGGTGGGTTGATACCAGCTCTAAAGCGGCATATAATATCAAAGAATCTATGAACATTACCCCAGCACGGCACAGTGGAACAATTTCCTGAGGAGTCAACTTCAAGGTGATAAGTCTTTTTCACTCTGAAGAATGCTCTCTAATATCTTTGCTGGCAAATACCAAAAAGCAGGAGGACAGCTTGTAGCTGAGGTGTGCACTATCCTTACTCTTTCATTTGGAGCTCCTGTCTCAGAGTTTGAAGCTCCCCAGAATACCAGGGACAACTCAAACTACTTCTAGCACAAACTAACCATAGAGGACAAATGCATCTCTTTCATTGTATGGGTGTTAAGGGGGAATTCAGAGTGTTGTGGCAGAGATCTCAGATCTATTCCTCCTTCTTGTTTTTTCATGTCCAGCATCCCTCACGATTTTGTGTGGGCCCATTTATATCTAAAAGCGGTTTTATCCATAGTGGATATGCAAGTCATGGAGTCTGTTCCCCCACAGGAGAAATTCGTTGGACTATATTCAAACCTTTTCAAAGTCACGTAAAGGACAGCTGGGAGTTGGTACTGTTAGCCATAGAAATACAGGACGTGAATACAGTCAAGTTGATACCTTTATTGGCTAACCAAACATATTTAGGATGCAAGCTTTCAAGACCTCTAAGGTCTCTTCCTCAGGTATGTTATTCAGATAGATATGAAAACATCTCTTATGTACAAGTACACATTGCATTGTTTTGAATGGAAATCAGATAAGGAAGCTCTGTCCAGACTCTTGTTCTTTGATCAGTCAGTGGTAGAGAAGAGTGCTGTAAGTTGTAATCTTCCTTTGAGCGGTCCAAAGTATTTACGATCCCAGGGGGACTATTGTAAAGGTTAATCCACAATGTGATATTGTGACAGAAATTGTCTGTCTCTAGTCATACCATAATTCAAAGCTCTAAATTGGATCATTAAATTCACCTCCCATATTTTTCTCTCGCTCTGAGTGTGAAATAGTCCCGTCAGTACAGTCAATTTAAAGTGGATGTATCACCTATGCACAACGTCCTCTAAATAGTTAGGAAGATACATCCAATAGCATTAAAACATTATTTTTTTTAAGCTTCCGTTTAGTTTAAATGTAACTTATAAACATCTGGGCTGCAGCCGCATAGTATAGACTGCAGCCCGACGCTCTGCCTCTGCTTTCCACCTTCCCCTGATGACGGAGGTGTCTTTCAGTAAGCTGGAGCGCTCTCATTGGCTAGATATCGATCTCTGCCATTGAGACCGCTTCAGTTCACTGACATACGCCTCTGTCATCGGAGGAGGGAGGGGAGCAGAGGCAGAGCTCTGTAACCGCGGAGAACTGCAGTCACCCAGAAGTGGCTGCAGCAGATACTTTTGTAAGTTACATTTAAACCAAACTGGAAGCTTAAAAAAAGAATAATGTTTAAATGCTATTGGATGTATCACCTAACTATTCAGTGGGTGTTGTGCATAGGTGATACATCCACTTTAATGATCCTGACACTGTGTCCATTTTGGCAGAAATGTTCTACTGGTGTCTGTCTTTTGTTGTTAACACTGGATCTGTGGGAATTAAACATTTTATGTAATGGCTGTCCTGTTTCACCCACATAAAGAGCTGTTGGACATTTTGCACACATAATGAGGTATATTATATTGGATGTTTTGCAGGTGAAGGTACCATTGTTCTTACGGTGTAACTGGGTGTTTGGAATGGGTACCTTGTCAGTGGTGTAAATGTGTGCACAGGATTACACCTCCTCTGTAGGCAGGGGGATGTGCCATTTTTTGAATTATTATTCAGTGCACTCCGTACAATCAGTTGTTTAAAATTGGGAGGCTGTCTGAAGGAGACTAAGAGAGGCTGTCAGAATACGTGCTTAAGTCTTTCATCTGTACGTAATGTTGTTTGAAGTTCTCTTTATATTTTGCATAGAACTTCAACCTGGGTATGATAAGTGACCACCAGTGGCACCCAGTTTCCTTTATGTTGTTCTTTGTAGCTCAACAGATTTTTTTCTTGGTATGCAGGTAGCCTACTGTATCTGACTGTCAATAATCCTTGCACTGTAACCCTGTTTTATAAAGTCTCCTCTGAGGTTCTGGAGGTGCTTGTCACGGTCCGAACAGATGCGGTTGTATCTGATGGCCTGGCTGATGGAGTTATTTGTGTGTTTTGGGTGGAAGCTATTGTTTTTCAGGTAGGTTGGTCTGTCTGTTGGTTTGCGTTACAGGGATGTATGCAAGGAGTTGTTCATAATACTGATAGTTGTGTCTAGGAAGTTAATGTTTGTGTGTGAGTGACTGAGTTTTAGGTTGATACCAGGGTGGAATGTATTGTAGTTTTCATGGAATTTGAGAGGTTCCTCTTCACTGGTGGTCCAGATGATAAGAATATCATCTATGTAGCGGAGATAGACCAGGGGTATTATCTGGCAGGTGGACAGGAAGTCTTGTCCTCCTCTTCTAATTTTGCCATAAACAGGTTGGCATATTGTGGTGCCATTCAGGTACCAATTGCAGTCCCCATTTTCTGAAGGTAGAGGTCCTGTCCAAACTTTAAATAATTGCGGGTGAGTAGAAGCTGTGTGAGTTTTGTTACCGGTTCCATAGGTGTGTTATTTTGTTCCAGAAATTCTTGGCATGCTGCTAAGCCATCTGTATGTTGAATGTTGGTGTACAGGGATTCTACATCCATAGTGGCCAGGATGGTGCTCTCCGGAATGGTGCCCAAGTCATTTAGTTTGTTTAAGAGTTCAGTAGTGTTTTGAAGGAAGATGGGTGCTTGTTTTACCATGGGTTTCAGGGTCTTTTCTACCCAGCCAGAGATATTCTCTGTGAGTGTGCCAGTTCCTGAAATGATGGGTCTTCCTGGGTTTCCTTCTTTGTGTATTTTTGGTAACATGTAGAAGGAGCCTATTTTTGCATCTGCTGGTATTAGGGGCCTTATCTGTTCTCTAACATTACACTTCAGTGTTTTGTTCCAGAACCTGTCACCCTTTAACTCTCCCAGTTGTGATGGGCATTTCTCCTGCTATACGTGTTTGGCCCACAAGCCAGTTTCATACAAATTGTGTCACAGGGTCTGGTCATTTCAAGTGGTGTGGAGACCAGGGATAATGGCCACATTCTTTTAGTCTTCCACTTACTTTGTCCTTTCTTTAAGATGGCTTCAGAAATGCCTTATTCTTACTTTTTTCCAGGCCTAGATTTCAGTCCTATATGTTTTCTTTCAGAGGTGTATTGCATTGTTGACAGAAGTGCAGACCTTTGTACAAGGGGCGGCTCATGACTAGGGTTGGGTGAAAGGTTCTTGAGAAAAAAATCTGTGAAAACCAAGTTGTGCACTTTTTCGCAATTCAAATATTGACTGTTTTCACCATTGCCAAAAAAATTTCACTATTTTTTCATTGGCTACAAACTTTTCTCCCCTTTACTTACATGTTTTTGCTATGAAACGTGACGTTTCTAGGAAGTGAAACACATTACACTCGGAGAGAAAGAGAGTGCTAGGCTGTTGTACTCTGATTTCAATAGTGAAATTGAGGCAGAAGAAGAGGTTCATAGTATATGCTATCACTATGAGCACTTGGAATATAAATAAGAGGAAGAGCTGGAAGGAACGTTATGCGTCAAGTGAGTCTGAGGAGGAGGAAGCAACCACTACCAGCATTAAAGGGTCTGGATGCCGATTTCCCCAGACACAGTGATGGCCAGCCCCCCTACATCACCCCTGTCGATCTTTGGGCAATTTGTGTAAGTATTTTCAGTATTTTGGGACAGGTGAGCTACCTGTGCCTGCTGCCAGTGCTGCACCTGCCAGTGTGTCTTGTGATTCTGGGGGGGGGGGGGGGGGGGTGGAAGAGATGATGCAAAGTGTGACAGCAGGGGACCCCAAGCAGTCCCACCACTGCTGCTACTACTACTAATGCTGCTACTACTACTTCTAAGATACAACAGCTACATGTCATGGTTTGGCTGAACTACTCTGTGCTTATACATTCTGCTGAGGATAATAAGCTGCCTTTTCTTTCACTTTGTCTGGCTGACTCAGCTGAGGAGTAATGAACTGCCTTTACCTCTCTGTTACCATGGTTACTCACCTGACTGCTATCAGCCAACCCCTTCCTGGCTATTTAAAGCAGCTAGACTCATTTCCTCCTTGCCCTTGTGTTGTTTATGGCTGCTAGTGTGTTCTCTTTTGTTTCTGATTATCCGTGCATGACCTGGCTTCCTCTGACATCACTTCTGGCTCCAGACTCCTGGCTTGTTCCTGACATCGCTGACCTCTGTATTCCTGACACCGACTTGTCTGAGTACCAGTCTTGGTTCCTGACCCCGGCTTGTCTTTTGATTTATGCTCCTGGATTACAATTTTGCTTTATTTACTTTGATTATTTTAATAAAGATGTTTTACACTTCACATTTTTGTGTCCGTCTGGTTCCTGATCCCTAACATTACATAAGGGCCATGAACCCAGTAGGCGCAGGCAATCCACCAAATGTTTTTACCAGGCTGGACCAGGTAGACCAGCACATGGACCAGTTTGCGTTAGACCTCCAGACTTTGTTGCTCAGTACTGCGCATCAGGCTCAACCACCTCAGCATCCCCAGCGTAGGCTGTCCCTATAGCTGCTGCTGCTTCCACTCAAGCTGCCACTGGTGATTCCAGTGTTGCTTGAGGCATGACTGGGTCCGCCCCGCTTCTCCAACATTATGGGGGTGACCCTAACCATTGCAGAGGTTTACTGAACCAGGCCGGTATCTATCTGGAGATGGCACCTCAGGCCTTTGTGTCTGATAGGTGTAAGGTGGGCTTTGTGATTTCCTTACCCTCCTACAGGGGCTTGGCATGGGCTAATCCCCTTTGGGAGACACAGAAACCTGTAGTATACATTTACCCTGAGTTTGTGGCATCCTTTGAAAGGGTATTTGATCGCCCGCTCCACATCGGCTGCCAAACAACTAATGTCCATCTGGCAGGGTACGAGGACAGTTTCGGATTACACCATCGAGTTTCATACCATACCAGACGAGGCTGGAATAATGAGGCTCTCATGGCTGCTTTGTCTAATGGGCTCTCAGATATGGTTAAAGATGAGATTGCAGCCTGGGACCTCCCCAGAGATTTAGAAGACCCGGTCTCATATTGTATCCTGATTGACCCCCAAATCCATGAGAGATCTTCCTTCAGGGAGTGCCTGCGGAGGACTCCCATCCGTTTAGCCTCAAGCTTTTTGTCCCCACCCGTACCTCCCTCTCCTCCCACGCCTCCTGATCTCGAGACCCCAGGTGGTGTGGAGCCCATGCAGCTTGGGTTCACCTGTCTTTCTTTTGCAGAGAGTGACTTTAGGAGGAGGGAAGGCCTGTGCCTTTACTGCGGTAAGGCAGGGCACCTACTGCGAACTTGCTCCATACATTCAGGAAACGCCTGCACCTAAGGCTCTATAGGGGACAGACCTAAGGTGGCATCTCAAAGTCCCCGGCTATTTAGAAGGATAAACCACTGTTCTCCATTGGGCTCTCTTGGGGCGAGTTTTCCATTATTACTGAGGCACTCATTGACTCTAGGGCAGCTGGCCTCTTTATTGACAGTGCCTTCGCCCAGAAGCACTCCATCCAATTGCAGCTCAGTACCACTCCACTTGCCATTGAGGCAATTGATGGCAGACTCCTACAGCCTCCGCAGGTCACCCACAAAACAGTTCCTTTGTCTATGGCTGTAGGGACTCTCCATCACGAAATCATACAATTCCAGGTGATCTACTCTCCTCACTATCCTGTGGTCCTGGGTTATCCGTGGTTGCACAAGCACAATCCACGTTCAGTTGGATAAGGGCCGAAGCCATGGCATGGTCGCCACACTGATCCAAGACATGCTTAATGTAGGTGGTGAAGGTGCGAACCACATCTCCGATCTCTTCATTGCCTGAAGAGTACCAAGAATTCCGAGATTTATTCGATAAGGGCCGGGCTGGGGAGCTCCTGCCACACCGCCCATACAATTGCACATTTGAGCTGCAGCCGGGTGCCATACCTCCCTGAGGTCGAGTCTGTCCTCTATCTGTTGTGGAGAATGTGATAAAGGAGTATGTTGCAGATGCCCTGTCCTGGGGGTTCATCCATAAGTCCTCCCCTCCCGCTGGGGCTGAATTATTTTTCTTGAAGAAGAGTGGAGAACGGAGGCCCTGTATTGATTACTGGGGACTCAGCTATATCAAGATTAAAAATGCCTACCTGATTCCGCTTATTCCCAAGCTATTCAATTGCTTGAAAAGGGTCCAAGGTGTTTACTAAGCTCGACCTGTGAGGGGCATATAATGTGGTAAGGATAAAGGAGGGCCATGAATGGAAAAATGCATTTAACACCAGGAGCGGGCATTATGAATACCTTCTAATGCTCTTCAGTCTCTGCAATGCTCCCACGATTTTCCAGGAATTTTTAAATGATATCCTCCGGGACATGCTCCAGCAATGCGTGGTGGTATACCTAGAGGACATTCTAATCCAGTCTGCCTCCATGGAAAGCCACCACACAGATGTAGCCCAAGTTCTGCAAAGGTTAAGAGAGAATAACCTATTTTGCAAATTAGAGAAGCGTGAGTTTCAGTGCAAACAAGTTACCTTCTTGGGGTACGTAATTTCAGAGGTCGGTTTCGCTATGGATCCTGGTAAACTTTCGTCTGTCCTTGAGTGTCCGCGACCCATAGGTCTTCGCTCTCCAACGTTTCCTCTGGTTCGCTAACTACTACAGGAAATGTATTTGCAATTTTTCCTCTATTATAAAAACCTCTTATTGACATAACCAAAAAAGACGGTATCTCCACTCACTGGTCCCCGGAAGCCATCAAAGCCTTTGATTCATTGAAAGCCGCTTTTGCTGCGGCACCCATTTTGGCTCACCTGAAAACCGAGCCTCCATTCGTACTTGAGGTTGACGCGTCTGAGACAGGAGTAGGCGCCCTTTTGTCTCAATGTCCTACTCCTGAGAGCCAGTTTGCACCTCTGTGGGTATTTCTCCAAAAAGCTTAGACATGCGGAGTGCAACTATGAAATTGGTGACCGTGAGTTGTTGGCAATAATACGTGCTCTGAAAAGACGGAGGCATTAGCTCGAGGGAACTTCTGTGCCAATCCTGATCCTCACAGATCATAAAAACCTCACTTACCTTTCCTAGGCCAAGCATTTAACTCTGAGGCAGGCACAATGGGCCCTATTTTTATCTCATTTTAATTATGTGGTCTCGTACCTGGGGACCAAAAATGTTTGGGCTGACAGTTCTTGGGTGCTAACTGCGCATCAGGCTCAACCACCTCAGCATCCCCAGCGTAGGCTGTCCCTATAGCTGCTGCTGCTTCCACTCAAGCTGCCACTGGTGATTCCAGTGTTGCTTGAGGCATGACTGGGTCCGCCCCGCTTCTCCAACATTATGGGGGTGACCCTAACCATTGCAGAGGTTTACTGAACCAGGCCGGTATCTATCTGGAGATGGCACCTCAGGCCTTTGTGTCTGATAGGTGTAAGGTGGGCTTTGTGATTTCCTTACCCTCCTACAGGGGCTTGGCATGGGCTAATCCCCTTTGGGAGACACAGAAACCTGTAGTATACATTTACCCTGAGTTTGTGGCATCCTTTGAAAGGGTATTTGATCGCCCGCTCCACATCGGCTGCCAAACAACTAATGTCCATCTGGCAGGGTATGAGGACAGTTTTGGATTACACCATCGAGTTTCATACCATACCAGACGAGGCTGGAATAATGAGGCTCTCATGGCTGCTTTGTCTAATGGGCTCTCAGATATGGTTAAAGATGAGATTGCAGCCTGGGACCTCCCCAGAGATTTAGAAGACCCGGTCTCATATTGTATCCTGATTGACCCCCAAATCCATGAACTTCTGTGCCAATCCTGATCCTCACAGATCATAAAAACCTCACTTACCTTTCCTAGGCCAAGCATTTAACTCTGAGGCAGGCACAATGGGCCCTATTTTTATCTCATTTTAATTATGTGGTCTCGTACCTGGGGACCAAAAATGTTTGGGCTGACAGTTCTTGGGTGCTAAAGAAGAGAGCCCTCCTAGTTCTATTTTTCTTCTTCACCGAGTAATGGCCACCACATGTACCAGCGTAACCTCTCCCCTCGGGGAGAGAATACAGGCCGCCCAGGTAGCTGCACCTGCTGAGACTCCCTCAGGGCGCTGTTTCGTACCTGTTAACCTCCGTACCAAGGTACTTTCAACTTACCGTAATACGTCAGCAGGACATCTGGGAAAAAAACAGCTTCTCTGGTCGGTTTCCCTTCTCTTTTGGTGGCCAGCACTTAACAGAGATATTGCTGCCTTTGTCACTGCCTGTCTAGTCTGTGCACAGACCAAAACTCCCTGTCACCTTCCAGTGGGCCTTCTCCAACCCATACCCAGTGGTGAGAAGCCATCGTCACACCTTGCAACCTCCCTCTGTCCAACGGTAACATAGTCATCCTCATAGTTATCAACCGATTTTCTAAGATGATTTACTGCATACCATTCAAGAAACTCCCATCCACTAAAGAGTTTTTTATAGTCTTTATCAAAGAGGTCTATCTGTTACAAGGGGTTCCCAAAGTCAAAATTTCTGACAGGAGTAGCCAGTTTGTCTTGATTCTGGAGGGCCTTCTGTGCGCAACTAGGTATCTAGCTCTCCTTCTCTTCGGCCTACCACCCGCAATCAAATGGGGCATCAGAAAGGGCTAATTTGGCCTTGGAGCATTTCCTGTGGTGCTTCATCTCAGACCATCAGAACAACTGATCGGACCTGCTACCTTGGGCGGAGTTCGTCCATGACAATGCAGTCTCCGATTCTAACCGGCTCTCCCCCTTCATGGTGAATTACGGGTATTAACCCTCCATTATTCCCGATTCTTTCAATCCCCATGGGATTCCGGCTCTAGAGGATCATCTCCAGCAGATCCGTTCCACATGGGTGCAGGTCCAAGAGGCACTGCGATGCTCACAATCCCAAGAGCTCCAGGCCAATTGTAAACTCCTACCTGCACTCTCCTACCAGGTCCAGGAGAGGGTCTGGTTCTCCTCCAGAAAGATCCACCTCTGAGTGCCCTCCCAGAAACTGGCTCCCTGTTATGTGAGGGGCCTTTCCGTATCCTCCGTCATGTGACCCTTGTGGCCTATGCCCTAGACCTTCCCCCAGTATGCGAATACACAGTGTGTTCCATGCCTCATTGGTGAAACCTCTGGTTTGTAATAATTTTACTATGGTCGCTCCTTGACCCCATTCGGTGCCCGTTGACAACAATGACAAGCTTGAGATTCGCTCCATAGTCGACTCTCGTAGGTTCCGTGGGAGTCTTCAATATTTGGTCCATTGGAAGGGGTACGGTCCGGAGGAGCACTCGTGGGTTCCTGCCCTCCTCTGTGCCTTCCATGCACATTTTTCCCTTAAACCTGGTACTGACCTGTGGGGTGGGGGGGTTACTTTGACGGTTTGGCTGAAATACTCTGTGCTTATAAGTTCTGCTGATGATAACAAGCTGCCTTTTCATTCCCTGTGTCTGGCTGACTCAGCTGAGGAGTAACAATCTGCCTTTACCACTCTGTGACCATGGTTACTCACCTGTTTGTTATCAGCCAACCCCTTCCTGGCTATTTAAAGCAGCTAGGCTCATTTCCTCCTTGCCCTTGTGTTATTTATGGCTGCTAGTGCATTGTCCTGTGTTCCTGATTACCCGTGCATGACCTGGCTTCCTCTGACATCCTTTCTGGCTCCAGGCTCCTGGCTTGTTCCTGACATCGCTGACCTCCGTATTCCTAACACCGGCTTGTCTGAGTACACGTCTTGGTTCCTGACCCCGGCTTGTCTTTTGGTTTACCCTCTTGGATCACAATTTTGCTTTGTTTGCTTTGGACTGGCGCTCGCGGCCGGCACTTGAGGACCACGGGGCTTTTTTAATCGCTTCCAGTTCAGGGCTTCCGGAGTGGCGTGCAGCCCCGCCGGGAGCTCTGAACTCCATGCCGTGCAAGGACCGCCATTGGTCCTTAAGTGCTGGACTGCCGTGACAATGACAGACGCACGCACAGACAGACGCACGCACGCACAGACGCACGCACGCAGACAGACAGACAGACAGACAGACAGACGCACGCAGACAGACAGACAGACAGACGCACGCAGACAGACAGACAGACAGACGCACGCACACAGACAGACAGACAGACAGACGCACGCACACAGACAGACAGACAGACGCACGCACACAGACAGACGCACACAGACAGACGCACACAGACAGACAGACGCACGCACACAGACAGACAGACAGACAGACGCACACAGACAGACGCACGCACACAGACAGACGCACGCACACAGACAGACAGACAGACGCACGCACACAGACAGACAGACAGACGCACACACACAGACAGACAGACAGACAGACGCACGCACACAGACAGACAGACGCACGCACACAGACAGACGCACGCACGTACGCACACAGACAGACAGACGCACGCACGCACGCACACAGACAGACAGACGCACGCACACAGACGCAGACAGACAGACGCACGCACACAGACAGACAGACAGACAGACAGACGCACGCACGCAGACAGAGACAGACAGACAGACGCACGCACGCAGACAGACAGACAGACAGACGCACGCACACAGACAGACAGACAGACGCACGCACACAGACAGACAGACAGACAGACGCACACAGACAGACGCACGCACACAGACAGACAGACAGACGCACGCACACAGACAGACGCACGCACACAGACAGACAGACGCACGCACGTACGCACACAGACAGACAGACAGACGCACGCACGCACGCACACAGACAGACAGACGCACGCACACAGACGCAGACAGACAGACGCACACAGACAGACAGACGCACGCACACAGACAGACAGACAGACAGACAGACGCACGCACACAGACAGACAGACAGACAGACGCACGCACACAGACAGACGCACGCACACAGACAGACGCACGCACGCACACAGACAGACAGACGCACGCACGCACACAGACAGACGCACGCACGCAGACAGACAGACGCACGCACGCAGACAGACAGACGCACGCACACACGCACGCAGACAGACAGACGCACGCACGCACGCAGACAGACAGACAGACAGACGCACGCACACAGACAGACGCACGCACACAGACAGACAGACAGACAGACAGACGCACGCACACAGACAGACGCACGCACACAGACAGACAGACGCACGCACACAGACAGACAGACGCACGCACGCACACAGACAGACGCACGCACGCAGACAGACAGACGCACGCAGACAGACAGACGCACGCACGCACGCACGCAGACAGACAGACGCACGCACGCAGACAGACAGACAGACGCACGCACACAGACAGACGCACGCACACAGACAGACAGACAGACAGACAGACGCACGCACACAGACAGACAGACGCACGCACGCACACAGACAGACGCACGCACGCAGACAGACAGACAGACAGACGCACGCACGCACGCAGACAGACAGACGCACGCACGCACGCAGACAGACAGACGCACGCACGCACGCAGACAGACAGACAGACGCACGCACACAGACAGACAGACAGACAGACGCACGCACACAGACAGACAGACAGACGCACGCACGCAGACAGACAGACAGACGCACGCAGACAGACAGACGCACGCACGCAGACAGACAGACAGACAGACAGACGCACGCACACAGACAGACAGACACACGCACACAGACAGACGCACGCACACAGACAGACGCACGCACACAGACAGACAGACAGACGCACGCACACAGACAGACAGACAGACAGACGCACGCACACAGACAGACAGACAGACAGACGCACACAGACAGACAGACGCACGCACACAGACAGACAGACGCACGCACACAGACAGACAGACGCACGCACACAGACAGACAGACGCACGCAGACAGACAGACAGACGCACGCAGACAGACAGACAGACGCACGCACACAGACAGACAGACGCACGCACACACACAGACAGACAGACAGACAGACGCACGCACACAGACAGACAGACAGACAGACGCACGCACACAGACAGACAGACAGACGCACGCACACAGACAGACAGACAGACGCACGCACACAGACAGACAGACAGACAGACGCACGCACACAGACAGACGCACGCACACAGACAGACGCACGCACGCAGACAGACGCACGCACACAGACGCACGCACGCACACAGACAGACAGACGCACGCACGCAGACAGACGCACACAGACAGACAGACGCACGCACGCAGACAGACGCACGCACGCAGACAGACGCACGCACACAGACAGACGCACGCACACAGACAGACGCACGCACACAGACAGACGCACGCACACAGACAGACAGACGCACACAGACAGACAGACGCACGCACACAGACAGACAGACGCACGCACACAGACAGACAGACGCACGCACGCAGACAGACAGACAGACGCACGCACACAGACAGACGCACGCACGCACGCACACACAGAGACAGACGCACGCACACAGACAGACGCACGCACACACACAGACAGACAGACAGACAGACGCACGCACACAGACAGACAGACGCACGCACACAGACAGACGCACGCAGACAGACAGACGCACGCACGCAGACAGACGCACACAGACAGACAGACAGACAGACAGACGCACGCACACAGACAGACAGACAGACGCACGCACACAGACAGACAGACAGACGCACACAGACAGACAGACAGACGCACGCACACAGACAGACAGACGCACGCACACAGACAGACAGACGCACGCACACAGACAGACGCACGCACGCACACAGACAGACGCACGCACACAGACAGACAGACGCACGCACACAGACAGACAGACAGACAGACAGACAGACGCACGCACACAGACAGACGCACCCACGCACACAGACAGACAGACGCACGCACGCACACAGACAGACGCACGCACGCACACAGACAGACGCACGCACGCACACAGACAGACGCACGCACGCACACAGACAGACGCACACAGACAGACAGACAGACGCACGCACACAGACAGACAGACGCACACAGACAGACGCACGCACACAGACAGACGCACGCACACAGACAGACGCACGCACACAGACAGACAGACGCACACAGACAGACAGACGCACGCACGCACGCACACAGACAGACGCACGCACGCACACAGACAGACGCACGCACGCACACAGACAGACGCACGCACGCACACAGACAGACGCACGCACGCACACAGACAGACGCACGCACGCACACAGACAGACGCACACAGACAGACAGACAGACGCACGCACACAGACAGACGCACACAGACAGACGCACGCACACAGACAGACGCACGCACACAGACAGACGCACGCACACACACAGACAGACGCACGCACACAGACAGACGCACGCACACAGACAGACGCACGCACACAGACAGACAGACGCACACAGACAGACAGACGCACGCACGCACACAGACAGACAGACGCACACAGACAGACAGACAGACGCACGCACACAGACAGACGCACACAGACAGACAGACAGACAGACGCACGCACACAGACAGACGCACACAGACAGACGCACGCACACAGACGCACGCACACAGACGCACGCAGACAGACGCACGCACGCAGACAGACGCACGCACGCAGACAGACGCACGCACACAGACAGACGCACGCACACAGACAGACGCACGCAGACAGACGCAGACAGACGCACGCACGCAGACAGACGCACGCACGCACGCAGACGCACGCACGCACGCAGACAGACGCACACAGACAGACGCACGCAGACAGACGCACGCACACAGACGCACGCACACAGACGCACGCACACAGACGCACGCACACAGACGCACGCACACAGACGCACGCACACAGACGCACGCACGCACACAGACAGACAGACGCACGCACGCACGCAGACAGACAGACGCACGCACGCAGACAGACGCACACAGACAAACAGACGCACGCACGCAGACAGACGCACACAGACAGACAGACGCACGCACGCAGACAGACAGACGCACGCACGCAGACAGACGCACGCACGCAGACAGACGCACGCACGCAGACAGACGCACGCACACAGACAGACGCACGCACACAGACAGACAGACAGACGCACACAGACAGACAGACAGGCAGACGCACGCACACAGACAGACAGACGCACGCACACAGACAGACGCACGCACACAGACAGACAGACAGACAGACGCACAGACGCACACAGACAGACAGACAGACAGACAGACAGACGCACGCAGACAGACAGACAGACGCACACAGACAGACAGACAGACAGACGCACGCACACAGACAGACAGACAGACAGACGCACGCACGCACACAGACAGACAGACAGACAGACAGACGCACGCACGCACACAGACAGACAGACAGACGCACACAGACAGACAGACAGACGCACGCACACAGACAGACAGACGCACACACACAGACAGACGCACGCACGCACACAGACAGACGCACGCACGCACACAGACAGACGCACGCACGCACACAGACGCACGCACGCACACAGACGCACGCACACAGACAGACGCACGCACGCAGACAGACGCACGCACGCACGCAGACAGACGCACGCACACAGACAGACGCACGCACACAGACAGACAGACAGACGCACACAGACAGACAGACAGACAGACGCACGCACACAGACAGACAGACAGACAGACGCACGCACACAGACAGACAGACAGACGCACGCACGCACACAGACAGACAGACAGACAGACGCACGCAGACGGACGCACGCACACAGACAGACAGACAGACGCACACACACAGACAGACAGACAGACGCACGCACGCACGCAGACAGACGCACGCACGCACACAGACAGACAGACGCAGACAGACAGACAGACGCACGCACACAGACAGACGCACACAGACAGACAGACAGACGCACGCACACAGACAGACGCACGCAGACAGACGCACGCACGCAGACGCACGCACGCAGACAGACGCACGCACGCAGACAGACGCACGCACGCAGACAGACGCACGCAGACAGACGCACGCAGACAGACGCACGCAGACAGACGCACGCACGCAGACAGACGCACGCAGACAGACGCACGCAGACAGACGCACGCACGCAGACAGACGCACGCACGCAGACAGACGCACGCACGCAGACAGACGCACGCACGCAGACAGACGCACGCACGCAGACAGACGCACGCAGACAGACGCACGCAGACAGACGCACGCAGACAGACGCACGCACGCAGACGCACGCACGCAGATGCACGCACGCAGACGCACGCACGCAGACGCACGCACGCAGACGCACGCACGCACGCAGACAGACGCACGCACACGCACGCACGCACACAGACAGACAGACGCACGCACGCAGACAGACGCACACAGACAGACAGACGCACGCACGCAGACAGACGCACGCACACAGACAGACGCACGCACGCAGACAGACGCACGCACACAGACAGACAGACAGACGCACACAGACAGACAGACGCACGCACACAGACAGACAGGCAGACGCACGCACACAGACAGACAGACGCACGCACACAGACAGACGCACGCACACAGACAGACAGACAGACAGACGCACACAGACAGACACACAGACAGACAGACGCACGCACACAGACAGACAGACGCACGCACGCAGACAGACGCACACAGACAGACAGACGCACGCACGCAGACAGACGCACGCACACAGACAGACGCACGCACACAGACAGACAGACGCACACAGACAGACAGACAGACGCACGCACACAGACAGACAGACGCACGCACACAGACAGACAGACGCACGCACACAGACAGACAGACGCACGCACGCACGCAGACAGACAGACAGACGCACGCACACAGACAGACGCACGCACGCACGCACACACAGAGACAGACGCACGCACACAGACAGACGCACGCACACACACAGACAGACAGACAGACGCACGCACACAGACAGACAGACGCACGCACACAGACAGACGCACGCAGACAGACAGACGCACGCACGCAGACAGACGCACGCACACAGACAGACAGACAGACAGACGCACGCACACAGACAGACAGACAGACGCACGCACACAGACAGACAGACAGACAGACAGACGCACACAGACAGACAGACAGACGCACGCACACAGACAGACAGACGCACGCACACAGACAGACAGACGCACGCACACAGACAGACAGACGCACGCACACAGACAGACAGACGCACGCACACAGACAGACAGACGCACGCACACAGACAGACGCACGCACGCACACAGACAGACGCACGCACACAGACAGACGCACGCACACAGACAGACAGACAGACAGACAGACAGACAGACGCACGCACACAGACAGACGCACGCACGCACACAGACAGACGCACGCACGCACACAGACAGACGCACGCACGCACACAGACAGACGCACGCACGCACACAGACAGACGCACGCACGCACACAGACAGACGCACGCACGCACACAGACAGACGCACGCACACAGACAGACGCACACAGACAGACGCACGCACACAGACAGACGCACGCACACAGACAGACGCACGCACACAGACAGACGCACGCACACAGACAGACAGACGCACACAGACAGACAGACGCACGCACGCACACAGACAGACGCACGCACACAGACAGACGCACGCACGCACACAGACAGACGCACGCACGCACACAGACAGACGCACGCACGCACACAGACAGACGCACACAGACAGACAGACAGACGCACGCACACAGACAGACGCACACAGACAGACGCACGCACACAGACAGACGCACGCACACAGACAGACGCACGCACACAGACAGACGCACGCACACAGACAGACGCACGCACACAGACAGACGCACGCACGCACACAGACAGACGCACGCACACAGACAGACGCACACAGACAGACGCACGCACACAGACAGACGCACGCACACAGACAGACGCACGCACACAGACAGACGCACGCACACAGACAGACAGACGCACACAGACAGACAGACGCACGCACGCACACAGACAGACGCACGCACACAGACAGACGCACGCACGCACACAGACAGACGCACGCACGCACACAGACAGACGCACGCACGCACACAGACAGACGCACACAGACAGACAGACAGACGCACGCACACAGACAGACGCACACAGACAGACGCACGCACACAGACAGACGCACGCACACAGACAGACGCACGCACACAGACAGACGCACGCACACAGACAGACAGACGCACACAGACAGACAGACGCACGCACGCACACAGACAGACAGACGCACACAGACAGACAGACAGACGCACGCACACAGACAGACGCACACAGACAGACAGACAGACAGACGCACGCACACAGACAGACGCACACAGACAGACGCACGCACACAGACGCACGCACACAGACGCACGCAGACAGACGCACGCACGCAGACAGACGCACGCACACAGACAGACGCACGCACACAGACAGACGCACGCAGACAGACGCAGACAGACGCACGCACGCAGACAGACGCACGCACGCACGCAGACGCACGCACGCACGCAGACAGACGCACACAGACAGACGCACGCAGACAGACGCACGCACACAGACGCACGCACACAGACGCACGCACACAGACGCACACACACAGACGCACGCACACAGACGCACGCACACAGACGCACGCACACAGACGCACGCACACAGACGCACGCACACAGACGCACGCACGCACACAGACAGACAGACGCACGCACGCAGACAGACGCACACAGACAGACAGACGCACGCACGCAGACAGACGCACACAGACAGACAGACGCACGCACGCAGACAGACGCACGCACGCAGACAGACGCACGCACGCAGACAGACGCACGCACACAGACAGACGCACGCACACAGACAGACAGACAGACGCACACAGACAGACAGACAGACGCACACAGACAGACAGACAGACAGACGCACGCACACAGACAGGCAGACGCACGCACACAGACAGACAGGCAGACGCACGCACACAGACAGGCAGACGCACGCACACAGACAGACAGACGCACGCACACAGACAGACGCACGCACACAGACAGACAGACAGACAGACGCACAGACGCACACAGACAGACAGACAGACAGACAGACAGACGCACGCAGACAGACAGACGCACACAGACAGACAGACAGACAGACGCACGCACACAGACAGACAGACAGACAGACGCACGCACACAGACAGACAGACAGACAGACAGACGCACGCACACAGACAGACAGACAGACAGACGCACACAGACAGACGCACGCACACAGACAGACAGACAGACGCACGCACGCACACAGACAGACGCACGCACACAGACAGACAGACGCACGCACACAGACAGACGCACGCACACAGACAGACGCACGCACACAGACAGACGCACGCACACAGACAGACGCACGCACGCACACAGACAGACGCACGCACGCACGCACACAGACGCACGCACGCAGACAGACGCACGCACGCAGACAGACGCACGCACACAGACAGACGCACGCACACAGACAGACAGACGCACGCACGCACACAGACAGACGCACGCACGCACACAGACAGACAGACAGACGCACGCAGACAGACAGACGCACGCACGCACACAGACAGACAGACAGACGCACGCACACAGACAGACAGACAGACGCACGCACACAGACAGACAGACAGACAGACAGACAGACGGACGCACGCACACAGACAGACAGACAGACGCACACAGACAGACAGACAGACAGACGGACGCACGCACACAGACAGACAGACAGACGCACACAGACAGACAGACAGACAGACGCACGCACACAGACAGACAGACGCACGCACACAGACAGACGCACGCACGCACACAGACAGACGCACGCACGCACACAGACAGACGCACGCACGCACACAGACAGACGCACGCACGCACACAGACGCACGCACGCACACAGACGCACGCACACAGACGCACGCAGACAGACGCACGCACGCAGACGCACGCACACAGACGCACGCACGCACACAGACGCACGCACACAGACGCACGCAGACAGACGCACGCACGCAGACAGACGCACGCACGCAGACAGACGCACGCACGCACGCAGACAGACGCACGCACACAGACAGACGCACGCACACAGACAGACAGACAGACGCACACAGACAGACAGACAGACAGACGCACGCACACAGACAGACAGACAGACAGACAGACGCACGCACACAGACAGACAGACAGACGCACGCACGCAGACAGACAGACGCACGCACGCACACAGACAGACAGACAGACAGACGCACGCAGACGGACGCACGCACACAGACAGACAGACAGACGCACACACACAGACAGACAGACAGACGCACGCACGCACGCAGACAGACGCACGCACGCACACAGACAGACAGACGCAGACAGACAGACAGACGCACGCACACAGACAGACGCACACAGACAGACAGACAGACGCACGCACACAGACAGACGCACGCAGACAGACGCACGCACGCAGACGCACGCACGCAGACAGACGCACGCACGCAGACAGACGCACGCACGCAGACAGACGCACGCACGCAGACAGACGCACGCAGACAGACGCACGCAGACAGACGCACGCAGACAGACGCACGCACACAGACAGACAGACGCACGCACACAGACAGACAGACAGACGCACACAGACAGACAGACAGACAGACGCACGCACACAGACAGACGCACGCAGACAGACGCACGCACGCAGACGCACGCACGCAGACAGACGCACGCACGCAGACAGACGCACGCACGCAGACAGACGCACGCACGCAGACAGACGCACGCACGCAGACAGACGCACGCAGACAGACGCACGCACGCAGACGCACGCACGCAGATGCACGCACGCAGATGTACGCACGCAGATGCACGCACGCAGATGCACGCACGCAGACGCACGCACGCAGACGCACGCACGCAGACGCACGCACGCAGACGCACGCACGCACGCAGACAGACGCACGCACACAGACGCACGCACGCACACAGACAGACAGACGCACGCACGCAGACAGACGCACACAGACAGACAGACGCACGCACGCAGACAGACGCACGCACACAGACAGACGCACGCACGCAGACAGACGCACGCACACAGACAGACAGACAGACGCACACAGACAGACAGACGCACGCACACAGACAGACAGGCAGACGCACGCACACAGACAGACAGACGCACGCACACAGACAGACGCACGCACACAGACAGACGCA